>PVIA01000540.1:0-420003 GCA_004024845.1 Tonatia bakeri | reverse complement strand
GCCACCACGTCCCCCAAAGTGCACATGCACTTCGATTTGAGAAGTTGAATTAGTCACTATGTTTCTTCCAAAGACTGCTCTGTGTTTGTCGCAGCTGCACAAGGAATGGTGTCGGGTGGAGCACACTGCCCTCTTGCGTACTTCCATATTACTTAGTTAGAAATGTGCTTATGATTGGGTGTCAGTTCAGTACCTCTTGGATCTCACAGATCAACTTGAGGACTCAGGTGTCAATTGAACTACAGACTGCGATGAAGACAATTTGGGAGGTCGATGTTTCATGAGTTCTATGCAGCCTTTATAGCACCTATTTTCTGCCTAGGTCAACAGGGTGTGAAATATGGACATTGAATATTTAACCCTGGGTAAGACTACTATTAAATTGCCTATCTAGAGGCAAGCAAGTTCAGATTTTCAGTTCTCTATCTCCATATCACTTCTCTATTCATATTTTTCCTATTAGTGACCCACAATTTCTTGCAATATTACACATTTTCTCTCACTGCAAGAAAAAGAGAAAGAACATTCTATTTGGTAATAATGCCAACACTCGTGCATGTAAACGTCAAGTAGCACATTATACTCCTAGGTTTTCGGAATGACCCAGTTGGGTGATGTGCTTGTCATACGCATTTTTACATAACAAACTCGTTCTGCTAGTAATGTGCCAGTCTCTGACCGTTTGCTGCATGCATGCAAATGTGTGAATCTGCTTTAAAGATTCCTGTGTTCTATGTACTACCTCTGGTCACCTCACATTCTAAAAGTGAAAGTGAATGAGTGTTGCTTACTAAACAATGCTGTTTTCAGTAGATTTTCTTTCTTTGTAAGTCACATGCAATTATTCACAGAAAGTAGCTCAAGAATCATGGTCTGACAGAAAGTAGAAATTTGGCAACTTTAGTTGTTAAATAGGCATATTTTGTCAAGTAGGTGTGTTTTGAGTTAGTTGGTATCAAATTAACTTTTGCAAGCTGCAGCTCCTTTTAATGGTGTTTAAACAAGAAATAAATTCATCACACTGACTTTTGAAATAATCTTTATTTTTTATTAAATTTACAGGTTTTGTTTATTTATTTTCAGAGAGAAAGGAAGGGAGGGAGAAAAAGAAAGAATTATTGATGTGTGAGAGAAACATCAATCTGTTGCCTCTCACATGGCCCCAACTGAGGACCTGGTCTGCAAACCCAGGCATGTGCCCGGCCGGGAATCAAACCAGAGACCTTTTGGTTCACAGGCCAGCACAGTCCACTGATCCAGACCAGCTAGGGCATGTTCTTAATTTAGATCTTACAAAGAAAACTTTTAAGCCACCAGCACTCGGATTGACTAGATAGTCAGTTGTCTTGATGCCCAGCCAACTTGTCCTCCATCTGTGAGCCAGCTGAAGTATGCCAGCCACCTTCTTTTCGAGACCCCCTCTGACCCATTCAGACCGAATAGATGCCTTGGTCTCTATTATATGTTAAACATATGCTGTGCATATGTTTAACAAGGGTCCCTTACTTTAAGTATCATCTTGCAATTCAAAAGGGCCTATATACCTACCTACCTCCTTCTAACTGTGTGATGAGGCATGGATGGATGGGTGGATGCATGAATGTATGGGTGGACCTCTAGTCTATGAAACTTACCTTTAAGTAGTGTAACAATTCCTGGTAGTAAACTTCTGGATCAAGACTATAATGCAATAAACAGCATAAACTGTGAAGCCAGATTATTTTTGTTTGAATACCAGCTCTGCCAAATCAAGCTTTTTTTCTCTCTTTTTTATTGTTGTTCAAGTACAGTTGTCTCCACCCCCCCTCACCCAACCTCACCTCCCTCCCTTGATCCAACCCCCCTTTGACTTTGTCTATGTGTCCTTTATGCATGTTCCTGACACACAGAGCAAGGCACTTAACCTCACTGTGTCTCAGTTTTAATTTTTAGTTTTGGTTTAATTTTGGTTTAAAATCTAGATAATAATAGTATCACAGTTGTGTTACGAGGATTGAATGTGGCAGTACACATAAAGTGCTTCAGTAGTGCCTGACACACAGTAATCTGCTCCATAATGTTTCTATTCTTACTATGTAACCTATGAGGAGAACGTGCAGTCTGCGGCCATACCACCCCAAAAACACACAATCACATCTGATCCCAGAAGCTAAGCTATGTCGGGCCTGGATAGTACTTGGATGGGAGAGTGTACAGTTGCAATGTGCTAGGACCATGGACTACTTAAAAAATGTGGTTTTGGAAAACAGAGAAAATGATTGGAAACTTAATTATGCTTGACAGAGATCCCAGGGTCGTGTGCTGTGAAAAGATGCCTTTGTTTTGTTAAGAGCGTGCCAGGAATGGAAAGCGGAGGGCCCGATGAGACCTCATTGATGTCCTTAAAGGAGCCCAGTTGTTTCGTCTGGTAGGACACAGGAGTGTCGTTAAAGCCATTGTTTCAGTCTCCTGGTGAATACTTATGAGCGGTAAACAAGAGTTAGGGCAGCTACAGAATATTTGTCAAAACCAAGAAGGTGGTGCTGTTATACTTACCCTGGAACAGAGGGCACAGACAGAGCAGTTGCAGGCAAACCAGAATAACTTTGAGGCACGGTATATGCACTTTCAATATATATGTGGCCTGGTTGGTTTAAGAACCTTCCTAGATAATTGTGCTGTTACCTTTAAAATAGAAAGTTACAGAAGAAGATAAATGGATCATTTATCTCATTAATACGTAAAAAACCTAGAGTTGATTTTATGTCTCAGCTACTATCCCCAGTGTCAGCGTTGGCTCAGTGGGGAAGTGGAAAGGGAAGGGGCCAGTTCCTGTTCCCTGTCGTGGATTGGAAAGTAGTGGAGACAAAGGTGGATGGCGTGAGTTAAGAATGTAACTTTTCTTTAACCTGAATTTTAAGCCAGTGATTAGTTCCCCTGGATTAATTCTATTTCTTTAACAGAAAATCATAACCAGTAGAGTTCAGTTCACCCAGGTCCCTCACTTGACAGCTGAGGACAATGAAACCTACTCAGATTAGCAGCTGGCTTTCCCTGGTTGTTCACCTTGGTGTCAGAACCAGACTGGAACTCAGGTTTCTGCTATTGAATCCAGTGTTCTCTTCGGTACCATGGTTAAATCATCAAAGAATTCCATGTCTAAATAAATTAAATAACCCTCTATGTCCTTTACTATTGAAGCTGTCTACCAAAAAAAAAGTATAAAATTGGCAATTGTTTATATCTGGCTATATCCCCTTGAGAAAACATTTGGATTTGAGCACAGTGGCACCCTGCCAGTGACAAATGGAGGCTCTGAGACTGCCTTCCCATCATCCGCTACCTTTTATGGTGTCTAGGGATTTCTTGCTCTCCTTTGTGACCCAGCTGCAAAGCAGCTGTTGTTGAGAGGCTCCTGCTTTTCCACTCTCACAGGGCAGCTTTCCTAACCATCCCCACAGGATTTAAACCTCTGCAGCAGGAGCGTCAGTGCTGAGCGCTGTGAGCCAAGGCCATCTCCATGGGGACTGGTCAGCATAGCCTCTTCCCAAGCTATTGCTAAAGGACCAGGGACGAAGCCATCCAGCTAATGTTCGTAAAGCTGGTCGAGACAAACAAGAGGCACCCATCGCCCAAATAGCCCAGCTTAAGGGTTGGTATTGTTGCTCATAGCTAAGATTTTCAGCTTTCTAACTGCACTAATTCCTTAGACCAAGATCACATTGACCACTTTATCCATTTGAAAGGAAGTTTCCTATTGGAAACCATTTTCCATGAACTTTTGGTGCCACTTTATGGACCACAGATTGCTGACTGAAATATGTTTTTTTTTTCCTTGTAGAGAGGAGATGTTGGTGATAATGAAACCAGGGGTTAGTACCTTCTGGGCATCACTTAGGCCTTAAAACTGAGTCACATTTACCCACTGGAAACTATGCCATACCTCACCGAGGCAGCGGTACTTCCCAAAGACAGTACATACTTCACAGGTGTGTTTAGAGTGGTTGCTTTTTCAAGATATTTACATTTTCAGGCAGTTTTGACCACCTGCTATGCATCTGGCCCTTATAAGAAGGGTTGATTAAAACACTCTCCTGAAGTTATTTACAAATAAAAGAGAAGATAACCAGTGGTGATTGGAGTGCATACGGTAAGTGTCAACAACAAAAGTAGGAATCAAGTGCGTTTGGAGCACCCAAAGCTCAGTTTAAAGGATCCTGGGCTGTTTAGGTTGGCCAAAATTGTAAACTTATCTAAGACTTCTAAAAAATACTTTTTTGAGTTGCCTTTCCTTCTGATTTTCAATAGAACTAAGAAAAAACCTAGACATCTTTTTTTTAGACCTAGTTGTGATTTATGTTTTGGCTTTCTGTGTTCTTTTTCAAAACCCTCAATGTGTCTCATCCCCTTCTGCTAACAGTGTCACTTCCCCTCCCCTTCACAGCCAGATGTGACAGAATTGTCTGCACTAAGGTATCCATTTCCACACCCCAGTCCCCGGAGAACCCCTATTCCTTTTGGCTTTAAGGCCCATTGCATAGAAACGCACCATACTGAGGTTACCAGCCATCTCTCTGTGTCACTAAGTCCAGCAGATATTTAGGGCATTTGAAATGCCTTCGGAATTGATTTACGCTGTTTTCTTGAAATACGACTTTATCTTGCCTTTGGCCTCTCTTTCAGCCTGATTGACAAACTGCATCCTTGACATCACAGATGTCTCATAGGTACCTAAATCTCTACAATTCTCAAAACTGGACTTACACTCTTACTCCCTTAACCTGTTCCTCCCCGCCCCATATTTCCTTCAGTTCCACAATCAGGAACCTAGCGGTCATCATGTTACCTCATCTGCCCATCAGAGTCCCCCCACCCCCCACACAGACACACCTCTCCTGTCCGTGTTGTAGTCTTCTCTGCATTATCTGAATATTCTTCACGTCAGTCCACTAATCCTCACCTCCGCTATCAACCTCATTCACTCTCTTTTAAAAGCCTGGTCTAATGTGCCTACCTCCATTCTGTTCTCATCCCATTGTTATCCATACTGCTCTCAGAGTGATATTTATAAAGCAGATAACCACAAATTCCCTAGTGTAACCTGTAGGCCAGGTGTGCTCTACTCACCCCTGCTTTTTCACCTGGCCCACCTCTACTCCTCTCTCACTCACCTTGGCTCCATGTAGTGTTTCTGTTTTCCTGCCACCGAGACTTTATCTTTGCTGGACCTCTGCTTAGAATACCTCGTCTCCCTTCAGCTGGTTAATCACACAGATCTTTCAGATCTTTAGAGCAAGCAGCAGTCCCTTTGGAAACCTTTCCTGAGTGGAATTCACAACCCTCGGCTGTGTGCTCAGTAACAGCTACAGTTTGGGAAGCGTCATGGGGTGGGGGTTGTGTCTGTTCTTCCCCACTTCAATCCTCATGCTTAACCCAATGTTAGGTACATGATAGGTCCCCAATATGTATTTGATGAATAAAGGAAAGAAATGAATCAGTTCAGTGAATCGCTGAAAGTTCATTGTTTTAATTAAAAATAGACATTTTTCTGTTTGGTTTGTGACTCAAAGATATATGTGTTATTCTAAAGTCTAAAAATAGCCAATTTCACTATTTAAAAATTATTTATATAAATTAAAGTAAAATTCTATAACTTAATTATAAATTTTTTCCAACATAATTTCTAGTTACTTCACCACAACTTGCTTTAAACTTGACTTTGAGCTTAGTATAAGCAGTGTTATGTACCAGCCTAAATCACTTGACCAAATGGAGTTTAAGATGTGCTTGTTTCCTGTTACATTACTTATCTCCCACTGAAGTGTTCTCATGGTATGTGTGGATGACCTCCCTAAGCATAAAGGGAAAATATACAAGTGAACAGATTTAGAAAGGATATGAAAACTTGTGATATAACAGGAAATGCAAATAATCTAAACATCTTCAGTTATGTAGTATTTTTAAATTAGCTTTTCTGTGTTTATACCTTAAAATCTAACATATAATTTATGTATTTTTTAAATTATCAATTATTTTAATATTTATTAAAGGCCAGTTACTTATTTAAAATAGTTCATTTAAATGGTCCTAAATGTTTATATTTATGATGCTTTTTAATATATTTTTATTGGAAATGTGATTAAAATGCAAGGTTTTTAACTTTTTCCATTTTGCTTCCTCCCTTGGCAATCTTACATATCTTTCCCTTTCATTTTCTTTTCATGCAAGGTACCAGTTAGCTAGCGTTCTTTACCCTTGATTACGCCTGGTCTGTGGTCTCCTATCTGGCCAATCTTTCTGAGTTAGTTCTCCAGCTTGTCTTGCCCTAGCCTGTCAATCAAACAGAACTTGATTACTCCACTACACATGCACCTTCTTACCACTGCTCGTTCCCATACAGTGTCTGCCCTGTGACGACATGAGGCCTGCATTCACCTAGGTGCTGCAAGCTTGCAAGCTGCTGAGTCACCTTTAACTCTTGTTTGCATGTTATTCCCATACCCAGTTCATCAGCCACCCATCTTCAGGAGATTCCAAATCTAACCACATCTCACTGCTTCTGCTGCTTTTATTTTACTCTTAGCCATGGAGTATTAATAACCTCCTAAGGGGTCTTTCTGTTTTCTCCTGTGCATTCCCTACAGTCAGTTTTTCCACCCAAAAATCTAGAGTTTTTTTTTTTATACCTTTATGTAAAATCCTCAACGGTGTTCCTTCCTCATCAAAAGAAATCCCACTGCTTTCTTCAGCAGCACGTACTCTAGAATTATGACACTGAGAGGATTAGCATGGCTCCTGCCCATGGATGACACACAAATTCATGAAGTGTTCCATATTTTGTGCAGTTCTTGGAGGCAGTTCGACCCTTTGCTTGTTAACATCAAGGAAATTATATGAGTCAGAGAAACATGTGGCATCCAATATTGAAGCTGTGGTTTGCACTACCAAAAAAGAAAATTCATTCCAAACTTCTCACAGTGTGCTAGGTCCTACCTGATCTGGTCCTTCCTGTCTCTCACAGTCATTTCCTATGATTCTTTGTGGGGTGTATTCCACTGCTGCCATATTGGTGGTCTTGTTAGTCATAACACTCTATGAATGCCAGCCCTTCGTGTGGCTCTCTCACGCCCTTTACTTAGGTCACTTCTCAAATGTCACTAAAGGCCTTTCTTAACCGCTTTATCAAACGTCACCCCACCCCATCCCCAGTAGTGGATGGCTCTCTTCCTTTAGCCAGCATTATTGTAGACCATGTCTGACAGTGTCACCTATGCCTGTGTAAACTATCCATTATACCTCTAGGCTGTGAACTGCAGGAGGGCGGGAACTTTGTCTGGATTACCAAGGTATGGAACACAGCCTGTCACATAGCAGGAGCTAATTCCATTTCTGGGGAGAGCAACTTCACGTCTCTGAAGACTTCTTTTGCCCTTCTCAGGAGACTAAGTAAACTGTGTTCTCCAGACACAATTTCACACTGACACCGCACTATGTTTAGCAGTCCACTCTAGATGAGCGTTTCTGTCTCTGTCATTCTTGAAATATTGAGGGATCAACCCTTTCGTTCCCCTTTGAAACCCCAGCAGAATAATCCGATGATTCAGATAGTATAGTTGTCCTCTTAAAAATATTTTAGTTTTTAAAAAAATGTAATTAGGACAGAAACTACAATTTAAAACCCGTGCATTTCATTTCGCAGTCAGTGGGTCATGAAATTTCTTTTGTTTTAAAACTTTTCCACAAAATAGGTTCATAGTATTTCACTGAAGTGACATTTAGTTAACCAAGTCTACACTAGTGGACACTGGGTTTGTATAAACAATACTGCAATGAAAATGAATTGCTACCTTTTTTGTATTTACAGGTGTAAATACAAAAATCTACCCTTGAACAAATACCTAGAAATAGAATTGTTTGGCCAAAGTGTATCTGTGATTTAAAGGCTTTTGGTATATATCAAATAGCTCTCCAGAAGATTGTATCACATTTTATTGTATTTTAACTATGTGTGATATAAGCACCTATTTTTATGAACCCTTAGTAATACTGAGTTCTAGTATTTTGGAGGGAGCTTCACTGATAGAGGAAAATCTCAATGTGCTTATGTGCATTTCAGGAAAATGAAATATTGAGTAAGTTTAACATATTTTTATAGGGATAGTGGCCATTATTTTTTGGTACTTGTAAACTTCTTTCATTTATTTTTTGTTCCTATTGCTCATATAATATGCCTGACATTCAGGCGAGAAACTCAGCCGCATGTGCATGATCCACTTTGTCATCTTTGAATGAAATTCAGGGTACTGCCATCCTGTATCACACTTGGTCAGCCATTTAATTTCAGCCTGTTTTGTGGCCTCCTTCCCTCCCAGGGTTTGAACTAAATCTGAAAGGCTTAATGATGTTCACAAAGCTGGGGAGAAGCTGCCCTCACCATCTCGGTCTGAGTTGGTACCTCCACTTTGAAGTCTGATTGCTGTGCAGTAGGACTTGGGATAGGTTTTAAGGAAACTTTGCTCAGGGTGGGAGTCCTGGTTCTGGTGCCCAGCCTCAACCGAGGCATACATACCACAGAGCCGTCCCTCCCTGCTAAGATTTTGACAACTACTCTTAGTGCTGCCACTGAGAAACCTGAGCGCTCCCTGTCACCACTAGCCACCCTTAGTGCCATTTGATATATTTCAGTGAACTTAGGCTGTAAGAATATATTCCAGGTATCTTTCATGCAGCTTCTGCTTTGGGGTGTTTAGGAAAATAGGTCACAGAAGACCTGGTATTTATAGAAAATGGGACTTTCCGAGAGGAAAAACACAATCTGTTATCAGTAAACTGTTCAGCCACGTTCATTTTTGTATCCAGTATTCCTATTCTATTATATTTTCATGCATCTCAGAAGAAATAGTATTCTCTCCCTAAAATATGAATGCCATGGTCCAATGTGATAATTTGGTGGGCACAGTATTTTGGTAGTACAGAGACAAAGTATTTTATCATGAAAGTTACCATTGGCCCTGTCCCTTCGCTTTGCATCTGATTAAGGTTGGCTCCCGTGGATTATATTTAGCATCTTGGAGGGACATGAGAATTAAATGATCTGCTGTAAATCATCTTGATTTGTAAGAATTTGTTAAACTGTTACATTTTTAAATGTTTTTTTTTCTTTTGTGGAGAAGACTTATATCCTGAAAATACTTCACGTATAACATTGTGATGTTAAAACAAAAAGACTATCATATAATGGTCCTTCTCTTTGTAAGTGGTGGTCCTCACAAATTAATTTTTCAGGACTGTCTCTTTAATTGCTTTTTCTTTTGCACTCAAACTGTAATGTATGTTTAAACAACACAGTTACCAAACTACACTTTTGGCTTTTCGACCTGTTTTATTGGCTGCTTCCCATTCTCATGAATCTGTGCAGATTTACACTTGAATGTGAAATGGAGGTGTGCTTTTCATTGATTGGGGAAAATGACTGATGTTCACAATTGTCAAGCCTTCCAGGGAGTAAACACTAAAGGTGTGGAAGTGGCTGCAAGATACACAGCTGCAGAAGGAGACCCTTCCTACTAAATAGGACCATCCTGTGGGAGCTCTGGTTTGTTCTGATTGTTATCCTTAGCAATGATGAAAACACGGGTAGTCCCTGGTTAGGATGTAAATATTTACTGTAGTTGAGAATTGGGCTATTTCTAAGGAACTCTTTTTTATAATTTGATAGACCCTGGCTCATGTGACAGATTCCACATGTAAAGTGGGGAAATTATTATTTTGTTCACAGCTCTGTACTTTATTGAACATGTGTGAACATGTGAACTACATAACTGAGGACTGACTGTAAGGTATTAAGCTATATGTAGCAAATAGTGGTGGCCTGTGTATTTGTTGACCACTGTATTTACAGAGAACTGGGGTGGCTATAGAAGGACAGGTTGAGTCATTTGGGAATAATTTAGTTCATAAGACAAGGGTAATAAACTAGTTACATTTATACCCATGTATTTTTTGTTCAATGCAACACTGCAAAATCTTGACCTTTTCAGGTGTCATTTAGTAAAACGGCAGTTCTGAGCTGTGGTGTCAGGACGCATGTGATGATATAACGCATGATGATATTACACAAGCTGATGTAATGGTTGATATTATCAGTAATTTGTTGCCAAACATAAGTACAAAAGTTGTTTTAAGATGTACTTTTTAAACACAAAACAACTCAATCTGAAACCATAATGGTGTAATTCTCTCTTATATTTAATATTCATGGATGGTTTCTTAAGCAGGAGTTTAAGGAAAGTTTGGGAGGAGTGTGACACTCACGTATAGGTTTATAGTTATTCACATGGAAAATAATACAGTAGTTAAAAAATAATGCAGGAATACATTGTGTTTTGCTTACTCACAACTGTTGACCTACTGTTGCCCTACCTGTGTGTGTGCCTGTGTGCTGGCCTGATAAGATACAGGTATTTATTAAGATTTGAGTCAGATTGTGGAAGATGTTGATAATTTGATGATTAAATAGGATAAGTGGAAACAAGAAGCTATTAAAATATTTTTGAATGAGGGCATAATGAAAACAGTTCTGCTTAAGGATCATTAATCTGGTGAAATGAAGTTCAGTGAGTAAGGAAATATGAACTCTCTTTTTGACTCTAGATGTAAACTGAAGGGGCTTGTATTGGGCTCTTATTCAAGGGAGGAGAAAGTGTTAGGAATGAGAGTCATTTTTTTAGGAAAGTTGTTAAATGTAGTTGCTACCATGACGTGAAATTCTAAAAAGCATTTTTAAAATTTGATAGTTAGGAACCAGATGTGACATTGAACTTGGGAGAGAGAATTCTTTTGAGGAGATAGAAGGAAGAAAAATCAAAGAATGCCACAACTTTATACACCAGATCTGAAGCTAGTTATTTCCATTTGATTTGTGATTTTCTTAGCAATCCTTCAGAATTGGTACTAATTATGCAGATTTTTCCAAATGAAGGAAAAAGAGACTCTGATATTACAGATACTCAGAGCCACACAGTTATATAAGTACAGACAGCAAGATTGAAACATAGGCTTGTCTGTGTCTAGGCTAGTTCTCTCAAAGAGAATTGGAGAAATTGCTTGCTCACTGTGCTGTGTGACCAACTCCCTTACACTTGGGCAACATGTTCATTATGTGCCTCCTCCCACTAGGGCTTGATGGCAAGCTCTCTGTTTATGGTTAGATCCCTGGTACTTAGAGCTGTGCAAGGCAAATAATAAGCATTCGATGAATATTTTTTAACCTACAAAAATATAGAAATGAGCAAATAACAAGTCATAGAACTGGCAGTAGAATCTGAGCCTCCTAATTAATGTTTCCATTATTTGTCACAGTTGACCACAGTCCTTTTTTCTTGGTTTTATGAACCAATTCATGTGTCAGAAATCCCAACCAATATACAGAGTGAGTAATGGTGCTTGATGTGAGAGATTCGTGCAATCAGTGGCTTACACCATACTGCTTGTAGAAAATGCTGACATCATCTAAAAGACACCAGGAAAAATCTGCTGAGAAATAACTTTTTCCCCTTCTTAACTGCCGTCCCTTTAAAGCAATGATAGTTGGTAGAGTAAATTTGATTAAACGTAGTGTTACCTCCCAGCCACTGTAATCCCTTCCTAAGACCTAGTAATGTGTGTGTCTGTGTGGCATATGCATTTGGTTGATTCTTGATTTTATATACTCATGTGAGGATTTTATTTCCCTCCTTATTATTTGGCCCTTGATTAAATAAATAATAATCAAAGCAGAAAGATAGATTTTTGCCTGATGGTTTGATACTTACCCCAAGAAAAGAGTGTTCTGTCCTTTGATGTGTTTATTCTGCATCTGGGAGCTGGTGGGACTCATTGCCTTTAATAACTGGATCCATGAGGCAACTGGAGAACACTGTCCTTTGCATTCTGGTGCATGTTTTTAATGCGGTGTACTGTTGTTTTGCCAGTAGACTACAGACAAGGATTTTACTACCCCATTTACTGTGACATGATAAATGAACAAGTTTTTCTCTTCTATCCTGAAAAACTTAAGTGGAAAAAACTTCACAGACCCTTTTTATCTTTGCATATAACATTTGCACAGACTTTCTGCCAATGATAGTGTTCATTTTGCATCTTTCTTTTAATAGCATCTGCACGTTCTTTATACTTCATTTTTCAAGGATAATTTAAAGCTGACCATGTGCTTTTGAGGTGGTGTGTATAACAAAACATTCAGAATTCTGCATTGTGTTGTGTACTATATATGTATATGTATGTACATATGTACATATAAAATAATAGCTAACATTTACAATCAACTTACAGTATACCTAGGTATTATAATTATGTGTATCACCTTAGAAATTTCATATTCTTTTTTTAAAGACTTTATTTATTTATTTTTAGAGAGGGGAAGAGGAGGAGAAAGAGAGGGACAGAAACATCAATGTGTGGTTGCCTCTAGCACACCCCATACTGGGGCCCTAGCCCACAACCCAGGCATGTGCCCTGACTGGGAATTAAACCAATGACCCTTTGATTTGCAGGCTGACACTCAACCACTGAACCACACCAGCCAGGGCTAGAAATTTCATATTTGTATGAAATATTTCTTTATACTCTTTTTAAATAATACACTTTATTTTTACAGCAGTTTTAAGTTTATAAAAAAATTGAGCCAAAAGTACAGAGAGTTCCCGTATGCTCCCTCACCATCCTATTACCCTTCACATAGCTTTCCTATTATTATAAACTTGCAGTAGCATTGTGCATTTGTTAAAACTGATGAGCCAATATGGATACATTGTTATTAATTGAAGTCCATTGTTTAATCGGGGTTTACCCTTTGTGATACATACCCTATGGGTTTTTACAAATGTGTAGTGACATGCACTCGCTATTACAGTATCATAGAGAATAGTTTCACTGCTCTAAAAATATGTGCTCCACCCATCTTCTTTTTCGTAATAGAGAAAATTCCAGCTACGAGATGAAATAATTTTCTCAGGGTCACACAGCAACACAAATGCGGGTGCCGTTCTGTCTGCCTAGAGTCAATGTTCTTAATTTGAATTTAGACTGTCTGATTCACTATAGTCTTTTTATCATTTTGGAATCCTAATTTGGTAAGATTCTTATGAATTTTTACTAACTTCATGAAAGTATTTCATGATATGTGTAAAAAGCATTTTGCCTGTGCTTTTTTTTTCTTTTGAAGTTGAAATGCTGAGAGAGATATTGCAAGGAATTAAAATTTTATTTATTGGATATTTGATGAGATGTGTGAGTTAAAGAGGAGCTGTTGACCAGAGCAGCATTATTAAAATGACCAGAGAAAGGAACTCTGTTGTTTGATCATTTGATGTTAACACTAGCTATAGGTGGCTGAGGCTGTACGCTAGCTAGGTTTCCTGCTAGGAAGTGAATGATAAAGAATGTGCAAGAGTAGATTTTTTAAGTGAGTGAATAAACAAAAAGGAGGAGATATATGGGGACATGAGCCAGAGTTGTATAGAGTGTACAATGTTACCTTAATTATACATCTCCAGCTTTGGACGATTTATCTCTATAACTGTTTTTTTTTTTTTTTTTCAATTTAAAGGGTTTGTTTGTTTTTTATTGAATTTATTGGGGTGACATTGGTTAATAAAATTATATAATTTTCTGGTGTGCAATTCTGTTATACATCATCTGTATATTGTACTGTGTGTTCATCACCTAAAGTCAAGTCTCCTTCTATCACAATTTATCCTCCTATACCCTCTTCTACGCCTCCCACCACCACCTCCCTGGAGCTCTGGTAATCACTGTATTGTTGTTTATCTGTGAGTTTTATTGTTTTTTGCTTAATCCCTTCACCCTTTTCACCCATCCCCACAGTTCCCCTCCCTTCTGATAGTTGCCAGCCCACTCTCTATCTATTAGTCTGTTTGTATTTTGTTTGTTACTTTATTTTGTTCATTAGATTCCACATATGAGTGAGATCTTATGGTATTTCTCTTTCTCAGACTGGCTTATTTCACTTAGCATAATGTTCTCCAAGCCTATCTATGCTGTCCCAAAGGGTAAAATTTCCTTCTTTTTATGGCCAAGTAATATTCCAGTGTGTGTGTATCACAGCTCTTTTGAATCCATTCATCTACTGATGAACACTGTAGTTTTAAAATTATATGTGAAAAAAGAAAAACCATCATTTGAGGTTCATGTAGTAGATAGTATATAAATTGGAAGGAGCAAGTACATTGTTTTTGTGTGAGATGCAGGGCTTGTGTTTTTTTTTGTTTGTTGTTTGTTTTATTTTGGACCACAGCCACTGGACACCACCCAGTGCCTTGACACCACTTGTGGTCAGCATAGGTGCAGCCAGTAATGTTTGTTTAAAACTAGAGCTGGGAAGACGATCTAGTTTTAGGTTAAATCCTGGATTCTTACTATGTTAGTTGGGAATGACACTAGGAATTCCTGGATAAACAGTGGTTGTTTTGATATTCAACAAATTTAATTAGTTTCTTCATGTATAATGTCAGCAATTAGGACAAAATCATCCCCAAAGCTAAAATGGCCATAATTCTTTCCAAGGAATGCAAAGGAAGTCATTGAAGGGAGAATATAACATAGTCAATGATAATGATGTTTCTCATCATTCTTTCAAACTATCTTATCCTTTTGGTTTCTGTGAAACCAGTTTTTACTTTATTATTATTATTATTATTTTTTTTTTTTTGCTTGCTTCCCTGGCCTCTTCTTTTTGATCTTTGATGAACTCACTCTTCCTCTGTTCTTCTAATCTTGGTGTTTCCCAGGATTCCATCTTCAGTCTTCTCTTTCAATATACTCATCTTGATCATTTTTGTTTAAATAAAAACAAAACTATTTTCAATGATGATTATCAAGTAGACATCAGTCTGCTTCATTTGGGCCCGGGGGCAGAAGAATCCCTCATGATCTGCTGCTGAATCATCCATTTTCTCTGTTTTTCAAGGGTCGTAAGAGTGAGGCTGAAAAGTTCTTCTTGAAGGCCATTGAGCTGGATCCCACCAAAGGAAACTGTTACATGCATTATGGTGAGTGGCTGAGAATTTTTTCAGTGCCCCCCACATTTCCTATTAATGTCAATGTGAGATTTAGGTTTTTCTGGCAAAGAGCATTTTGAGAGGACATCGACTTTGTTATTGTAGACTTATCCTCATTCCAAACTTACCTTCTCATTGAAAATGGACATACTAAAGAGAGCTATGTATTATGTTTTCCTTTAGTGATTTTCATAGGACTTCAGTGGGGAAGGCGTTTTCACAGTTGTTTCTTTCAAGGTCAATGTGGAGGTTAAATGAGTTCTCATCAGGAAAACATCTCTGTCCTTGCCTGATGCATAGTATATAGTTCAAATAGTAGCTCTCTTTTCATAGTAGAAGATAATGCATTGCTTATGGAGTGTATCATTTTTAAATTTTAGAAGTTTAAATTTTGGCCTCAAAATCTTGCTTTCTGGAAGATATGGATGTACACTAGCCTCTACATGCCTGAGATTGAGGTCGAGGATGAACTGTAAAGAGTGTAAAGGATGGCTTTCTCGTTCAGTTTGGCCTTGGCCTTAATCGTTCCAGAGTGACCTTACGTAACAGCTCTGTCACATTCTACTCTATCATTAATAGTGAGTCATGTGTTAAGTGAGGCAAAGTACTATAGCTGGTTTGATGTTGTGAAAGATGTACTTATTTCTACCAGATTTGCAGTTGAAATAGCTTTCAGTGAACCAAAAAACATTTCCTTTTGCCGATCCCTTGGGGGAAAAAAGGTTGTTTTGACCACTGTTGGCTTTGATGTGTTAGTTATGATCAAGAAGTAAACTTAAAGGTGGATGGAAATTAAATCTTGAGGAAATAAAGTGAATATTCTTATGCAGTATTTAATTTCTTCTTGCATTTTCCAACGAGTAAAAATAAATCAGTGACAGGCTATGAGTTTTGAAAATGTAAATAGTAAAATGGAAGATACACTTAACCAACCACAAGTCCATGTGTTTATTTATATGGTATGGATATGTTTATAACCTAGGTTTGTGATGCTTTATCTTTCCGGCATAGCACAGCTTGTAGTTTTGCACAACTTGTTGCATAACCACTTTTGCTTTCGTTTCACGGTGCAGTTTAATTGCCATGTCAAAGATAACAGTCAGCTAGTTTGTTTGCTGCAGAATTTATCATTGCAGGTCTTCTTATATGAAGTATTTTAAATTAGGATTTTCTCACATATGCTATTTTGTGTACCCCTACTGCACATTAAAGCAGCCCCATGATCGTTTGCTCTGAGTGCTAAGGGACCTCCTGTCATTGCATCTAATGACATAGGATTTTTATTTCTTGCTGCCTGAAAGTTCTTTACCTTAAACTAATTCTACTTACTGCATCTTCTAAGTCTGTTCCCATAATTTCATTGCATGCTTTAGATTTTTTTGCAACCAATTCCTTTAAACTTCATCATTGCTTCATTTGAGTTGAAATTGAAATTGAAAAAATCACTGTTGTATTAAAGAGTCAGCCCCCTTAGTCTCTATTTATTCTGGCTGGTCTGTCTTTACTCACTTCTATCTTTTTATTTACTTTTATATTACACCATACTCCTGAACTTTTTTTTATATTTTAATTTATTTTAGTTTTTTAGTGGTGGTATTAGGGAGTATTACTCCCATGAGAAATTTTTGGATTTAGTTTTAACAGAAAGTGCAACAAATTCTTTATTGTATGTTATTTGGAAAACAGCCGTAACAAATGTTCTATAAATTCATGTGTTAACAACAGACTTTTCTTAGTACCCCTGGATTCTTTTAAAATTTTGGCATACATACATTTAAGAAGTACATTTATTTTCTATGGGAGGAATGACGAGATTATTCAGTATAATTTCATGAAATACTTTCAATATTTTCCTGCACTCTGGAGTAGGAAATGGAGGGGACTTAAGATGAGGCATCAAAAAAGGTTAGGACCAAATAATCTACAAACAGGAAGCCCATACCTGAGTGATTGAAATTTCTATCTTACTGTGCTCAAATTATTAAAAAGCGCACACTTAAAGGAATATTAATGATCTTAATTTAAGAAATATCTTCAAATGACTAAAATTTAGAACTGGAAAATTTTTTTAAATTATCAACCATATAACCCCTCTGTTATATAAATCAAAGACTATAAAAATGAAGTCGACATGCCCAAGTTAGTTGTAGGGAACTAAATTTGGGGTTCCTTGGTAACCGTCATTGCCTTTCCTCCTGTATGTTCCATTTCTTCTCACAATATTGGTAGATGGACAAGTGGGTGGGTAAGTAGGTACATATTTTTTATTAGTAGGCCCTTCAGTGCAGTTCTATACCGTCAAACTCATATAAGTCATAACTTAGCTTAAAATTCTTAGGAAAGCATTTTTACTAATTTAAACATGGGTAAGATTTATCTAATAGGTGCAAGGTACTGTTGTTCTGTTTTAAGAAAGTGGGTAGGATTATGTAGGAAATAAATAGGATGTTGTCGTTTTAGAAAGTGATGAGGTGAGAATGCCAGTACTTTTGAAACCAACTAGTCAGGTAAAGCATCTTTGAAGAGGTCATATTTGAAATCTGTAAACCTAAGTCAGCTGTTTGAAGAGCTAGGTGAAAGAGTTTCAGACAAAAGAAACAGCCAGTTCAAAGGACACAGGCCAGACCAAGCTTAAGTTTCGCAGCAGGGAAAGAAGGCAAATGTGAATACAAGTATATGAACCTGATGGGAAAGTGGGAGGAGACGAGACTGTCAGGGAGGCAGAAGGAGAGCCCATGGGGCTCTGCAGACCAAACTAGGGAGTTTGTATTTTATTATTCCAAGAGCAGTGGAAAGGGACCATGTGGAGAACACAGGATTAGAGGGAGGTCAGAGTAGAGCAAAAGGAATACTATTGCTATATTTTAGGCAAGAAATGATGATGGCTTAGACTAGGCAGTGCTTGTGAGAATGTAAATATTTATATTTAAATCATACTTTTACCTTCTTTAAAAAAATCTTTAGATAATTAAAAATAGGGAGGACCTGTTTTCCATTTTGCACATCAATATCTAGTGAATGGCCGTACTCACAGAAATGTGCAGTAGTGTTGGTTGAGCTCAGTTAGGAGCACTCTCTGTTTTAGAATTGGATGTATGTTCCAAAATTGACTGAGAGATTATTTCATTAGAATTTTTATTAGTTCTTGTCCAAGAAGGTACATACTATGACTCTTATATTACTTCTTTTTCTCCAACTTACTATTTATAGGTATTCTTGGGATATTTATACCCATGGATTAAATGAATAATAACATATCTTCAGCTTAAAAATAAATTTTTAAATGAAATACATGTATTATTCCCAATATTTTTAAAATACTTTTTCACATGCCAGTGAAAATGCAGAGTGGGTGAATTTTGTACTATTGGAAATTCACTATCCTGGGTGATTTTATGGGCCTTTTATTTGCTTGTTAATGATATAAGTGAGTTGGAAAATAGCATCCAGTTGGGACTAGACAGAGAGAATTACAGAAATTTATATGGGCCACAATGGCAATCAGAAGGCAGTATTTAAAAGCACTGTCAGTTACTTGTATTTTGAGTCCACTTGTTTTATGTCTGAGGGAAAGGGATTGCCTAGCAGATTGCCTTTTTTCATCAGATTGGATTGCAAGAAAGAAAGCTAGGCAAGTTTATAAATTGGTTTAATAAATTGGTTAATTGTCTAGCACTGTGGTACCACAGTACCTCTGGGACAATCTCTGGGATTGAAAGTCCTCATTTGTAAAGCAAAAGGTTGCTGTGAGCTTCCAAAATGTTTTCCAATACTCAAATTTTATGTTGTTCCTAATATATACTCAGCTTCTCATTAGTTTTTCATCAAAAAGTTTGACGATGTGCAGAAAATAGGTTTTAAACTAGGGTATCAATGATTATATAATGTCTTTATATACCATCAAGCTGATGGTATATTCCAAAGACCATATGAAACAAATCATGTGAAGTCTATGGAATTTAATTTATAAATGTCAAAGGTGAGGATTTTGGTGCCTTGGATCTCATGTGGGCCAATAGTTCAAGGGATTTTCCATGGATTTTCCTTATGGTTTCATACAGAAGCTTCTAAAAGAATAAAAGTCAAATCTATAGATTGTTTTGGGTAGTATGGATATCTTAATAATACTAATTTTTCCTATGAACACAATTAATGCTTTTACTTCTTTGTGTCTTCCTCAGTTTCTTTCTTCAGTATCTTATAATTTTCCAAGTACAGTATCTTTTACTTCAAGATACTCACTTTTAGCCCTGGCTGGTGTAGCTCAGTGGATTGAGCGTGGCCTGTGAACCAGGCATTGCAGGTTTGATTCCAAGTCAGGGCACATGCCTGGGTTTCAGGCCATGTCTCCCAGCAACCACACATTGGTGTTTCTCTCTCCCTCCCTCCCTCCCTCCCTCCCTTCCCTCTCTAAAAATAAATAAATAAATAAAAGATACTCACTTTTTTGTTGTTATGATAGTAAAGGGGATAGTTTTCTTAATTTATTTTAGTGTCTGATAGTTTTGTTACTGATGTATAAAATTGTCACCAATTTCTAAATATTAATTTTGTATCCTATTACTTTGCTGAATTCATTTACTAGATCTATTAGTTTCTTGGTGGAATATTTAGGGTTTTCTGATTATAATATTGTATTATCTATGAATAGTGACAGTTTTACTTTCTCCTTTCTATTATTTCTTTAGATGCCTTTTATTTCTTCTTATTGTCTGATTGCTGTGACTAGGACTTTCAGTACTCTGTTGAACAAGAGTGGTGCAAGCAGACATCCCTGTCTTGTTTCTCATCTTAAGGGAAACACTTTTAGTTTTTGTCCATTGAGTATGATGTTGGCTGTGGATTTATCACATATGGCCTTTACTATACAATAGCCAAGTTCTAGAAATAGCCCAAGTGCCCATTAGTAGATGAGTGGATAAAGAAGTTGTGGTACATTTACATAATGGAATACTACTTGGCTATAAAAAAGAAGGAAGTCTTACCTTTTGTGGCAGCATAGATAGACCTGGAGATTATTTTGCTGAATGAAATAAGCCAGTCACAGAGAGTGGAGCATGCGGCACTGTTCCCTCTCTGACATCTCCCCCACATACAGCGCCATAACCCAGCCAAGTGGACTGCCCCGCCCTGATGAACACCTAAGGCTCCACCTCTTACTACATAACAGGCACACTGAGACCAAAAAAAAAAAAAAAGGCCCAAATGAAAGAACAGATCAAAGCTCCAGAAAAAAATACAACTGAGCAACTAAGAGATAGCCAACCTATCAGATGCACAGTTCAAAACTCTGGTAATCAGAATGCTCACAGAATTGGTTGAATATGGTCAAAAATTAGAGGAAAGGATGAAGGCTATAGAAAATGAAATAAAGGAAAATGTACAGGTAACCAACAGTGAAGGGAAGGAAACTGAGACTCCAACAGTTTGGAGCAGGAGGAAGAAAAAAAACATTTAACCAGAACAGAATGAAGAAACAAGAATTCAAAAAAGTGAGGAGAGGCTTAGGAACCTCCTGGACATCTTTAAACATTGCAACATCTGAATCATAGGGGTGCCAGAAGGAGAAGAGGAAGAGCAAGGAATTGAAAACTTATTTGAAAAAATAATGGAGAACTTCCCCAATCTTGCAAAAGAAATAGACTTCCAGGAAGTCTAGGAAGCTCAGAGAGTCCCAAAGAAGTTGGACCCAAGGAGGCACACACCAAGGCACATCATAATTACATTAGCCAAGATTAAAGAAAAGGAGGGAAACTTAAAAGCAGCAAGAGAAGAGGAGAGAGTTGCCTACAAAGAAGTTCCTACAAGACTATCAGCTGATTTCTCAAAAGAAATCTTACAGACAAGAAGAGGCTGGAAAGAAGTATTCCAAGTCATGAAAGGCAAGGACCTACATCCAAGATTACTCTATCCAGCACAGCTCTCATTTTGAATAGAAGAGCAGATAATGCTTCTCAGATAAGGTCAAGTTAAAGGAGTTCATCATAACCCCACCCTTATTATATAAAATGTTTAAGGGACTTATCTAAGAAAAAGAAGATATAAAATATGAACAGTAAAATGACAACAAGCTCACAGCTATTAACAACCAAACCTAAACAAACAAACAAACAAACAAAAAACAAAGCAAACAACTAAAACAGGAACAGATTCAGAGAAATAGAGATCACATGGAGTGTTATCAGTGGGGGAATGAGAAGGGGAGAAAGTGGGAAAGGTACAGAGGGTGAGTAGCATGAATGGTAGGTAGAAAATAGACAAGGGGAGGTTAAGAATAGTATAGGAAATATAGAAGCCAAAGAACTTATATGTATGACCATGGACATGAACTAAGGGATGGCGGGGAATGCAGGTAGAAGGGTGTATGCAGAGTGGAGGGGAATAAAGCGGGGGGTAATGGCACAACTGCAATAGCATAATCAATAAAATATATTTTTTAAAAAAGAAATAAGCCAGTCAGAGAAAGACAAATACCACATGATCTCATTTATATGCAGAGTCTAATGAACAGCATAAACTGAAGGACAAAATAGAGAGACATGGATATATGGAATAGACTGACAGCTTTCAGAGGGAGTGGGTTTGGGGGACTGGGTGAAGGGATAAGGTTAAGGGATAAAGCAAAAAAGAAAAACATACACACACACACACACACACACATATATACATATATATATATATATATATATATATATATATGTAGATATATATATACACACACATAGACACAGACAAAAATGTGATGCTAGCCACTGGGTAAAGGGAGTGGGGGTAGGTGGAGGTGGGCAAAGGGAATAAATGGGGGCAGAAAGAGACTTTGCTTTAGGTGATGGGCACACGATGCAGTGTGCAGATGATCTTTTGTTGAGTTTTGCACTTGAAACCTGTATGGTTTTGTGAATTAATTCACCCCAATAAATTTAATTAAAAAACTAGTGAAAGCCAAGACATGGAAAGAACATATTATAAATGGTTTCTTCATGTGCATAGCAGTAAATTTGATGGAGATTTTTTAATTTTTGTGTTTATTGATTGAGAGAGAGAGGATGAGAGTGAGCAAAACATCGATTTGTGGTTCCACTTATTTGTACATTTATTAGTTGGTTCTTGTATGTGCTCTGACCAAGGATCGAACCTGCAACCTTGGCATATCTGGACAATGCTCTAACCAACTGAGCTACCTGGCCAGGGCTAATTCAATGTAGATTGAAACGATGTAAATCAGTAGACATTTGCTTTAAGGTACCTACTATGTATAATTTGAGGCAAATGTGAATTCATTAAATATTAAAGACAAAAGCATTAAAAGTTGCAAGGGAGCAGATTGCGATAAAACCTTTTGAAAAGTGCTCTTTTATGATGACCTTGTATGTTTTTTTTTTTTCTTTCTCCATCTGCCTCTTATCCATCTGTTTCTGTGTAAAAGCTTTTTAGCCTCTTTTTCTTCATTATTGAAGTTCTCTCTGGGTGATTTTATTTCCAAGGGTTTAGCTATATAGTGATGAATCCTGAAGCTCTTCCTCCAGCTCTGTATTTATCAAGTACTATACTAGATGTAGGTGAGGAACAAGATAAGTTCCAATAGAGATTGCAGACTGGTGAGGGAGGCACAAATTGTGATAACACTGATTTAATTCCAATTGCAATTACTTTTTAAAAGGAGATACAGTATAATTAAGGTGTGTTGACCTAGGTGTCTGGATTGCAGGAGAGCTATGCCTGATGAACTTACAAGTAAGCTATATTGGAATGATGCACAGGAGCTCACCAGACCAACATGGAGAAAAGAGGGGGTTCAATGAAGAACATTAAAGAACAGACAATGCTTGAAGCAAAAGGCACAGCATTTGTCTGGGGAATAGTTCAAGGACAGAACTAGGATCGTAGCTGGGAGCTATGAGAAATACATGCTGGCTTCATAGAGGCGGGTGGAGGGAATCCAAGTTATGAGAGCTGTCAGGTTATAAAATGACTGCTCATTGAAGATTTCTCAAGTCTCTGTCTATGGGTGCATTAGAGATACATCAAGCGTTAGCAAAGAGGAGAGGGCTGGTCCAGACAGCCACAAAGTCATTTCTGACTCTGAGAATATTCTTCATCCTTTTCTCGAGCCCGCAGAGAAATACAGAAAATTTAAAACTATGATTATCTGGATTGTTGTTATTTGGTTCTACTGTCATTTCACAATCCTGAAAATGTCTTACTATTAATACAGTTATCAAAGATTTTAACATTTTCAATCCTAATCTCTTTTTCCCAGTGTTGTCTTGATCCTAGTCTTTTTGTTTTTATCATCATCTAACCCCTGTGGCATAGGAGTGAATCCCAACTATGTTTGTCTGAGATATTGGAAGTTCAGAATTTTCAAGTGACTTAACTGAAGTCAGAAATTATATATAAAATTGGGGAAAAGCTTGAAAAGTCCAGCTCTTTCAACTTTTAAGTTCAAAATCTTACGTTAGTATTGTAACAGTCTTTTTCTTCTAGCGTGGTTCATATACTGTTAAATTTTATTTTTAAAATAAGTACTGGAAGAAATTGTTAAAAATATGTTTGAATTTTCATCAGTGAACAGGAAAAGAAAAAGCTTGAGCATGGGTTTGATTGGTGAGAGGCCTGTGGTTATTTTTAGTGTTTATAATTACAGCCAGTTAGGAGATGCTGATGACAACTGAGATTGGCTGTGTTGTAGCCGTTCGTTTTAATCGCTTCTGAAACTGCAAGAGCAATTTTTTAAATTAAATAATGAACTGAGGGATGGTACTTCCTTGATTAAAAATGAAAATAAATTATTGGTGAGTGTTTGCAAACTTACAGTGAGATCACAATGATATTTACTGCTTAAGACCAAAATGTTGTGTTAAAGTATGTTTAGTGTCCCAAGGACAGCACAGGAATTCACAGATATATAATTGGAATTGAATATTTTTCAATGTCATTCCACACTCTTTTATTTTCTACCTATGATGTTTATATGAAAATTCCCTGTTACTACAATGTGTCTAATAATTTAACATTATTTGATGCTTATACTTGTGTGTGTTTTATGTGAAATACTTTTGAAAGCCTTTGGAATTAAAACTTTCCTATGAGTAAAATGGGAAGAAACAAGGAAAGGATTCTGTAAGCTTACAAGCAAAAAATAAAGGAAAAATTAAGTAATCAATGCATTTTCAAAAATAAATATAGTTAAAGGACAAATAATAAAATGATACAAAGAAATTTCCATAAAAGTAAAAGCTCAGAATACTTAAGATATGAGAAACTGTGAAACGAAAAGGGAAATAGAATACAAAGACCAAGAGATATGAACAAGTAATTCACAAAAGAGAAAGCATGACAGATGTTAAAAGATAGAGGAATGTACCACTTTATTAGAAATCAAAGAAATTTAAATTCAAATAATTATAATTCCCTTAGGCTGCTCTAGCTCTTAACCTCAGTAATTACTCTCTTAATGATATCTCTTTTAAAAATAGAAGTTTTTTTAAGACTTTATTTGTTTATTTTTAAAGAGAGGGGAAGAGGGAGAGAGAGGGAGAGAAACAGCAATGTGTGGTTGCCTCTTGCACACCCCCTGCCCGTGAACTGGCTCACAACCCAGGCATGTGCCCTGACTAGGAATCAAACCAGCGACCCTTTGATTTGCAGGCCGCCACTCAATCCACTGAACCACAGCAGCCAAGGCTAGAAGTTTTTTTAATGTTTAAGATTATCAACAAAGATAGTAATTGGAACATAGCACTGGTCTTTATTGGAGGCAAAAATAGGAAAGATCTAAATGCCTGAAAATTAGAAATGATTAAATAGAGGTTATTTCCACTTGCTATGCTATTATAAATCCTAAGTTAAGTTTATAAAGAATATATAATGAGACCACTGCCTATGTTATTGTAAATGAAGAATGGTAAAGTCTACAACATAGCTGTGTCATTAAAAGCAAAACAAATAATGTTAATAATGGATGTCTTAGCTTTTTGGAATTTTGTAGCCAATTTTTTGACAGGCTTAATTTTTTTATTTATTTTACATTTTCCATAATGAGCTCATTACTTTATGAAGAACTATAAAGTAATTATAAAGTAAAATGCAAAAGAAAGAGTACCTTAGTCCCCCAAAGGGTGTCCAACCTTTTAGCATCTCTGGGCCACACTGGAAGAGGAAGAGTTGTCCTGGGCCATGCATTAAATATACAAACACTAATGAAAACTGATGAGCAACAAAAAGGTTTTACGTAAATTTACGATTTTGGGTTGGGCCAGAATCATAGCCATCCTAGGCCGCCTGCAGCCCGTGGGCTGTGCATTGTACACCCCTAATTGTTCAGATAGTTTGCAGAAAAGATAGCAAAAAAATCATTACAGTAACCAGATAATTATCTAAAATTTATTTACTGGAATTCAACATATAAAATTTAAGATATAAACATTAAGTGAGAAAGGAATAAAATGTAGAGAAAAGGATCTTGCCTAAATTTTCTGTTATATTCTACATTTCCATGATGAATTAATTCATCAAATACAATAGTACAAACATTCACTGAGTATTGTTGCATCCTGCGGAATTCACATATAGCATCTCATTTAATTCCCACAAATGCCAAGTAGAGAAGTCACCTGTCTCCATTTTACAGACCAGCAAAGTGAAGTCAGAAAGCTGTAAGGCAAACCACCCAAGGTTTCAGTGCCGGTTTGAACCACGGCACACCAGACTGCTACACTGCATTGTCATCGTCTCTTATGTCAACGTACAAGGTGAAAGAGATTTATTTTATTTACATCCCTGGATACCTTATTGGTAGGGGATAGAATGTGTATCAAATACACTGTATGTTGGGAATCATTCACCTTTTATTATCATTGGGGCATTCAGAGGCAGAAGGCTATTTCTATGTATCTTACAAAATATGGACAACTCACTTAAGGTCCAAAGTTCATCAAATGATGAGGCAATCTTTATCCATCTGATAATTTTTCCTCTTTATTCTGAAGACATAAAGGACCTGAAAGTAAAATGGAGAAATCACTATGGAATTCATGCATTTATGATGATAACCACTCCATTCTTAGTGCTACTTGAATTTTCTTTTGAGAAAGGAGAATTGGTAAAAATTGTATATACATATAGTATTTAATATTTTGTACTCACTATTGACCTTTTAAAAGTTATTTTCATAACCTTTGTCATGAAGTTATATGATACTAATTAAAAATATAAATATACCTTATATAGAATGTTAGTATTCACAATAAAACTAAAACCCTTTCCTATTATATGTCAGTGTATAATACCTATAGAATGTATACTTTGAGGCTAATAAGCATCTTTCATAAAACTCTTTTAAAAACTGACTCATAGGGATGATAGCAATCAGGTGTCACCTTGTCTGGCATCATAGTCATGCAAATGGGTACTTGCTAGTTGTGCAACTTTAAGCCAGTGTCTTAGACTATCAGAGCTCACAGCTTCTCATATGTAAAATGCTGGTAACACCATGCTTTTGACATTGTGAGATGACATCAGTTCTGTCCCACTGTATGAGTCTGTTCAGGCTGCTGTAACAAAATATCACAAACTAGCTGGCTTATAAACAACAGAAATTTATTTCTCATACTTCTGGAGGCTGGAAATCTGAGGTCAGGGTACCTGCTTGGTGAGGTGAGGGCCTTCTTCTGGGTTTCTTGTATGTGTGGTGGAAGCACTAATCGCATTCATGAGGGCAGTGTCCCCCACCTCTGAAATCTATCAGAGTCAGGATTTCAACATATAGACTGAGGGAGGACACAAGTACTCAGCCTATAACACACACCAAGTTTTATTATAAGTCCTCAAAAATGAATATTATTATTAAGTATATAAGGATTATAAGGTACATCACAATATTGGAATGACTAGATGAATGCATTCAAGTAGTACAGTATGACCGTGACTCCAGAGTTCTGAGAAGTTACATAAAGAAAAATGCTTGGTGTACACTGGGCACATCTCTGCTCTTTTTCATTGGTGCTGTTATTGAAACTCAGTGTCCAATAGCTATGTTTCTGACCCAGTGCCCCATGCTTTGTGGTATATTTTGTCATCTAACCCTCTGCAGAAATAATATTATCACTCTTTTACAAATACACGATTTAAGATATCAAGAGGGTGACCTAGAGACCCTAGCCCTAGTAACTTATCAGAGCAAGGACTTGAACCCCATTTAACTTTTAAACCCATGATATGTTTATGGTTTGCCTTGAGCCTTCAGAGATTTGCTCTTAGTAATGAGCCTACAGGCTCCCCATTGGTGACACAGACCCAGAACACTGATACTTGGGAGGACTGCTGGTGGAGAAACCTGTGGAGCTCTCCTAAACCTCTTCCTCAGGCCTCAGGAAAGAAGGGCCGTCATCAGAGCAGCAAGAGAGCCTGCAAGGGACAGAGGGAAGGAAGGAGCTCACGTGGGGTGGTGAAAAAACAAACAAATGAAAAACTGGAGGTGGGACTCCAGACCTCACCTTGTGTGGTTTACTTACACTATCTCATTAATAGCACAGCAAGATTATCTTTGTTTAAAAAATGAGACTTGTGTCTCAATACCAGAGAATCTCGGAAATGGCCAGAGTGGCCTTGCTCCAGGGATTCCAACACTGACCCCTGTGCCTCAGACAAAGAAGGTAGATGGTCAGTCAAAAAGAATAGACTGGCATTCAGTTACTTTTACTCTTTTCTGGTCTCATTTCTGCTTCACTTCTTTCTTTTAAATTATTTATAACTACATCATGCTTTGCTAACAAAAGTACAGTTGAGTACTTGTCTTAGTCTGTTTGGGCTGCTAAAACAAAATACTATAAAGGGGTTACTTATGGACAACAGAATTAATTTCTCAAAGTTTTGAGGCTGAAAGTCCTTGGTGAAGGTGACGGTACTGGTAGGTTCAGTATCTGGTGAGACCTGCTCCCTCATTACAGCTGCTTCTCTCTCTCCTCAAGTGGTTGAAGGGGAGGGGAGCTTTCTGGGGTCTCTTCTATAAGGACAGTAATGCCATTCATGAGGGCTTCACCCTTGTGACCTATGCACCTGCTAAAGGCCCCACCTTCAAATGCCGTAGGCTTGAGGGTTAAGATTTCCCCATGAATAGGGGGAGGAGGAGGCCTAAAGATTCATAGCAACAGTTCCCATATATTCTTTTGAATTTGTCCTTGTGTAGGACTCAAGAAGGCACAAAAGCACTGAATTAAATTTTGAATTAGGGAGTAGAGATAGCAGTGGATTTTGGACAGTGGGTCATGGATTTCGGAATGAGGCCTTCCTAGCCCTGCTGCTGATTATCTCCCTGGGCATGTTCTACCTTCCGCTAATCTCTCTGCTCCTCAGTTCCTTAATGTGGAGGTGACTACTGCCTCAAATTGTGAGGATTCATTTACATTTTATAAAATAACTACCATGTGATATATGCTCAGTAAACTATAGCAATGGCCATTTAGTATTTAAAATTATATAGAAGCTTTACTAATATCTTGGAGAATAAATGAACTATATACCAAAAAATTGAGTAAGGTATATAAATTAGGGACAGAAAATAGGGACGAGGAGGCAGAATAAAGCCTAGGAGTAAAGATAAAGGGGGATCCTTAGCCATCAACATGCAGGCAAAACCAGAGAGAAAGGGAATAATTGCTTGCAAGAATAAGAATTATAAGTAACAGGTAAATAGGAATGGGGGGAGGAAAAGGAGAGTTAGTAGGAAAGATGAGAGAGAGAGCGATAGGGAGGAAAGTGGGGGGAAGGACTGTTTTTCCAATGTTAACTATTTTGGTCTAGCTATTGAAAGCTTTATAGAGAGTTTTGTTTGCATTCTTAATTAAAGCAATTGTTGCCAAAGTTTGTGTATCCTGCTGTTCACTCTTTTGTGCCTCGGTGGACACATCTGTAAGGCAATATCTGGAAAAACCCTTGGAGATGGCCTGGGAGCATTGCAAGAAGACTGAGCTCTTAGGAAGAGGATGTAAGCCTTTCAGCCAGCTCTCCATTCTCATTACTACCACTATACTTAAGTCTGAGTCAGCGCTCCTTTCTTTAGTGACTTCAGCGCCTGTGTGAGTCTCCCTCTCTTCTCTTGCCTTTCAGTTCCCTTGTCTAAGAATGCAAAATACCCTAAAACAAAATGAGGCTACTTACCTCTGTGCCTTCGATTAGGTTGCACCCCTTACCTATTCAATAGTTATGTCTTTCCCTTTGTGTGTTCCCCTTAGGTATAAAACTCAGATTGTTGGACGCCTAGCGTGAAATTCTCTTCCTGTGATGCAGCACACTTGATCCCTATTGAATTTATATGTTACTTAAAACTGTAAAGTATTGTGTTGCCTTCCTCCTCCTTGTCCCATCCCTCATTACTTCTCTCTCTCTTATCTCTCCTCTTCAGTTCCTTCCTAGTCTCCCCTTCTCTCCTTGGCCCCCTGTACTTCCCATTCCCCATGGGACAGTGTCCATAAATCCCTTAAGGGTTTTCTATCATACCCCTTTGGAAAGAGTTAGGGGGGAAATAAATTTAAAAAAGCAATGCTAGCCTTCCTGGCCTCCTTTCCAGTTGAGCACAGAGCACTGGACTACTGTTCTACTAATCTCCTTTGTACTAGACACCTTTCATGCCATATGTCCAGTTCAGGGCAAATTCTTGGTCTCGTGTCCATTTAGGGAAAGGTCAGTAGCCTCCCAGCGTCCAAGTGAGGGGTCTAGATTGATGTATGGGTGTCCTTTCTTGTTCATCCATTGCACTTTTTTCCTTGGCCAGTAACTATGGCATACCTAAAACATGGGGTCTCAGTAAACCATAGTCTTTATTAACTTAGGTTGCCAAAGACATAAAACAAAACTAGTAGAAGGGGAGAGAGATTGGTTTTAAAGAGTAAGAGCATTCCTAAAATTCAAGAGATACTAATCAAGAGATATGCTCAACAAGCCTCTCTTCAGAGAAGCAAAGGAGAAGATCCTTCCTGATATGTTTAGTTCTCTCAGGCATAAGTAGCATCTGTTAACAAGTAACCAGCCCTTGTTTACCAGCATCTCCTTTGCAAAGCTAGTCCATACATTCTGACCATTGTGTTTTCACTTACTCTGTCTTATCAGGAATGCATCATTCACTCCCCTAGCAGAAACAATCATGAAGACTTTGCCTCAGTTCCACTTTACCCACCCATCTTGTTATAATTAGATGTCACCAAGGCCAGTCAGCCTGTGGCTTTTTCCCTGCTCCAATGATCTGAGTCTTTGAAAAGTCCTTAAGTGCCCTGGCGGGCATAGCTCAGTGGATTGAGCACGGGCTGTGAACCAATGTACCGCAGGTTCGATTCCCAGTCAGGGTACATGCCTGGGTTGCAGGCCACGGCCCCCAGCAACCGCACGTTGATGTTTCTCTCTCTCTCTCTTTCTCCCTCCCTTCCCTCTCTAAAAATAAATAAGTAAAATCTTAAAAAGAAAAGTCCTTAAGTATAGATAATTTCTTCTAGATGATGGTAATATTTTTTTGTCATGATCTGACTGCTGATTATGGGTCCACAGCCACTTTGCGAAAATCACCTGTGCCCTTTACTTTATGCATATTCAACTTTAATTATAAGTTGAACAAAACCAAATAAAAATTCATCTTTACCTACATATGATGCACTTAGCCTGTGATACCTTGTACCTCCATTTTCAAATTTATATCCATTTTGTGGTTAAAATATATACATAATCTCTTCTTCCCTCTATTAGAATGGAACTGTTTCAAGGATGAAGGTTGTCTTTGTTATTCTGTTCCTGACTGCAAGTGTTGCCATATCTTCTGTATACTAGGCACAATATACATTTCTTAGATTGGATATATTTAGCTACAGTATCTTCTTATTTTCTCAAACATTGAATGTATTCACAGCACAATGAAATATAATAGATTTTAGCTAAATTGCATAGTTTGAACTGTTCCAGAGTTAAGATATCTTTGAAGGTACGATTGGGAGGTCCAAGGTCGCAGAGAAGTAAGTGGAAGCTACACTAACCTCTTCCCAGGACCAGTCTGGAATTACAACTAAATTTTGGGGAAATCATCCTGAATAACCAACTGAACATTAGCTGGAGAGGAGCCTTATAACCGTGGGCAGACAGAAGAAACCACTTCACAACAATTGAGACTGGTAGGGAGTGAGGAGGAGGCACAAGAGGGCTGGCTGGGCTTCCACTGGTGGCAGCTAAAGTTCCAGAGGGATATTTCAGTGATTCAGAGGTTCCTCCTGAGAAGTGTGGAATCTAACCCCCAAGCTGGCCTCCTTGGCCTACAGCACCAGAGCCAGAATGGAACCCAGATAGCACCTAGCTGTGAAAAGCAACGGGGTTTCTGCCCACCAGGAGAGAATGCTTGAGATGCAAAGAGCCTCTTAAAGGGCCAACACACAAAATTTCCTTTGCAGCCACTTGTCCTAGGCTCCAGCAGAAGGAAGGCAGAGTGGACTAGAGATGCTTGAAGAGAGCTCAGGGGTGGTGGCTCTGGGGAAAGAACTGAGGAATATCCACCAGGATCTGTATGCTGAGTCATCCCCCATGCTGCAGAAGCCATCTTTCTCAGGCAAAGCAGTCCTCTCCAGCTGGCATCAGCCTAAGGAGAAGCAATAGCTCCACCTGCAGGAATTATTCTGCCCCATACTATGGTTCTTAAGCCAGAATGCTGATTACATCTTACGGCTCTGATTAGTTTAACAACTAATGTGGAAAATACAAAGAACCTGCCAAAATGGGAAGACAAATAAAGAGACCCCAAATGCAACGAGAGAATTCTCTGGAAAAATGAGATGGAATGGAGGCAAGCAATTTATCTGATAGAGTGTTTAGAGAAATGATTATAAGAATGCTCAATAGCATGAAAAAAGACATAGAAACCTAAAAAAAAAAAAAAAAAGGCCCAGTCAGAAATAAAGAATGCAATATCTGAAATAAATAATACACTGGAAGGAATAAACAGTAGGTTAGATGAAGCAGGGGATTGAATCAGTGATTTGGAAGACAAGGTAGAAAAAAGCCAGAGAGAACAGAAAGAAGAATTTTAAAAAATGAGGAGAGCTTAAGAAACATTTTGGATAACGTGAAGCATAACAACATCTGCATCATGAGAACACCAGAAGAAGAAGGGAATGAGCAAAGGATTGAGAACCTATTTGAGGAAATAAAGACCAAAACCTTCCCTAGTCTAGTGAAGGAAAAAGACATATACGTCCAGGAAGCTCAAAGACTCCCAAACAAGTTGAACCTAAAGAGGCCTACACTGAGACACATCATAATTACAATAACAAGACTTAGAGACAAGGGGAGAATCCTAAAAGCCACAAGAGAAAAGCAGGTAGTTATATCCAAGGGAGTACCAATTAGACTGTCAATTTGATTTCTCAACAGAAACATTTCAGGCCAGAGGGAGTGGAGTGAAATATTCAAGTGATGAAAAGTGAGGACCTCCAACCAAGGCTACTTTACCCCACAAGGCTATCATGCAAAATCAAAGGAAAAGTAAGGAGCTTCCCAGAAATGAAAAAGCTAAATGAGTTTGTTAACACCAAACCAGTACTGCAACAAATGTTAAAGGGTTTGGTAGAAGAAAGAGAAGGAGAAGAGAAAGAATAAAAACAGAGCAAAATAGTCTGACAACAAAATGACACTAAATATGTATCTACCAATAATCATCTTGAGTGTAAATGATTAAATGCTACAACCAAAAGACATAGTGTAGCTGAGTGGATAAGAAAATAAGACCTGTATGTATGCTGCCTCCAAAAGACTCATCTCAGATCAAAAGATACACACAGACTAAAAGTAAAGGGTTTGAAAAAGATATTTCATGCAAATGTAAAGGAAAAAAAGCTGAGGTGGTGGTACTTATGTCCAACAAAATAGACTTTAAAACCAAGGCTATGATAAGATACAGAGAAGGACATTACATAATGATAAAGGGAACAACTCAACAAGAGGATATAACCCTAGTAAACATTTACCCACCCAACATAGGAGCATCTAAATATGTGAAGCAAAAGAGATCAACAGAAATACAGTCATAGTCAGGGATTTTAACACCCTATTGACTTCAATGGATAGATCTTCCAGTCAGAAAATCAACAAGGAAACAGCAGCATTAAATGATACACTAGATCAAATGGATTTAATTGATATCTTCAGAGCATTTCATCTCAAAGCAGCAGAATATAAATACTTTTCAAGTGCACTTGGAATGTTTCTAGGATAGACCACATTTTAGGACACAAAACAATACATTTAAGAAAAACTGAAATCAATCTCAAGTACCTTCTCTGACCCCAGTGCTATGAAACTATAAATCATTCATGAGAACACTGAAAAAATACACAAAGACATGGAAGCTAAATAACATGTTATTAAACAATGAATAGGTCAACAGTGAGATCAGGGTATAAACCAGAAGATACATTGAAACAAACAAAAATAAGGATACAACAATCCAAGATCATTGGGACCCTGGGAACGCAATCATAAGAGGGAAATCCATCATTACAGGCCTATCTCCAAAAAAATAAAATAAAAAACACGAAAAAGCTGAAATAAACAATCTAACTTCACACCTAAAGGAACTTGAAAAAAGAACAACAAACGAACCCCGAAGTGAGTAGAAGGAAGGAAATAATAAAGATCAGAGCAGAAATAAACAAAATGGAGTCAAAAAATGATACAAAAATCAGTGAATCTAAGAGCTGATTCTTTGAAAAGATAAACAAAATTGCCCAATCTTTAACCAGACTCATCATGAAAAAAGAGGAAGGACCCAAACAAATAAAGTCAAAATGAAAGAGAAGAAATAACAACTAACACCAAAGAAATACAAAGGATTGGAAGAAAATATTGTGAAAAACTACATGCCAACAAACTGGACTACCTGGATGAAATGGATACATTTCCTAGAAACATGCAAGCTTCAAAAACTAAATTAGGAAGAATCAGAGAATCTGAATAGACTGATAACACCTAGTGAAATTGAAGATTAATCAAAAAACTCCCAGCAAATAAAAGCCCTGGACTGGATGGCTTCACAGTTGATTTTACTGAACATTCCAAGAAGAACTAACACCTTTTCTTCTCAAACTATTTCCTAAGTTTAAGAGGCAGAAAGGCTCCCAAACTCATTTTACAAGGGCAGCATTATCCTATTTCTAAAACCAGATTAAGACACTACAAAAAAATTACAGACCAATATCCTTGATGAGCATGGACACTAAAACTTTCAACAAAATATTAGCAAACCAAATACAGCAGTGCATCAGAAAGATGATAAACATGGTCAAAGTATAGTTTATTCCAGAATGCAAGGTTGGTACAACATTCACAAATCAGTAAATGTGATTCACCACATAAACAAAATTCTGGATAAAACTACATGATCATATCAGAAGATGCTGAAAAACTTTTTGATAAAATTCAGCATACATTTATAATCAAAACTCTCAGCAAAGTGGGATTAGAGGGAACATACCTAAACATATTAAAGGCCATATATTACAAACACACTGCCAGCATCATTATACTCAATGGGGAAAAACTATAGGCATTCCCCTTAAGATCAAGAACAAGACAGGGATGTCTGCTTTCATCTGTCTTATTTACAATAGTACTGGAAGTCCTAGCCTCAGCAATCAGATAAGAAATAAAAGGCATCCAAATTGGAAAGGAATAAGTAAAACTGTCTTTATTTGCAGATGACATCATAGTGCACATAGCAAACCCCAAAATGCCGCCAAGAAACTACTAGAACTGATAAATGAATACAGTAAAGTAGCAGGAACACAAAAATGAATATTCAGAAATCAGTTGCATTTTTATATGCCAATAATGAATTAATAGAAAAGGAAATTAAGAAAACAATTCCATTCACAATTGCCAAAAAATAATAAAATACCTAGGAATCAACCTAACCAAGGATGTAAAAGAGCTGTACTCAGAAAATTAAAAGACATTGATAAAAAAAATTGAAGAAGATACAAATAAGTGGAAACACATACCACATTCATAGTTAGGAGTAATTAACATTATTAAAATGCCCGTGCTACCCAAATCAGTGTATAGATTCAGTGCAATTCCCATCAAGATTCCAATAATGTTTCATAGAACTAGAGAAAATATTTCAAAAATGTATATGGAACCACAAAAGGCCTCACATAGCAATAGCAATCCTGAGAAAGAGGAATGAAGTTGGAGGAATCACACTACCTAATATCAAACTATGCTATTAGGCTATTGTAATCAAAACAGCCTATTACTGGCATGGAAAGAGACACATAGTCATTGGAACAAAGAGCCCAGAAATAAATCCACAACTTTACATTCAATTAACATTCGACAGAGGAAGCATTCACATAGAATGGACTAAAAATAGTTTATTTAATAAATGGTGTTGGGAAAATTGGACAGATATGTGCAGAAAAATGAAACTAGACCACCTTCTTACACCACACACAAGAATAAATTCTAAATGGATTAAAGATTTAAATGATAGACATGAAACCATAAAAATACTAGAAAACAGACATCCAAATCTGGGACATAGCTCATAGCAATATTTTATCGGATATATGGTCCTAGGCAAGGGAAAGAAAAGAAAAAATAAATGGGACTACAACAAAATAAAAAGGTTTTGCACAACAAAAGAAATCATCAACAAAATAAAAAGACAACCCATATTCACCAATGCAGCTGATAAGGGGTTAATATCTAAAAATTATAAAGAACTTAAAAACTCAATGCCAACAAACAAACAACCCAACTAAAAAATGGGCAAAGGACCTGAATAGACACTTCTCTAAGGAGGACATGCAGATGGCCAATAGACATATGAAAAGATGCTCAATGTCACTAACCATCAGAGAAATGCAAATTAAAACCACAATGAGACTTCATGTCACACCTGTCAGAATGGCTGTCACCCATAAATCAACAAACAAGTGCTAGTGAGGATATGGAGAAAGGGGAACCCTTTTACACTGTTCATGGGAATGCAAATTGGTGTAGCCACTATAGAAACCAGTATGGAGATACCTCAAAAATTAAAAATAAATAATCTTTTTGATGCAGTGATCCCATTTCTGCAAATGTATCCAAAGGAACCCCAAACACTCATTTGAAAGAACATAAGCACACCTGTGTTCATTGCAACATTATTTACTATCACCATGATATGGAAGCAGCCCAAGTGCCCATCAGTAGATGAGTGGGTAAAACAACTATGGGACATTTACACAATGGAATACTACTTGGCCATAAAAAAGAAAATTTTACCCTCTGTGACAGTATGGATGGACCTAGAGGATATTATGCTAAATGAAATAAGCCAGTTAGAGAAAGACAAATACCATATGATTTCACTAATATGTGGAATATAATTAACAAACTGAACTTTCAAGGAAAATTAGAACAGACTCATAGATGGAGAACAGGATAGCAGCTAATTGGGAGGAGGTGAGGAGGTGGAGGAATTGAACAAAAAGGCAAAAGGACTCATGGGCATAGATAATAGTGTGGTGATTGCTGGGGAGAAGTGTATACAAGGGAAGTAAATGGTAATGGGAAAACAATACAGTAAACATTAAATAATATAAAATGAATATAAAGCCCTGAGTGAAAAGCAAGGTATGATATATGTCTGGATTATTTGTTATACACCAAGGGAAATTGAGTGATCTAAACCAGGGAGGCCATGTTGCTCATATCTAAAAGGCACCATTCATAGTTCATAGAGACTTCACTGTGAATGGAACCCTTGGAAATTGTGCAGTGCCCAGCCCATGTGGCCATTCACACTGCAGCCTTGCCCAAAACCACTGTAAGGTGAGAGGATTTGAACAGACAGACTCCTGGAAGCCTATTCTGGCTAGATTCTAATTCTTAACTTGTTTTTGAGGATGAAACAAATAGTCACAAAGGGATATGATTGGTTACTTCAGTCCTGTCATTGAACATATATTTATTAAATCATCACAATGTGCCAGGAAATAAGAGAATGAACCACTGTGATATTTTTGAAAGGCCTTTCAGGAAGAGTCTGAAGTAGGAGGCTTTGTTCCTCCTTTGAGTAGACAAGCAAGAGGAGGTCATTGGAGACAGAACATGTGACCAAAGGGAGAGGAGACAAAGGAGCTGAAGTCAGAGGACTGGGTAGGGGCCAGGCGAGGGAACCCTGCACTGACCACACCAGATTCTGTAATAACTTGCACTCTCCCTGAGTCAGATGCCGGTGACTGGCTCTTCCTTTCGGACAGGACCACTGTGACTGCTGTGTTGAGGATACCCTGCAAAATCAAGGGCAGACGTGTGGGGATCAGTTAGGAGGTTGTCAGTGTAATCCAGGGTGTGATGATGGCCTGAGACACAGTGGATTAGTAGAAGTGAAACAGTTTGGGTACATTTTGGTAATCTAATGTTCTCTTCCAAGGGTGACTATTTTACTGTAAATGTTACATTCTAGTTGTAATTTTATAAATAAGATTTTTACTTTCCTTTGCACATTTTTTAAAAAATCATTTGAATATTTTTTCCTAGAAAGAATTGTATCATCATGACACCTATTACAGATTGTTTTAGCTCCTTCCCTCAACATAAGGGCAAATTTTTTGTAGTATTTAGTAATAAATGCCCATCCTAATAATGGGCATTTATATGTAGAGTTTATATGTAGAGCTTTTACAAAGCATTGTTTGAGCCTGTAGCTTAAGGCTAGCTTACATTTTTATGGATTTCTAACTTTCAGACAGCATTTTAAATCCAGGAACTACTGAGGAATTGATCTTCACAGGAGTGTTATATTGAAATGCAGGTAAAAACCTACCAGGTAGTTTAAGTGGTTCAGTTACAGAATTGTCCAGAAAGAAATGGTATAACTCTGATGCTGAAACAGTTAAACCTAGAATCATCGACTGCTTTCTCCCTCTTTCTGTGTAGCCGATGAGGAGACTTACATTCTGCATCTGGACATCTAGAGAATGCTTTCTCTTTTTGTATTCTCTTCTGTTTTTTCCTACTCAAATGTCTTTTTCTTTACAATTTCTCATCTCATTTTTTCCTTTTTTCTCCCTTTAATTTGAGACAATTAAGTAAGATGACGATAATTAACTTGGGTAAGACAAATTACAAACTGAAGAAATAATGGTAAAGTGTGGTAGCACAATACACCCATGAGGGCAAAATATATTTTACTTAAGATTTTTGTGGTTTCTTTATTTGAAATTCTACTCTATTATCAAACACAAAGAATGTGTTTTTCTACTACATGTGAAAGAGAAGTGATTTCTCGGAAAGCTCTTCTGCATATGTGGGATAAAACTATCATATCTTATTTTTAAAGTTTGAAAGAGTAAACTTACATTTAATGAGTATGTCTTACTCATACATACCTATCTTTCCATCTCCACACAAACATCTGAGCAGCCTGGTCCCTGTGCATGTGCCATAGGGAGGGCACAGCACGTGCAGCTGACCAACGGGAAGAGCTGGGTCTCACTGGTAGCTAGTCCCAGACACGGAGTCCAGAGTGTGGTGCAAAGCATTTATTTTCTTGTTTTCATAAGACACTGGTTCTTAGACTGTGAGCACTGGACTAGCAACATCTGTTGGGAACTTGTTAAAAATGCAAATCATAGGCTTTGCCCCATACCCACTGAATCTGAAACTTTTTCAGCCAGTCCTCCAGGAGATTCTAATGCGCATTAAAGCTGGAGAACCACTGGGAAAGGGGACCTTTCAGGCCTTGTGGTACCTGCCCACTCCCCTGAGTGCCTGCCTTCCTCAAGTTTTCTTGCTTTCCTCTTCTATCCGTCTTTGCTGCCCTAGTGTCCTGGCTCCATCTCATAGTCACACTCACTCCTGGGGCCCCAGTTGCTGTTCTTATACACCGAGCCTTGGGGTCTAGCGCAGTCTGGGCAGGTACAACAGTAGACCTTTATATTCTTCTATGAAGAGCAACTGTTCCTCTCTTATTTGATCACTTTTGATAGATATTGATCACTTTTCCTTGCAAGGATTCAATGCCTTATTTTGTAAAATGGTTCACTTTCCAAGAGCGATAAAGATGAGAGAATTGAGATCCCCATCCTACAACATATACTATATAAATGGGATGCCTTTTTGGGCAGTCTGGTTTATAGCCCTTGTTCCAGCATAATAATGCCATTTCCTTTTATTCTTTCAAGTGCTTTGGTTTAGATGGTAAAGTATTTTACAATGAATTTAAATCATAAGTAATTCTGACATTGTTGGAAACTGGTCAAAGAAAGATTCACCAAGAAAGATGTGTTTGGGGCATACAAATGAAAGACGTCCAGTTACAATAAATAGGTAGGCAAGAGCGGACTTGAGGTGGGATGGAGAAAACTCTTAGGGGCTGAGAGTTCGGGATAAATGAGGCTGTGAAGCAGCAGGTTACACTAAGTGAAGCTTAAGGAGTTCGCGTGCACTGGAGCCTGTTTCTGGTGGGAGCAATAATAAATGAAGCTGCTTCAGGAGGAGTGATCTGTGGCAAAGCCTTCTGGAAGGACAAGGGTGCATTTTGTCTCTTACTATTCTCCAATAACATATCAGTCTAGGGTTTGGTTTTTGTTTTGTTTTTGTTTTTTGGATATTTACTGAGAAGAAATCTAGTATATCTTTGTTACCTGATTTATGTTGGTTCTATGTATTTGAAATGCTTATTGCTCTATTTTTTCATTAGTTCTGGGCTATATTTCAAACAATCATTGTAAACATAGAAGAAGAATTTACTTTCAACTTTAGTTCAAATTTTCAAATTCAGTTAAAAAATAGCTACCAAATGATTTACACTTCATAGTAGTTTATGCCTTACAGAATATTAATGCTGGGCTGTTGAGATATATTGCCTGTCAAGACAGAATGAAGGAAATGATGCAAACACCTAACTTATATATTGTGATATTGTTTTTCTGAATGCTAAAATGATGATTGAATTCTACTGTTATAAAATTATTATATAGGAATTATTTCTGTCACCATTTACAATAAAAACAATTATATGTTTCATATTGGTTTGGGAACTTGGAAGCTGTTTAGAAAGAGCATATTGCATGGCAAAGCTTACCTAAAGCATAAGTAAAAATTATGGTAAAAATTATGTATCTGATTATGATAAAATTGTATATTTGATTTTACACAAACAGTTAATGTTCTTTTTTGGTGGTTGTTTTTGAGCCATTAAGGATGTGTTTAACACTAACAAAGCTTGAGAAGCTTGGCCCTGGGACATGGCAGTGCGCATAAACTCGGCTCTTGTGCCACTGCCATTGTCTCTCCCACACGACTCCTTGTCACTGTCCCTAAGTGGACAGTACAGATGTCATGTCCTTTTTTCCTTTTTCTCTTACCTGAGCTAAAATGTCCTCCTTTCCTTCTATTGTTTGGAATAATGAATTTTAAGAAAGTAGCTTTCATTATGCAATTAATTGTTGCATTTTTTATAGCTATTAGTAATAGATTACATTTCAGAGTTAATAACTATCTGAAAAGGAAAAAGAACAATTAATAAATTGCTACATTATCTTTTCTTTAAATATCACATAAGTAACTAATATATTTATTTAGGTAAATATTATGCTTTGAAGACAGGTAGCAACTAATATATTACATTTTAATTTAAACAATTTATAACTAACTGAAGAGTGGATTTAGCCTGGTATTCTTTACTATTACATATGAGAAGATAGTAATTATTCAGCATGCTACACATTGTCTAATTCTTGTTTGACTTTTTTATAATCACGTATACTTTAAATTGAATGCCATATCAACATATTTGTAGACTTAGCACATGCATGATTTTCACGACTAATGTGTTTTTCTATTTATAAATGTATCTATTTGCAACTGCATTCCCTTATTAATTTTCTAACCCAACAATTATGTTTGCTTTGGGAGATAAGAAGGGCACAGAATGTTAGGTGACAAACTAAGAAAGTGATATAATTTTTTTTTTGTAGAAGTGGGTGATGGGTCTCCCAGTCCTGGTCTTAAAATTGTCACTTTATTTAAAAATGTAGGCCTGAAATCCTAGGCTTATCTTTTACTCACCATTCTTTACTCATTGAAGTTTAGAAATGCTTAAGTACAGTCAATGGCTGTGGTTTTATTGCAGCTCTTAAAGCAGAAAATTTTCCCCTTATACAATATTAAGGACTGGTCTTTTTGAGTTAGAAGACAATTTGTAATATTTATTAAATGAACGGTAACTAATGGGCTCTTCTAACAGCCACATGGGAGGATTTACCTTTTTTAATTTTTTTCTGGGTTTTTTTTTTGTAGGTCAGGACTTGTAAATCATTTTTATAGCTATTTGTGTGTGTGTGTGTGTGTGTGTTGTTAAAGTCTTGAACTTTAAGCAAACAGGAAACCCCAAGCAAAAAGAAATAATTATTAGATCACAGCTCTATAAGCTTGTTGATGGCATGAATGGTTCCTGCCTATCTCTGCCATCCCTAGATTTGCTTTTAATTTGAATAGCTGTATCCAATAAGTCTTAACTTCATTACATTTACTGTTATTAAATCCCTGGGTATTAAAATAAAAGCCTATTCTTTCCATTTGCTTATTTATAGTCTCAACATTGGGCTCAAGTTCTGTGTTGTTTTCTTTGCTTTTATAACGTGATTCTGAGATAGCATTATGTGACAATTATTGAGGTACAATTTCAAAGATTTATGTGGCTCTATCTGCAACATTTTAACCTTGCAAAGCTAACCTGAAAGTAACCTAAAAAATCGGAATCAGTTAATATTTCTTCCACATTTGTTAGTCAATATAATTGAGTTAAGTTGACCTTTCTGCTTTTTAAAATTTTACTATTATTTAAATATAAGAAATAAATATATCTCAATATACATAGCCCTGTTTTGTTTTTTGTTTTTTTCTGTGCATATGCATCAGAGACAGATGCTGTTTTAAAGGACCAATAATTAGAATAAACTAAACTCATTTGGAATTTTTTTTTTCTACAAAGGAGCTATCATCCTATGAGCTCAGAGATTCATAGCTAATCATTAAATTTTATGCTACAGATACAACATACATAATGAATTTATAGGTGAAATGTTTAAACCACTTGATTGGTGGCTTACTGAAATATATGCACCTGAGATGTAGATTTAGCAGTAGGACTAATACAATGCCTTACATCTTACACTTTGACCATGAGAAAACATTGGCAGTAATTTCACAATAGATGTCTACATCAAACCATCAAGCTGCATTCCTTAAACTTACACAGTGATGTGTGTCAGTTATTTCTCAATAAAACTGCAAAGAAAAATAAATATTAATCTTCTCATTAGTCTTTAAAATTTTTAAATAATTTTACCTAATAATATATCTCTTATTTTATAATTTGTAATAAATCTGTTCATTTTATTTCTTGCTACAACAGTCTAAACAGAATGCTATTTTAACAAAAAACAATGGGCCCTGGCTGGTGTGGCTCAGTGGATTGAGGGCCAGCCTGTGAACCAAAAGGTTGCTGGTTTGACTCCCAGTCAGGGTACATGCCCGGGTTGTGGGCCAAGTTCCCAGTTCAGGGTGTGCAGAGTGGCAGCTGATGGATGTATCTCTCACATGTCGATGTTTTTTTTCCCTATTTCCTCCTTTCCTTCCATTCTCTCCAAAATAAATAAAATCCTTAAGAAAAAGAAATGGTTAATATACCAGACAGATGTCCTGCAGTTATGAGAAATATGACTACATAATAAGCACATAGGTGTACGACACATGTAAATCTTTGCTATGTGTCACCTTAATCACTGTTTTTATATTTTTCTGTATAGCAGCTTTATTTGTTCCACAGGATTATTATTTTCTAGGTTGAAGCTCATCTGCTTTCATATTTTGCAGGTCAGTTTCTTCTAGAAGAAGCTCGCCTCATAGAAGCAGCTGAGATGGCAAAAAAAGCAGCTGAGCTGGACAGCACAGAGTTCGATGTGGTCTTCAACGCTGCCCACATGCTCCGGTTAGTTTTTGCTACTGTGCCTTGAAAAGACCAACCTTGTGGCTTTGGGAAAGCAATTAATTATACTGATTTGCATATTACATCCTTATTTCACGTGAGTCAAGTGAGTTATTCTGCTTAGCCATGTTACAATCAGTCAGGACTTTTTTTTTTCATTCTAGTTTCTGTGTGCATTGTGTAGGACATATGAGCTTTCAGCACTCTGAAAATTACTGAGACCTCCTTTTCTCTTCCCTTCAAAAACTGTTGGCCATAAAATACAAAAAGGGAATTGCACAATTGAAATTAATTACTGTCTAATGAAATATCTTCAAAATAAAACATTATGTCAGTTAGTCAACTGTATCTCAATATTTGTGGGGGGTTTTGTTAATTATAGTGAATGTACCATGTGGATAAATTTTAATTACTTGTGGTAGAGGAGAAGATCATCAAATGCAAATATACTTAAGGCCTATCAAATTCTCAAACTGGCCCTATAATTAGCACTGTTGCTATGTATTGACACAATATATCTTTAGACCTTAGTGCTTCTGCTTTCAGAAAGATGATTTGAAAAGCCTTTAGAATAATAGTGAAACCATTAAAAGGTAGATCAATAATTTTTGTTGTGACTATAAAAAGAAAGTCAGTGCTTCCGTAAATGGGGTTTTAGGTTAGAGAAGGATGTTTTTAAGAAACTGACTTGATTTATACAGTTATTTAAAAAGTATTGTTTGTTCTTTTAGAAATATTTATACACCTTTCCCATACTCTTACCTGAATTTCATTCTATTAAGTCATCTAAATGCTTCATTAGGTGACAATCATACCATGGGCTCAATGTATGACTTCTAGAGATAGGATTGTAATTATGTAGATTACTCTTACAAGGGAAGAAAAATAACAGAATCAGTTTACATTTATATGGATTTAAAACATGAACTTTCAGGAAAAGTAGAGGAAGGTATTTTCTATGTTTATTATCAGAGCATTGTAAATTTACATGCAGTTACCAGAAATAATACAGAAAGATCCCTTGTACCATTTATTCAATTTCCACAGTGATAATGTAGAACTACCATACAACATCAAACTCAGAATATTGACATTGATGCAACCCTCTAGTCTACTTGTGTTTTCCAGTTTTACTTGTACTCGTGTGTGTGTGGGGGGGGGTGTTTAGTTCTATGTACTTTCATCACATATGTAGCTTTTGCATCTATCACCACAGCCAAATGCAGACAGTTTTCATCATCACAAGAGTCCCTTGTGTTGTCCTTTTATAGCCACATATTTCCACCTGTCCCTGTCCCCCCGGAACCAATTTTTAAGGCAAGTTTCACAGATTACTTTGGATTTATAATCTGAGACTGTTAGTATAACTATATCTCAGCAGCTTCTGTCTCGGCTTTCTGTGTTTTAAATAAGAAACTCAAAGACTGTTTAAGAGGAAGGAGTGTACTATTAGTTTTCTTTTGAATGCCCTCGCTCCACATAATATTCCTAAAGCTGACACCTACAGAGAGAAATCAGGATTTCATTGACTGTTACTATGTTGTGATATAAGCTGTGGACAATCTGCAAGAACCTTCGATAGAAAAATAATTTTTAATAGACACCTTAATTTGCATGACAAAGTTAGGTGCTGTATTAGGGAGAGAACTTTTGGTTCTTCATGAATAAAACCACTGTGCTTTTACTCACAAAAAGCCATTTGTTACAATGGGAATGCACAAGTTCCTGCAGGCTAATTCATCTTAATCATCGTAGATACTTTCATCAGTAAGGCATTTTGTTACATATTAAATCAGTTTCTAAAACTCAAGGTCTACCAATGGAAACCCATTATAAGAACATTACAAAAAAATGTCCTTATTAAATACATCACTTACAACTTTTCCTTAGTTACCATAATGCTAGAAACCAATGAAAATTTTTTGTTATACATTGGTGATATGGAAATATTTGATTTATTTTTCAGGACCTTATCTCTAGGTTTTTGCATTCTGCATTCCTCGTTAAGTTGTAGTCAGTCAGCACCTCCCTGTACGTATTAATTGCAAATATGACCACAGCAGCCTGGCCATATTCTTCTACTTAACTTGTGGCGGTCTGCAAGAATGTTTTCACTTCATCTTTCTGTTTTTTTGCCCTGTCAAATTCAACTATTTCTTGAGTGCTTACTGTCAAACTTCTTTCCCTATTAATCAGAAACATTTAGGAGTTGGTATGCTAAAAGGAATAAGAAAGCTTATTGATTTTCTCTTGAATACAGCCTTATCACAATGGTTAGCTATCAAGATTTGGCCTATTTAATGTTACATATAACATTTACCCAGGGGATGCAAAATTGTTTGTTATAAATTGAGTTTGACATTAATTCTTTCCTCCAGAGCCCTATTCCTTTCCAGGATATTTAGGACACAAAATTGGAAAAGTTTGGTGAGCAACTGGGTATGAAGGAAAGGACAGATGTCTCTCCTGGTTGTGTCTGGGTTAGCCCAATTAATGGTTGACCTAATATTCAAAATTAGCAATCTAGGGATGCTATAGTTCGAGATATGGTTTGAGAACATTCACTTAACTTCCCTTTTCTTGGCTAATTCCCAGTAAAATAACCCATATAATCTATTGATAAGGAATAACTTTTCATCCCAAATGCAAAAAAAAAGAAGAAAGAAAGAAAGAAAAAATGTCATTCTGTATAGTTGAAGTGAAATTGCAAGAGCTGAGATCCTTGGCCGCCCATGAAAGGAAAAATCTCTATCTTACGGGACCTTCAAGGGCTTTGAAATTTTAGAAATTTCCAGCACACCCATTTTAGTTCTCAATAATGAATAATGATATTTCTCTGTAGAAAGTTTTGAAATATGTGATTTCAATTTGACAGTTCAGATAAGAACAATAAATTAGATGTATTAAGTAAAGGCCCTCATCGAAGCAGTGAGATTTACATTAAATACATGAGAACCACATATTAGTCATGATAGCAAGATAAATCTCAAGAACCCTGTGTGGTGGGGGAAGTATTCAATCTCTTCACCAAATATGCCTGGCCTTGCACCTTTGAGAAACAATAAGATTGCACTTCCCAGCTGTTTGCCAAGGGGAAGACCTTCGTGAGTCTTGTTTGGGTCATTGAATTGTGTGAACGTGATGTGCCTTCAGTCACCACATTGAAAGCAAAATTAGTGAAAACAGATCTGTGTCTAAACTTGTCTTCATGTATGGGTCACAGTTTTTTTGTTGCAAACTGAATAATTCGCTCTTGCCAGTATTAATTATTTAACAGCTATTCTTATTAAAGAGTATCCCCAGAACTCTCTCACAGGCTTGAGAGTGGTCTGCGCATCCAGAAATCATGCTGAGCCACCCTTCTTCCTCTGGGGCTGAGCAGCTTTTACATCCAAGGCTCTGCCACCCTCATCTGTGAGGAACCAAGCAGAGTGAATGCCGCATTCATTAAAAGATCATTCTCCTGGGCACAGCTCTCTTCTCCACTATGCTTACTTCCGACTTCCGCTCTCTTGAGGTTGCTACTGAATGGTGGAACCTGAGTTGTACACGGGAACTTTGGCTGGAATAAAGTGGGGAGATGAAGGAATTTTTGGCTTCTGTCTTGCTTAGAAAGGTGGGATCCACATTGCAGCTAATTACCCAATGTATTTATAGGGAGGGAGAGCACAGATGTTGAGAGCTTCACATAATGAGTGTTGACTGTTCGTGTCGACATTTTTAGTACTTCAAATAAAATGGAAAAAGTGCTAGATGCTTCCAGATGAGAGCATTATAAAAAGCAGATTGGTTATCATCAAAGAAAAATATCAAAGGAATTTAAAATGCTAGAACTCAGTAGAGTTTTCTGTCTGGAGAGTTGTGAGAGGAAAGTATTTAATCACTTATTCCATTAGAAGCATTTTGTATGAATGTTTTGATTCAATGTTCTCCCAGAACTGGAAGCTAGAAAGGGCATAAAGATATTTGATAACTGAGAGGAAGTGTAGAGGCACTAAAAACAAACTTTACCTGATTCACAGCACTCATGGGCTCTAGTGGAAAGTTACATTTTATTCTTGCTTGATTTTAATCCACATACAGGGTAAGGGAGGAAGAAAAGTAGCACTTATTAAAATACCTCCTGTCGGCCCAGCATCATATTTTGCATTTCATATCTGTCATCCTCTTAGTTATAATTCCACATATGTAACGTAGAAATATTCCCACTTTACAGGCAAGGATACTGAGGCTCCAAGAGAGTCGGCATTTCCCACAGTTGGTAAAGCTGGGGCTTAAACTTAATGTGTTCTGGCCATGCATAATACTGACTGCACTGTGTCCCTTTAGCTCCCTCATGTCTTTACAACTGGGTGACTAGCTAGAAGCACTGATTCCTGAATTTATTAATGGAGAAAGGGTTTATTGAGAGTAACGGGTTATCAAACGTGTAAATTCTAAATAGTAAGACCCTTCCAATATTTTTAAATTACTTCTTTATGGTAAACTTTAGAAAATAGATGTTTAGTCATAGGAGAGAGACCTCCAAGTTTTTACTTCAAAGGGATATTACATTTTTAGAAATACCCTCCTGGTATAGAGTCTGACAGAGGACACAGCTGAGGGGGCTGTGCATTTAGCTTTTCTCCAGGCCTCCAGGTACAAGTCATCACCTCTCCCTAAGGGGGTCAGGAAAGCTTAACTGCACTGCACCAACCGGTTCCCATGTTGCCAGAATTTATAGAGACCAGAGTGAATATGTGGGATGGAATTACCTTTCAATGTCTATACTCAAATAATACACTCTTATAGAATTAATTATATTAAAGATACAGAATTTAGATGTACTAATTTCTTTATAAATTTCACTGGAAGTGAGATAAAATTGGAAATTCTTACATGAGACAGGAATAAAATCATATTCTTTTTTCCAAGAAGATGGGCAGTGTTGTGGGGGAGGAGAGGGAGAGAGTGTGTGTGCATGTGTGTGTGTGTGTTGGCTGTTGGAAATATATGTAACTGCAAGGCCCTCTAGGCTGTATACTTTCTTAACACCTCCAGAACGACCAAAGACCCCTTGAAAAGTCATTGGGTGTTCCAGTTTTAAATTGTACTTCACTGCCAACTTTTGGTCAAGAGGGGCTGATTTCAACTAGAGTGTAAAACTTTTAAAGCAGAGTAGCAGATGAGATTGAAGGTGGGCATCTTTTAACCCTGCACCTCTCCAACATTAATGTGTATGTGAATCACCTGGGATCTTGTTAAACTGTACATTCTAATCCCGTATGTTTGGGTGGTACACGAGGCTTTACACTTCTAACAAGTCCCAGGTGATGTTTACGATGTTGGTTTTTGGACCACCCCTGCAAGTCAGTTCTATCTTGCCTTTCTTCTTTATGCTCCTCCCCACCTATTACACCTTAAACGTAAGTAGTGATTTACTATGTATAAATAATATAATCGGCATTGCCAATACTTTCTTCCTTTTTATTTTTTAAATATATTTCATTAGGTAACCTTTGTAGATACAGGCTTAACCTGTTGTTAGCAGCCTTGAAAGAATTGAGTCCATTAAAGAATGGGCTCAAATGCTCAGGAGGCATCCAGAAATTTCTAACTCAGAGGAATCTTTTTTTAAAATAGGTTTATTGATTTTAGAAAGGGGAAAGAGGGAGGGAGGGAGGGAGGGAGGGAGGGAGGGAGGGAGAGAGAGAGAGAGAGAGAGAGAGAGAGAGAGAGAGAGAGAGAGAGAGATTGATTGAGAGATTTTGGTTGCCTCCCATATGTGCTGTGAGCTGGGATCAAACCCACAACCTAGCTATGTGCCCTGACTGGGAATCAAACCCCCAATCTTTTTGTGTATGGGATGATGCTCCAACCAACTGAGCCACACTGGCCAGGGCCTAAGAGGAATCTTTTGTGAAACTGTACCATCAGCACAGTCTTGACAGATACCTACAGGTAGTGAAGCCATTTCTGATGTCTTGACAGAAAAAAGTTTTCATTTAAAAAGGCTTGATAGTCATAAATAATTTATTCTAAGAGTTTCATTACAAGGATCTTTTCTGCTCCATTGTTTGTGTATATGTGTGACTCTGGTTTTACTATTTTAAGGTTTCCCATATATTTTTATGTCCTAGTTCATTCCAGTTCTACTTGTAGGTCTACTGTACAAGTTATCAACTTGAATTAGAATTTAGCGCTGCTTTGAGTAACTTAAAGCTAAATGTCAGTTCAGTGGTTGGCAAGTACTCAGGAAAACTCAGCTACTGTTTCATTCTACTTTCATTATATAGGAACAAACTGTTCTCTGTTTAAAAAAAAATCATAACTTATCCTTGAAAAGAATCATGAAGACTGATAAAGTACTATCTTTTGTGGTTATTATACAGTGGTTATTATCTATATTAAATAATTTAATTAAAAATGGATAATTCACAACTATTAGTAACTGTAGTTAAAGGGAATCTTCTAAATGTTAGTTTTTATTTTTATATTTCAAGGAAGTAAATTTAAATTTAGAAAGTTTTAATTTTATAATTCTCATGGAATACTTTAAAATGTAGGTAATTGTGATTCTTTTAATCAGATTTTCCTAAAACATTTCACAGTGTATATTGCTATTTTATAACATAATTAATTCCAAAATTTCTTTTATATATCTCCTCTTGTAAGAATATTGGGTCATAATCCTATGTTCTAAAAAAATGCTTTTCTATTATAAAATAACACTCGAGAGGGGAATTAGATATATGAACTATATTTCTATATATTTTTATAGATATAAGTCTCATAGTCCCATGTGCAAAAATGGAGTTTTATGGTAATCAAGAGTAATAATTGTTTGTGACTTTTGTTACTGTATGTTCTCACTCTGAGCCTACCTTTTCACTGATGGCAAAAAAAAAAAAAAAACAAACCCCTGAATCTAGAGACTTTTAGAATATAATAGGCTCATTTCATTGATTTGGGGTGGGAATTTCAAGGTTTACTGTTTACTTCATAGTCCAATTTACACATACTATCTAGGACTTTTTTTTACTTCCTTACCTCTCCTGGTTCTGAGAGGGCTCAGATAGCATGAAAATGGAGTGGGCCCTATGTATGAAAGTCTGTCCAGAAAGCATCCAGTCCTGTAATAGGAAAAATAGAGACATTTATTGAAGAAGATACAAAAAACATTGTCCATAGGGCAATGATGCCTCAGTCTCCTTCATAGTAGGCACCTTAGGACCTCACACAGTTCTCCCAGTTTCCATCAGATGCCCCATCGTATTTTCTTGAATTTCATTTATGGTCTGAAATCTCTTTCCTTTCAAAAGTGACTTTAGTTTGGGGAAAAGCAAGAATTCACAGGGCACCAAATCAGGGCTTTAGGGGGGCTGAGTCACCTGGGTGATTTGATGTTTCACCAAAAAACTGCGTGAAAAGTAATGCATGAGCAGATGTATTGTCATAATAAAACTGTCAATCACCAATTGCCTTTAGCTATGAATTGTCCAAATAGTTTCCACAGAGGAATGTTCAAGCTTAACACAAAATTGGATGCGGATTCATGCTGTACTCACTCAGTCATTTTGAAGAGACAGCGACATAATACACACACTCACTCAAGGGCATCTACCACCCCCACTGGCTAGTACAGTGAAGTCATCATTGTTCACACATGCACATTCCAGTCCACTCTCCTTGGCTGCCAGGTTACGTCAATGTCACACAAACCATTCTCATTATATTAACAATGGTTGGACTTTTTCTGGACAGACCTTGTATATGATGATGGACAGGTATTGGTATTTAGAAAGAAGCTTCCATTTGAGTCTGTGGTTGGCATAATTATTAAATTCTTATTCTCTAGATATGGGGCATAACTTAATGTTGACTCTTGAGGTGGCATATTAGATGGTGGTAGTCACTCATCTGGACCCAGTGTAGCTTCTTGGTACATGTGATTTTCCTTACAGTCTTTTGAAGATCGCTTGCCTTTTGAAGGTCACTGTGGCTAAAACACAAGGTTGTCTACAGCTGGCATGAGAGATCTCTTGGCAGAGATAACTGCTTTTCCCTTTATTCACCTTCTGAATCTTCCACTCAGACACTTGGGATTACCCACCTTCTGAGTCTTCTACTTGGACATGTAGGAAACCCATGGTTCCCTTCCATGTCTGCATCCACCTCCCAAAATAGGAGATCATGGAAGTAAGAAAGTGAGAGTTCAGCACTGTTCTTTTGTTTCCTCCATCCCTAGTTCATTGCTTTTCCTCTGAGTTCTTCCCCTTCCCTCTTTTGGGGAAAGAGTGAAGTCCATGGGGCAGAACAGAATAGCATATTTCATTCATATTTTTAATACTGTACTTTGCCCAGGTGGTCTGGTGAGGCCCACTTCTCTCAGTTTGGGAGGTGGAGTTGGGCAGGAAGTAAAACCTGGGATTGCAGATGTTCTCTACATTCTCCCCCTTTCAACTCTCATCTCTTACACTTAAGTCATGGCTTTTTAACATAATCAAAAAGGATGTATTCTTCCTTTCTTGGTACTTGATGTAGTAGTTGTCATGGTCATCTATCCCAAAACAATGTATCTTGTGTTATTGTGCTACATCTTGTTGTGTAACACCAGCATGTTCTTGTGGTTCAACTATTTAGTTTGGAGGCCTTGACCCCCACCCAGCTCAACCACTTCCCAGCTCTGTAACCTTGGGTAAGTTTTCTACTTCTCTAAGCCTCATTTTAATCATCTGTAAGTGAAATGATATGTAGACATCAAATTTAGAAATTTTCTGTTCCAGAAAAGAAATAGTAAAGAAATAAATGGTATTAGTATTCAGAAAAGTATATTTTACCACCTTCTTTAAACACTTTGATGCCAGCAGTCCTGGGAGCCTGAGTCCTGAAATCGTTGTGCAGTGGCCCAGTGGTTGAAATTACTGACAATTAGGGGTCCTTAGAATCCTCTAAATAACTGGAAGAATATTTCAAATTTCCTCAGTTTTCAAATGTTGATTAGTGATGCAGTCATCTTTGCAATTAAGATTTAGGTACTTGTCGGATACTTGTAGAAGGGAGCAGGAAACACAGTAGACACTAGTAGGCACTGGGCCATTCCTCGTGAGTTCTCTCTCCAGTCCAGAGAATGAGAAAAGGCTGTAAATGAGCATTTAGGAAACTGACACACTCCTTTCGCTGTGGTTTGCCATATGTTGTCATAAATGCCTGCTGATGAGGAGGCAAGGAAGACCATTTAATATTAGAAGCAAAGTCCTAGAGTGAAAATTAATTTTCACAGTTATGATCAGTCTAATAAATTCAGTTTTTTTTAATTTCCTTTGACTACCCTCAATTTTACTTCTAGCTTAAGAAACTAAGTCTCCTGAACTAGATATGTCTTTTACTAATTAAACCACTGAAGACAATTAAGACTTTAGAAACTAATAACCATATTTTGGGGGGAGATATTTTTTCACTTGTGTTGATTATTATTTTAAAGTCTTTCCATCTAGTGAGTTCTTCAGTTCCTTTTTCGGTCCTTATCTACCTCGTGAATTTGAATGTCCATAAAGATGAATATAATTGGTAGCTATGCTTTCTGTGTTAAACATATATGGGGTGATTTTTCTTCAAAGTAAATTATGTCTTTGTAGTATTAAGTTACTCTAATTTCCTACCTCCGTGCCTTTATTTTCCCCTGGAGAAAAACCTTCCAGGGCATGACCTAATGAATTCTGGTTCAAATTTCCAAATGAATCTGAACCAAAGTGATTCTATAATTTGGTGAAGGAAACCTTCATTAAATGCCCAGCGAGGGAATTTTTAGTCTTTCATACCAGACCAAAGTACTTTTCTTGACATATTGAAATTGAACTTCAACATTTATGAGACTATAAATTGCAACGGCACATTGTAACATGTCATGAGTCCAGTAGAACCTCAGGTCAAGGGTTTTTACTTTCTCTATAACCCCATTAAAAATAGCAGTGTTTCTAATTATTTTTCCTTTAAAAATTAGAAAAATATGTCCTCCCCTCCAGAGAGATGTTATCTTCAGTTATTCCCATAATTTATTATGATTACATGGGCTGTGTCTTTATAGCTCTTATTTGGCTTGACCAAAGTGCAAATTCAATATTATAGGTACAACTACTTAGCCTTCTCTTTTGAAATCTGAAAGTAGTTTTGTAATTGAGAGATTTAACTTTTGTTTTTCCTCTTTATTCTTGACTTCTGCCATCTTCTTATCTCAGCATCTTCTTAACATTACAATTTCAAGGGAACACTACTTTAACTGCAGGACCCAAACCCATTTACTATTGTGTTCACATTTAGTTGACCCTCTGAAGTTGAATTGATGTTTTCCTATAGCATTTCTTTTGTACCTTTCAAATATGATCATCACCAGATTACGGCATAACCTGCAAGAGCTTCCAGCTCTTACAGTCTATCATTTTGGAAGGTTTTCTGAAGTAGCATGACATTTTAGAGAAACATGCTGTGTTGATGGCTAATTGGCTAGTGTTCTTCAAGACACAGACATTTTATTTATTCTGCTAACCGGTTGGCAGAATAGAGGGGTTTGCTGTGAGTTATAAGAACAGACATGCACAAACATATAAAATTCAGTGTGTGTCTTACTTATAGATGTCAACTGTGTGACTCATGGTCTTTGTTGGTAATCAAGAGAAACTGATGCTAACAGTCTGAAGACTGTGGGAACTACAGAATTCACTGTGGGCTGAAATACATAGCTTGAATTAGTAGGAAACAAGGAAGCCCTCAGGATCAAGAAGCAGGATATCCAGTAGAAATTCTCTACAGGAAGGGTCTAGCCAGGACATAGCCTCATCACTTCCACCATCATCAGTGAACTCTAGTCTTCCCTTCATCTTTCTGTCACTGGTTCAGAAATGATAGTCTTCCAAGCAAGAATATCCAGTTAGCTGAGGCTATGTCACATGCCTTCCCTGTGGCCTAAGGACATGGAGGAGACACTGGCCTTTTATTTACTTTTTTCCTGTGGGCTATACACAGTGGAGGGTTCTCTTCCTAAATTGGAAAGTGGCTTTCTAGATAGATAGAGAATTTAAAAAAAAACTGCAAATATACACTATTTTCATAAAACAAGCAACTCATTATTAATTTCTATTTACTTATTGTAAATCCTCACCAGAGGATATTTTTATTATTGATTTTAGAGAGGGAAGAAGGTGGAGAGAGAAAGAAAAATTGATTGGTTGCCTCCCGTATGCACCCCGACTAAGGATCAAACTTGCAATCTATATATGTGTCCTGACTAGGAATTGAACCTGCAACCTTCTGGTGTATGGGACAATACTCCAACCAACTGAGCCACCCAGCCAGGACTCAACAATTTATTTTTTTAAATAAATTTATATTTCTGGGACATCATGAAGCTAGAGAATCCCAGCTCTGTTAACATATTATCTGGGCTGGCTTGGAAAAGGAAAGTAACATTTCTAATTCCTAATACATAAATTTAAAATAGTAATATTGACTGAGTAGGATTGTGTTGAGATACTATTTATAATGTCTAACAGACAATGAAAAGTACATTTCATGCATTCATTTCTTTCATGGTCTTTTCCTGCTCGGGCAACTTATTCTTTGATTGGTGTGATTGTAATTTTTAAAAAGTTAATATAACTTTGCTTTATGATAATTCTGTTCACTTATCTGCAATTTTAAAATAAATGATAGTGTAATGTCTTTTTTTTTCTTTAACAGACAGGCTAGCCTCAATGAAGCAGCTGAGAAGTATTACGATCTGGCAGCCAGACTGAGGCCTAATGTAAGTACTTTCCTGATGAGAAGCATTACTCTTGGGGACAGACTCACAGCTTATGATATTTTAGGCCAGAAGCCTCTTAATACTGGATTTTTTCTCTCTGATCCTTCATTCTGAATACCCACTAAATGGATACTTCAGCAATAAAATCTGCCAATCTCAAGCTTCTTTCTCTTCCCAGAGGTGCACATTTCTATTCTCTATCCCGTGTAAATCATCACATTTTTATCATCAGGTTTTAGCATTTCTAAATACTTTGCATTTGGAAGACTGCAAAGTTAAAATTAGTTTCTTGAAAGTTTGTTTGCTGTGGTGTTAAATATCTAAGGAGTTTCTAACCTCTTAAATATTTTTTGAGTTTACATGTAGGCAAACCTTGAGCTGTGAGCCTTTTTCACATTCCACAATCCTCATTTCTAATAACTTTGCTTTTCAACTTTATCAAGTATGTTTTTATTAGAATTTTTCCCTGGGTAGCCACACTTCCATAAAGAAAGATGGATATAAATTAGATCATTACTGCTGAAATAGAGGAACCATTTCTGAGAAAATAAGAATGGGTTTTGTATCATTCTTCTAAGCACTTTTTATTCACAGCACATCACTGAATTCCAGGACATTGCGTTTATTCTCATACACACTCTGCTCTGCATCACTCTCCAACACTGAAACCTCTACCCTGCTCTCTGGATCTACACCATCTATTGAGAAATGTAATTTCGTAATGAAAGTGCATGTGTGATGTGACTACAAATGATGGAATCAGTCCCATTTCTTTACACTAACTCATCTGTTGGGCCAATAAACATCTGTAGAGTGCCTGCTTTGTGATAGGATACAGAGAATTCATACCCTAAAGGACCACACAATGTAGTAGAGAAGACTGAATGTAATCAACTAATTGAAATACAGTGTGGTGATTCCTACAGAGAAGAGTAGGAGTATACAGCTCTGTGGGAGAACAAGAGGAGGATTGATGCTTCGTGAAGGCAACCCACACAGGAAGTAGCTTTTTTCCAGGAGATTCAACCACATGCAACCTTAGCCCTGAATCTAAATGTCCTTAGTTTCATTAATAATGAGGTACTTTTAAGACTTGTGAGCTGTTTGTAGTGGAAGAAAATAATGTAATAGTTGTAATGGTAGGAATAATACCAGCTAAAATTCATTGAGCACTTACCTGTGTCAAGCATTGTGCTAAGTATTTCATATGAATTTCATCATTCATTTCTGAGAGCAACCCACAGGTAGTTCCTTGGTCCTCATTCCACGGAAGCTTAGAAATTTACCCAGTGTCACACCTGGCTAATGGAATCACATTGGAACCTAGGTTGCTCTGTGCATAAGAGAAAGCTTGATGGGAAAATGCACTTTTATTTAGAGAGGAAACACAGGCTGGAAGTCCAGGAAACCAAAATAAGAATGGTCCTCATTCAGTAACTATTTACTGAGTACCTATTAAGTGCCAAGCACTATTGCTGGCACTAGATGCACAGCAGTGAACAAAATTGACAAGTCCCTGCTGGTTGGGAGCTTAGCATCTAGACTAAGGAGATAGTGCAGAAGCAGGTAAGCATATGGCATGTCAGACAGTGATAAGTACTTTGGAGAAAAACAGAGTGGGAAAAGGGAGTTAGGAGGTGTGTGGGAGAGGTGTGCAGAATGCCTGGGTTGGGCATCTTTGTGTGGCATTGACCAATATAATGCTTGTAATGTACATAATAAATGATGATGCTAAGTTTAGCCTTTATTCATTGAGTATGTCACTTGAGTGTCACTTTTATTTTTGTTAAGTGGTTGATCAAAAGGACTTCTTCAGCAGATTATAATGGATTAGTGAGAGAAGGGCTCTGAGCTATTTGACCTGGCCTAAAAAATGAGAAAGACACTGAGGAGCCAGAAGACTTAAGCCTGACTTATGAGATTGTTTATTTTAAATGACTAGCCAAATCATAAAGTCAATATTTAATCTCCAACTCAAAGCCATTTTTTCTGAACCCCCCAAAAGTTTGTTCATAAATATGATATAGACTGCTTTTGAAAAATGCATTTATTCAAATGAAACCTCCCTTATCTGGTAATAATAAATTAAGTATTTTATGGACTTGGATAGAATACAAAGTTCATATTTAACAGTAAGTAAATGGTGTTATAATCGATGGGTCTACAGATGTGCTATTTTTCTTTCTGTTTTAAGAACGGTGCTTTGGTTTTTGATATAAAATCTAAGTAGGTAGATGCCACCAGGTCAGAGCTGATAAAATACAGTAAGGTTTTACTCTGAACCGAAGAGATCTGCTTAAATAATAGCCCATGTAATGATTTATTAGCAGTTAGCATCTGATCTAAATTAAACATCCATCTGATGTTTCTCTTGCTCATAGTTGTTTATTCACTTTGTCATAAAAGCATTGTCATTTCCATGCTTTAACTTAATAAATTTTCATTGCCTGCTTACATGGGAACACAGTTAAACAGATCTCAGTTCCCACTCTGTATTTAAATAGTTTAACTATCTTTTCTTTTTTTTGTTTTCTACACGATAATCTAGTCTCACTCATAATTTGCATAAATCATTTCTGTTTAAATGTCCAACTACGACCATCAGTAGTTGTATGTGGGGGACTCTGGGCATGTGTTAGCAACGCTGCTGTCTGGCTGTGATTGCACACAGTGAAACGTGTGACCGCCATCCTGTGCACACCGTTTGTCCTAGCATTTAATAGGTTGTTGTCTGTCTAGGGGAAAGACCTCTCTCTGAAGAAAATGCTTATTTCATCTCTTCAGTATGTCCCATAATGAACTTCTTTATTTTTCCTACTCTACAAAAGCCATATTTTTCTAAAAAATTTACTTAAATTGTCAATTGACCTTGTGGATTATTTTATATATCAATACAAAGAATTCTAGTAATCAAATCCTGAAATAATAAAAGAAGTCTAAATTAGCAGGAACATAATTTTAAGTTTTAGATTCTGACATTGTCTCTTCGTTGAGGATATTCAGTACATTGCCATTTAACTGAAGCGCACAATCAGAGAAATAGTTTTACTATAAAAAAAAGCACCATTAAAAATGTTAGTCCTATGTATTGGATTTGCTCTAAAATTAAACCGATATTATATGTAAATATATTTCTATAGTGGAAAAACTCTTTACTAAAATTGCCATTTTGTTTTTCCACTTTCAGTTCATTTTTTTAAAGAAAATTGATTTTTCTAAGGAGGTTACTTTAAAAACACAACACTGTCCTCTGTCTTCTCTCCCACTTATGCACATTAAAAAATGCTGACTCTTGAGGACTGGAGGGAGCATTTAAATGAAATGGTTTTGTTCTTCCTGTGGGAATTAAGCCAAATTCTGCATTAACTTGAGGATTTTTAAATATAAAGAATGGGGAATTTGCATAGTACAAAGTCACTCACTTTTACTTAGCTTTTAGTAAACTCTAGAGTTAGAAGGGAGTAATGACTAATGATCACGTTTGTATAGCTTATATTTTTCTGGATGTAATTGTTTTAGTCTGAATTCATTCCACTTACTTTTTTATAAAGTTCCAGTTTTGTGTAAGACTATTATGCAAAATGCAGTGAGATTTCAAAGTAATGAAAAATTAACCCTGTGGGGAAAGAGTGGAGAAGAAAATTTGTGGGTCCAATGCTCACACTCCAGGGCAGTAAATAAGGACTTTGTGCAGATTATAAACTAGGTACTAGAAAAATGCACAAGAGAGGAATTACTTTCAGTTGGATTGATTCTAAAAAGCATACAGTCTTACACATAGGTGGGGATCTTAGAGAATCTTGAAATAATAAGATCTTCATAGGTGAAGATTTTATTAGCAGGAGAAGGAGAAAAGAAAGAATTCCAGAAGGTTGAGGTGTATACATGGACAAGAACACTGAGCTCAGAAAGGATGAACTATGCCGAAGAAACAGCAAGCAGATATGGTTTATGTTGCCAACACTAGGAGGTAAAGAGGAAGCAGGAGGGAGGATAGAACTAGAAACTAAGATAAAAACAAATGAAAGGCATAGAGTACCATACTAAGAATTAGCAGTTTGTATTCGAGAATTGTGTTAAACAGGATGACATAATGAAAATGATAATTTAAGATGGCCATTTATATGATATAATGAATACAGGGTGGGGAAAAGTGGATTTACAGTTGTGAGTACATGAAGCATAGAGTTAGTTGTATTGTATTATTATGTATTGTATAATTTTCCATATCAGCAATTATAAGCCCACTTTGCCCCACACTGTGTATGTTGCATTTGGGAAAGGAGAGCTGAGAAATACAGACTTGGGAAAATCAACTAAAAGGTCATTGTAATGGTATAGGCAGAAAGTATAATTTGAAGTATGGAAACGCAGTGGAATGGGAAAGATCATGCAGGGGAAATAAATTATTAGACAGGATGTGAGCAGGAAAATGAGTTGGCCCCATGAGTCTTATAGGATTTTGAATGTAGATCACTTGGCAAAAAAGAGAGACCCTAAACAGAAATAGGGTGGTTAGAGGCAGGGGTGTGTTTATTTCAAGAAGGAAGTATTATGTTTGAACCAAGCAGATTCTGAGTGAGAGGTAGATGTTCTAATTTTCTATGGCACATTCCTGTCAAGTGAGCATTTTGAGGAAGGCCACAGTTAGGCATAATGCTGTGGGAGTCATTTACAGAAGGGATATGGTACCGAAGAAGTGGATGAGGTCAGAGAGGTGCTGAGCAAATGCAGAAAAGTGAAGAGAGGTCATTTCAAACCCTTGGCAAATCCCTACATGTGGACCATAGGGTAAGGAAGACAGAAGGCAATAGAAGGACACAGCAATGATGTTGGTGAGCAGTTTCAACTGCTGCTAAAGGGAGACTGAGAAATTTCATTGACCTCAGTCTCCTTTCATTGAATACGATGACATTGGCTACCTTCAAAAGTTAATCTTCACACAAGTGATGTGACAGAAGTTTTTAAGGTCTTAAGGAAATAGAAATTGGAAGCAGAGATTGTGTAAATTTATTCTGTAAATAAGTTTGGAGGTAAATGAAATGGGGCAATGCTGAAGAACCATTAAGTACTCATTGATTAAATAAGAAAGATAGATATTAAGGTATATGGGTGTGTGTGTGTGTCTAAATATGAGACTAAAAATATGTCCAAAATAGAGGGGAGAGCCAGAGAAATGCTGAAGATCTTAAAGGATCATTTCCTCTCCATGGACTGAAGGAGAAAAAAGTAGACTGTGAAAATAAAGAAAAAACAAAATTTAGAAATGGATGGGGATGCAAGGTTAGGTAATAGATTACTTCTATCATAATTATTTGCTTATCTGCTAATCCTATGATAATAGGGCAGAATTGACAATGTCAGAAACCTGTGGGAAGCTGCATAGTCTGAGGCTCAGTGAGGGTAAGATTTGGTAGAGGCCTGTGGTATCTCTATGTGATAAATAACTGCCAGTAGAAGTACGTTTTCATGAGACATGGTGTTAAGCCTTTAGCCATTTTGTCATAATTCTAAATGAAGTTCTGAAATCATAGGTGAGGTCCTTCTGGTTCTGATTCAGCTCTCCAACTTTTGTTAGATGTTATATTCACCCTTTATATTTTTAATGTGTATAATATTTCATAAACATTCTTCCACATGCATTCATTATATATGAATTAAAGAGTAATATGTTTCGATGATCGAAATTACCCAATAGCAAGTTACATACGTGCATTATCTTTTTCCCAGGCACTGAGAACATAAATTATTTCAGAGAATTATTATAAAGCAAAGACAATGTTACTAATTTGGGCTCTTTAGCAATGATTGTACATCAGAAGATCTGAATGAGAAATCTGGGATTCAAACAAATGAGCTTACTCTAAGAGAGTGCAGTTGTGTTATGAGATAGTCCACATATTCTACAATCCATTACTTTCAATTTGGACTACTCTTTGAATGGTAACTATATGGTGACAGGGGCAGTGGGGGATATGGCTATGCAGGAGAAACAACCACTAAGACTGGGACCTTGGGGAAAAGGTTAAAAATAATTATTTGGGCTATTGTGATGGAAGAGAGAAAATACTGTGAGTTATAGTTGTTTTCTGGTGGGAAAGATATTTCTCAACCCTAATTAGAACAAGAGACCAAGAAAATAAAGTTAAACAGGACAGATTCAGATGTGACCATAAAAGGGATTTGGTGCGTGGGGGGAGAGAGAATTACTGGGAGTTTCATTTTGTTGGGAGAAAATGACAGGGTTAATAATAATTTGTCTGGGAAGCAGTTAAACCACATTTCTACTTGTAAATGGAGGAAGAACCATATGGCCTCTTCCAAAACTTTCCAGGAGTTTCTGTGATGTGGGAAAGTACATACCATTTGTCTTTTGACTTTCAGGCATTAATAGTATATGGATCCCAGAATCACCAGATTGATTTTATAAGTAAAATGTGGTTTAAAAATTGCACATATACAGGGTCCAGCTGAAGTAGCACCATTAAGTGTGGTCGGTAGGGTACGTCAATGTCTCTCACGAGATGGACAACAATTTGAACATTTCACCTAAAGTGTCATATGGTGTGCTTGCGTATGATATTGCTGTTACAGAATTACATGCTTATCATTTTGTAATAAAATATTTTTATGTAATACAAAAGGGGCATTATTTGTGCTGGAGCCTGTATTTCCCACCATCACTAGTTTTTTCAGTTTCTATGTATTTTATTGTTAGAAAACAGAATGAGATTAGCTGTGAAACCCACAACCAATAATAGGTTTCAATCAGGAGAGAAATTGCCATTGGGTTTCCCCTAAATTTTACCTGGTTTTATTAAATGGGCCCAAAGATATCATTGAAGCAAGACTGTTATATATTCACACATACGCAAATTAAATCACCAAAGGGCTTCATCACATTGATATTTATTTATGCACACATCAGTAGAAATCAGATATCTAATTCTTCTCATGTAATTTCAGCAAGATAGATGCTCACATCCCCGAGAGATTCAGTTATGCCAGGATCAACGTTAGTGTTATCACAGCGCTATCTGTCTTCAGACTCCTTTTCACTGTGGGTCTTTTTCCCAAATTATTTAGATGTTGCTGCTCTTTCCTTCTAACAAATTACAAAGCCTAATGTCTGACGCATTCACTTCTCTCTGCTTACATTGTAGTTGCTTTGTACTGTGTTTCTATTTTGAAAATGTTGGGTAAACCAGAAAAAAAGTATATTTCTAAAGTGCTTACATTGTAGTTGCTTTGTATTTCTATTTTGAAAATGTTGAATAAACCAGGAAAAAAACCACTTTTCTAAAGTGTTTATCATCTGTGTAAGTCTTCCTGCCTAGCAGACAAAGATGGCTGGTACAGACCCTCACTCACTAACTGTCAGTGTGGGCTCCTTGTCACCTAAACTGGGATCAAATGGTTGGGCTGAGCTCAGCTGAATTTACAGATTTTCTGTCTTTGGGGTCTTGATATTTATCTTGATCCACATGCAATCATTTTAAACATTATTTTTCAAAATATGTGTATGAATGGTGTGTGTTTTAGATTCATAACCATAAAAGAATGGGGGGGGGGCAGTGCAAGGCGTGGGCAGGGACTTGTGTAGCTCTTAGGGATAAAGAAAATCAGCTGGAGTACTTTAGGTGGAGGAACATCAAAACCTTTGGGAAATTCCCCTTAATTATGTTCTCTGATTCCAAGCATGTTTATTTTTACTCACATTTCTTTGTGGGGATATCCCTTTGCATGGATTTATTGCTCTAATTGTTTGAACAGTGGGGCCACACACTAAAATTACATTTAGTCGCTTCTCCAGAGAAAGTGGACTTCTGGTTTCTTGGAAAACTCAGCTAACCTACACACACTGGCTACCTGGAAGTAGCTGCTGGGGTGGACTAGGAGCCGCCATTGTTGAAAGAAGGCCCATCCCCACCGCTGGCCACTACATCCTTCATAATCCCCTTTGGTTATTTCCACAGCTAGCCTGCCCCGTTTCTGTCATACTTTCATATTTCTGATCCTCAGTTGGTCTTATGGAGCTATGTTTTTCTAAGTACACACTGAAACATTAACAAAAAGTTATGTTTGTATATGAATCTTTATTCCTTCTCTCTGCTAACTGGCCTGCAACATTCCAATTATTTTTTGTTTTCTTAACTATCCTCTACTCCTAACTAATTATCTGTCCGACCCCTTACTTATGTCAACAGATAAAATTAATACTTTACCCTAAAGACAAATAAAAGTTGGACAGAACCTGAAAAATTAATAAATTGGTAGGTTAATTTCTCTTGAAAGTTCTGTGCCCTTATTAATGAAAAAGATATCCTGACACTTTTTTTAAATGTTAAGGATGATTTTATGTAGGACTACGGTGATAGGTGTCAAGAATACCGCAAGAGGGGGATTAGGTTCCATTTAAAATATAGCACAGACAGCTGGGGGCTTATAGCCAGTGAGCAAGGGGAATGAGGAACTTGATCAGATATCAAGGCGGTGGGGTGCTGTTCTCATTAAACTGACCCAGCAGAGTTTTTGCCACAGCTGGGCTAGGCAGGCCTCACACAAGACCCAAGGATGAGGCCTAGTCAAATAGATACCATATTTTTTGGACTATAAGATGCACTCCCCACCCCCAATTTGGGAGGAAACGGGGGAGGGGGGGTTGCGTCCTATAGTCCAGTCGTAGCTCACCTGGCTCGCTGGTGCGGGGGGGCAGCAGTGGAACAAGCTCACAGGTTATTAAATATTTTACCACATTTTTTGCTTCAAAAATTTTTTTCCTATTTTCCTCCTCTAAAACCTAGTGCATCTTATGGTCCAATGCATCTTATAGTCCTAAAAATATGGTAGTTTAGAGAAGTCTGTCTCCCTTGGTGAAAGAGAGTTTTGTTCATCCTCGATGACATTATTCTCCCAGACTGAGTTGTTACTTCTACTACTTATACGATATTGTAATATACTATATACTATATATATAGTATATACTATAGTATATACTGTACTATAATAGTATAATTCTTATCACTGGATATGACAGAATTAAGAGCTTCTACTTATCATTGGAGAATGGTTTGCTTAATACATTGCTTTAGCATTGTTTTTGCTAACAAGGTACAGAAAAGAGCCACAAAGAGTGACAGTTTTAAGAGGGGGGAAAAACATGTAAACTGCAGATTTTTTTCAGTTGTTGTCTTATAATCAACTGTATTTCCTCAGAAATACGTGGCAATTATGGTGTAGTATTATGTTATCCCAATCCTGCAAGTGTGGTTATATCAAAGTTCAAACTATAGAGATTCGGTTTCTTAAGAATAGGTCATTTGTATTTGACCAACTCTTGTCACGCCTATGTTGTTGTCTCTCCTCTTCCTGGTGTCACTTTCTCTTGTCATCTCTACTGAAATAGCTCCCAGGAATGCAGCTTGAAAAGATAGGCACATTGCTCTTTTGAAGAATAAATGGCACTTTAAAGAGGGCAAATGTGGTGCCATTAGAGATCTTGTGACAAGAAAGAGTTTGACAAGGTCACTTAATCGCTATATAGGTTTCATTTGAAAAGTCAGTTGGTCAGCTTAGGAATGCTATAAAGAGAAAAGCAATTTGAAAGATTTGTAAGAATGACTTACCAAATTACGTATAAGCTACTTGCAACAATTTATGACTAAAAAATAATTTCTTAAAATACATGTAGAAATAATCAACTGTGTTTTTGAAAGTATGATATGTCAGATTCCAACAAGTTCTTTAATGGATAGATGTCGAACATTACTGGTACTGCTATCAATCATTTTTTTTTAAATTTCTCAATCTGAGTTACTCTGTCCTTATCTACTTACGTGTTTAATAATATAATGCATAGCTGCACCTTCCCCATGGAATCTATACTGGTAATGTAGTTTATCTTTTGACTTTAATTATAATTTTTACTGGTTATTTATATATGAATCCTAATAAAACCCACTAAAACAAACAAAAATCTTCAACATATATTAATTTAGTTTTCCTGTGAGACAAATTAGTTCTGTTAAACATATCGTGCATTTTCCACTGTAATTTCAGAAATTGATGGTGGTTTTGCCTTTTGCTTAACAAGGTTGGTTCAAATGTCTTTTCCCAAACACTATACTATGTATTGGTTAAATTTTCATAATTGTAAGTTTTATCTGTTGCAACTTGTTTTTTACTTGTAACCACAAGCATGCTATCAAACTATCCGCAAATCAGACGTTCAATAATAAGTAAATCCATAATGTGTGTTGATACTTCTTTAACCATGATATGGAAATAAAGAAAAACTATTTGAAAAATTGTCAAGATGAAGATATTGAAAGACCAAAGAATTTTCAACATACATTTCTGTGGGTCATTTAAACAACAAACCCAAAATACATGGACATCCATGTTTGTTTACAAATTTTCCTTTAGAGAAAGAGATTCTTATTTACAATTTATAATTTCTCACTTATATGTAGTTAATTTTCTCTAATGTCTCATTTTCCATATAGTTTTCTTAGGTTAGAATTAAAAGCATTGCATTCCTCAGATCTTGAGGATGGAATTATTTTGCTACCCAAAGGGATTATGTACTTTAATTAGTCTTGCAAGTCTTTACTGGAGACATGCACATATGCTTAGTTTTCCCCTCCATTGAGAAATATGACATTATTGTTTTATTTTCCACTAAGTTGACTTATTGACAGTATATGCTGATTGTCTTCCACACATTTTCTACATGTAGGGAATGTTTATGGCAAACAGATGATGGATTATACTCTAAGCAATATAGTACCATGTCATTCTTTAAACCCATTTTCTTATGTTTGAATTTGTATAATCTATGTCTCCATGTTTAGAAGTTAGGAACGTTTATCACACACACTTGATGTGAAAGAAAAGAGAGCACTCACCTGAACAGCAATAGTAATATTGAAAAAGTTAAAAGTTGATAACTATTATAAGTTTATATTTCCATGTACATGTCTATTATAAGTTATTTCCTTAAAACAATTTATCTTTATAACTTGTAGAAGAGTAAGCATGATAATGTTGGACACAAGAAAATTGTCTTTTCTAAAACAATCAGCCTAATGACATCTATACTAAATATTAAAAGTTCTATTTCATTTTCACATTTGGGAAACTGAGGCAGAATAACTTATTTAGTATCTGACAGCTGGTGTTAGAGCCAAAATACAAAACCAGGCAGTCTGGTTTTAGAACGTGTGCTCTTAACTCCCTGTTTCTTGAATAAGATTACCTACAAAAAAATCAGTCATGATTGCAAATAAAACCTGAGGCACTGCTGTGGCTGGTGTAGCTCAGTGGGTTGGAGTGTTATCCCATCAACCAAAAAGTTGTGGGTTCGATCCCTTATCAGGGCATTTGCCTGGGTTGCAGAGTGTGTTTAAGAGGCAACTGATCGATGTTTCTCTCTCAACTTGATGTTTCTTTACCCTTCTCTCCCTCCCTGCCCCTCTCTCTAAAAGTCAATAAGCAAGTCCTCTGGTGAGGATTTGAAAAAAAAAACAAACAAACTCTGAGGCACTGAAATCAAGGGTTCTTGTTAAAAATGTGGTGACTCAAATTGTCTAGAATGTTTGTATATTAATCTTTCCATGGAGAAGTGTTATTTATCAAAATTGTCAAATTCCTGAGATTAATTCCCAGACCCTCGGACATACGCCTATATCCATCCTACCCGACGACATGCCCTATATGTGATTCCAGACGGAGAAGCAGTGGAAAAGAGGAGTGGCCTTCTTTATAGCCAGAGAAGCAGAGTGACAATTACACGTCAGTTTCTAAAAACAGGCCCCTGGGGATATAATGGGAAATAAGGTTATAGTGATTCCTGCCCTGTCAGAGATGTTACAGATGCAGGCTTAGCATTTAACTGTGCCTTCATTTTTTTTTTTTTTTTTATGACTGGTTTATCCAGGTTATGAGTCTTGAAACTTTGCGTCTTCCACAGCTTATACAACAATGACTAAAAATGCATGGGCTCAATCACCTTGCCATGTTGTCTTCGAAGACTATTTGGGGACTTCAAGAAACATAGGAAAAAAGTTAATTATTTTTGTATTGCTTGAAATGTATTGATTACTTTGCCCTGAATTGACTCATACCATCACAGTAAATATGTTTCTTATTTTCTCATAAAAATTGTTGTTTTCTTATCTTTAATAAGCCCTTAGAAAAAATGAAGCAAACAAAACTTAATGAAATATTTGTTTAAAATTTGGAAGGCCACATACTTTGGATAATAGGTCCCTACATGCGCGGCATTTCTTTAGGAAGTTTTACTGTTACCAAATGTATGTTCTGTAAATGAAAATCATGGGACAGCGATCTGGGTGCATCGTGGCAGGTTTTGCTTTATTTCTAGTGTATACATTTGTTATGAGCTGGGGATAAATTTGGGGGAAGTTCATAAGGGAAGGTTATTGTGATTTTGTGTCCTGTATAAAATGTTTATATACACAGGAATTTAAAATAAATAAAGCAATATACATTCTACTTGAAAATTTTTTGAAAACAAAAATAAAATAGATGATAGATCGAATGTACATTTTTAAGCTGGTTAAACTGTTTAATCACTAGAGTATTATAACAAAAAGCTTTTATTGAGTAACTAATAGTTGATCCTTTAGTCCTAAATTTATCTGGCCTTAATACTTCTTTCATATATCTAAACTGAAATTGCTGGCTATGGTAAAGATGTTTAACATAATAGAAAGTCAATTGTTTAGCTTTCTATAATATCATGATAACTTTTTATAATATCATGAAGATAGTATATGCAGTTCTTTTTAAAACTTGCTTGAACTTTCAGCTCTGTTTTCATGGAAATGCATTGTCTCCTCAAGTTTAAAGTGTGCTCGTGTATGCTGGATGGGAACAGCCTGAGCTGTGCCAGGTGGGTGTCGGCAGCAGCCTCCAAACAAGTCGGAATCCCTGTGAAGGCAGGAATAGTGACAAACACAATAGTGATACACACTAGCACTGACATTTGATGATCAAAGGACAATTCATTATTGCATGTTTTGAAAGCCTGTTTGAATTAAATGCTTGGATAAACCAATAGAACATAATGCTAAATGATCCTTGATATATTGAGTAGTTATAGACAGCACCTTCAGAAATATATAAAGTTTTTATTATAATACACTTCTAGTCATAGCTATAGGTTAGCCTTTAATGCTATAGCTCAAAAGTATAAATCTTAATCATGAATATATATTCTGTGTACATTAGTAGCATTAGAACTTATTAAATATTGAGGCATAAGCTGTACTGTGTTCATGATATGGTGAAAGTAAAAAAAAAATAACAACAACAACAAAAAGCTATCTACTTCCAGCTAGAAACTTTGGATTTTGTCTTCCTGAATGTATAGAGACTTGTCTAGCACATAGAGTCTGTCTATTTCCCAAATGTTGCTTTAAATAGCACTTCTCAGTGACTTCCGCAGTTTGAGAAGAGCAGTCTCTGCAGTGAGCTCCCAGTGGAATCGTGTCATAGTTAAGTGCCCTGGTAGGTAATGGAGCTTAGCAGGTTAGGCTCTATAAACCAATGGCTTGAGGACTAACCAAACCTCAGTGACCTCTGGCTCTGCAATCTTGGGCATGTTACTTAGTATTTGTAAGCTTCATCTGCACACTCTGTAAATGGAGGTAGTAACAACAATCTCAGAGGGTTTGTTATGGGAAATAAACACTACATATAAAATACTTAGAGTGCTGCCTGCTGCATAGAAAGTGCTAAATTATTTACATTGTAGGAATTTGTCTATATGTTCTTGGCACAGAGAAAATGACTAAATTAAGTCTATTCTACTTGTCAGGCCACATGGACAGGGAGCAGCAGTTGGTGTTGCCAGGCTCAAGCATGCCCCTCCTCAGGGCATTTATACTCATTCTTTCTTCCAGCTTCCATGCTTTTCCTTCAAACATTAGCAGGGCGTGCACAGGCACTATCTTGAATACCTGCTCAAATAACCCCTTTAGCTCTAAGACTTTCCTTGCTGCCCCATGCAAAACATCCCTATACCCCTGAAGTGCCCTAATTTTTTTTCCTGCAATACTTTTTTCTCCCTGGTGTTTATCATCATCTACAATCTATGTATTTCCTTATATATCTGTGCAGTCTCTCTCCACTCTCTAGGACATGAGCCCTGTGTTGGCAGGGACTTTGTTCTCTGTACGTCCCTTTCCCCAACACATAGAGTGGTGCCTGGAAGACACCAAGCACCATGCTCAGTAAATATAGTGAAGGAACTCATGTGAACCTTCTGTCCTCTCAGTCTCTGCTGGCTCCCTGTTCTTTCATAGTATGGCCGTCATGCTGCACTGAGTGTGGTTCTTGTGTTTTAAACATGTATGTGCATTCTCCTATCCTCTAGTAAAACTTGGCTTTGAAATGCAAGCCGAGCGCAACATGGGCTGCTCAGCACACAGCACAGTGATCTTTGATATTGCTGGAAATAAAACCAAAACGCAGCAAGACTGACTGCCAAGAACACATGTAGAAGCTGTTCTGTAGTTGACTTCAAGAGTGATCTGAGTGATTTTTAAAAGATTTTCAAGGACAATGTAGATTTTCTAACTCTCGCTGAGTGTAGGACCTTAATATCTTTTCTCTGTACCCCTGACAGAAAGCCCCTGGGTTTTGGTTCTCTGAGGCTCAGTCAAGAGACAGGGATTGCAGAAAACTGGGAGCTCTGTCAGGTTTCAAACTTGTACTCCATGACATTCAGAATCACTCCGGTTGTCGGGTCACTGTTCAGTATTTATACATTCAGGTTCTGAAACTCGGCCCATGGTAGAAGTGACCACAAATCTAATAGAGTAAAAAATATAAAAATTAAAAAAAATAAAAAATGTACAGCATAAGAAAAAAAGTTTGAGAAGCACTGAACACACACACACACCTTTGGGACAACTGCTATAGAGCTCTATATTCCAAATAAAATGTGTTTATTATCATCTACAAAAGCAGTATATAACCCTAAAACTTCTTTGCTGGCACTATGGTGTACATACATTATAGGCCTCAGATTACTCTGGAAAATAAGAGAAGCTGATATTATTAATCCTCTTAGACTACTGAAAATTTGCCAGTAGTTTTCAAAAAATTTATCCCTAAAGGGCATATCTTCCTCTCAACAGGTAATTTTTCCTACATAAGGTTTATTTTTTAAAGGCTGACAGAAATATTGCAATGCTGGAAATAATATGAAAAAATTTAGGATATGAATAATGAGCCAACAAATTTTTCTCTGTACTAGTCGATGTTATGAAAGACAAGAAAAAAAAGACTAGATGTTATCATGTATTTCCCTGTGCTATTGTCTGTGAATGACCTATTTTGATATTCGGAGTTACAGTGGGAGGAAAACACCGGTGACTGAGGAAATGGCAAAAACAGTTGGTGAGACACCTGTGGCGAGAGGGAAAGTGTGCCAAGACCTGGCGTGACAGGCCACGGTCAACCATGAGAATGAGAAAAAGGTCATGGCCTCCAAGAGAGAAATGGCCTGCACTTAAAGAAACTTTACTGCGATTAAGAAATAATTTTAAAGTTAAAAACAACAAATTGGCTAAACTAGTGTCCATGCTTTCCAGGAAGAGCATCTTCTTCCAGACTCTTTCTGCCTTCAATGTAATGAGTCTAGTGGGTACGGAAACAAGGACCAGACTGGATTGCGTGGGGGCTTGGTTGTGATATTTTGTTAGTGGGGTTATTGGATCAACCCTTCATCACTGGAGAAGAGCACCGAGTTTTACTCTCCACAATTTACATTTGCTATTAGCTCTTCTGTGAGTTCTTGTGGTTGAAGAACCCTAACATAAGGGGAAGAGTCAGGGAATGTGGTTATAAACATATACATTCTTAACTGTGCCTTTGAATACATTTCTTATTAGAATCAGAGTGGTCCTCACTTCCCTCAACAGATAAAATTTGCCAAGCATTGTCTTTTATTTAACTTACCCTTTTCTCCTAGCCATTTTATTTGTCCACAGAGAGAGGGCATAGTTTTTAAGTTACACTTTTTAAATTGTACTCACAGTTTCCATCATACTACAAACAATTTTATATTGTAGACTTCTCTTTGGGACTTTATTTGTTATTGAAACCCTACTTATAAAATAGTGGGAAAATAGTTGTGTGTGTTCACTTGAATTGAAAGAAGTATCCTCATGCCTTGAAAATATCGCCCTGTGTCTTTCAAAGTGCCACGAGAAATAGAACCCACAGAAAGAAATTAACATTTTAGAGATTAACCATCTGTTTGAGCTCAATTAAAAAAAGACCCTGCAAGGCCTCTCCTAACATGGTATTCTTGAACTGTTTATAGAAACAATATGGTGAATTTACAATCCAATTAAAACTGATAAGGAAGTCGGCTTTGACGTTCATTAAATAAACCCAAGATTCTACACTCGCTCTGGGACTCTTAGTTTTAAGATAGCTATAATTTCCTTGCTTACAATCAATGCTAATAAATTTTCTCCCACAGCAAAGCAATAGTGGTATAGGTCTATTATTTACTACTGATTTTTTAATCTACCTCCTGTCATTGAACTGGAGCCCAAATGTTATTTGTTGAGAATAAAACCAGCAGTCTTGTCTTTCTGCAATACAGATTCCCAGCCCTAGCTGCATTAGAATGACTTGGGTAGCTTTTGTAACACACTGAGCCCTGGGTCTTACTAGATACTCTGGTTTTAATTAGTCCAGGACAGGGCCCAGCATCCTAGTTTGTAGTGTGCCCTAGGTGATTCTAATGTGCAGTGAGATTGTGGACCACTAGTAAAAAGAAGAGAATTCTGTTCTTGATATGCTTTGCTTCCATCAGTCAGTTCCAGCTAAACCACTTACTGTGACCTTGGGTATGTTACATAACCTCTCTGTTTTTCAATTTCCTCATCTGTCAAATGGGACATTAATAGTACTTAAATCATAAAAGTATTTGAGAATCCAAGGAGATAATGGTCTTCAAACATTTAAAATAGTGCCTGAAACATAAAAAGTGCTCAATAAAAGTTAACTGCCATCAGCATTATCATCTCAGTTTTTAAAATGGGAGTGATAATAATGAACCTTTGGATTCTTTATGAATACGTCCGAAGTTGTGCTCTTCTGGAAGATCTGCTGATTTGTGTTTTCACTTATTATAAAACTCAGTGAAACTTTTGCTTTTATTCTGTTTCAGGCTCTTAAATGTATCACCTTACACAAATTAATTTAGTTCTATTTCTTCATTATAGCATGGAGTTGGTGTAAGAAATACTTGAAAAGATTGAATGGCATGTAGTAAGCATTTGATGGATGTTACTAATTATTAGCGTTTTATAATTCAGTTGCTTTTATTACCTGTGGTGTTTCAGAGAATAACCAATTTACAAAACAGCAGACCTATTTTTGTATTTTTTATGTGCTTTTAACTAAACGAAGTAATCACTTGGGCACAATGAACACTCTGAAACTAAATCAAACAAAGACTAATAGCCTGCTTTCTAGCCAGCATGATGACTCTGTAAGAAGTATAAGAACAAAAATACAAGCCTTTAAATCCTTAAAGTCTGTACAGTTTCATCATGACAATCTCAGTTTGAAGTATTGCATGGCCCTGAGCAAAAAGTTCCTTGAAACTCCAAATGCTAGCTTCTCATAAGTCCTGACCTTTCCGTAGGCAATGCTGACTCTGAGGGTTTTCACTCAACTGTCTTGATTTGAAAAGGCAAAAAAAGGGGTTGGCTCAATAGTGTTGAAAAAGGCAGATTTTTATATTATTTTTTTGTGCTTCTGTACATGTGCTTTCTATTCTCTACATTTGCAGAATTCATTGCATGTACTCTAGGGTTGTAGTCAGCAGGGCTCATGGGCTCAAACTGGAGTTGTAGTAGAAAACATGGAGAGAAAAGCCATCTTTCTGTCCTCGTACTTAGCATATTTTTATACCTTCATTTTCACACTAAATTTTAAATAATTTGTCTGGAAAGACAGTGCACAGCATAGTACACCATAAGATTGTTATCATGGTTTAGGTGTTTTCAATGTAACATTAAAATATCTAATTTTCAGAAGCAGTAGAAAGGTAATTTAGATGTAGATACACTTTCCTAGATTTAGTCTGCGTCTTCAAAAATTACTGACATCCGTGTTCTGAGTGAAGGAGAAAAGAAAGAACCCAATTACAGTGGGAGAAATCAAATGAAATATAATCACTAAAGTACTTCGTTCTAATATCATATCCTGCTTAGTGTGTCATATCCATGCCCTTGAAAGAGAGAAAACTCATTTGCTGTAATTTAATATTGAGACTTCTATTTCCATTGTTATGCATTAAGAGTCAGGCAACTGACGTATCACAAGTGTCTGAAAAAGTTAACCTCTTTAGATAAGATTATTTTCTAAGATTGACTCTTTTTCCTGAATTCCCAGAATTTAGGAATGATACCATCATCTGCTAAGGCACTGAAACAAGATACAGAGAAAGCAACCCAATTCTGCCATTTTACCAGGTGTCCCATGTCTCCTTTCTCAAATCTGTCTTCCCTCTTCCCATCCGTGCTGACTCTGCTTTTGTGCTGGCTCAGTGTGATTGTGCCATTGCACAAGTTGTCTCCTCCTTCCTTAGATCCATTTCCTGGGTTGCTGCAGAGTGATATTTCTAAAATGTTAATCCAGTCATATATAGCTCTCCGCAATGAAGTTCACCCTTGTCAGATTCTGCTTGCACCCAACACTCCACGGGTTCTCCAAGAATTCCTCTTGCACTCTACTCCTTTGGTAAATCAGCAAATATAGTTGGTCATGTCAGCTATAACCCAGATACTACTCAAAGGCCTCAATATACTGTGACTGCCAAATAAAGTCGTATTTCTTTTAATATACAAATTTCAGTGACTTGACCATCACATAATTCAGAGTTTCCCCTAAAGAATGGCTCCGCATTCTACAGAATTGTCTCAGTGGTTTCTTAGTCACTGCAATGAGCCTTTCTCTGTACAAACTCACTTTGTTCTTAAGCCAATCACACCACACCTGCGCTCCCTTCACTGATCTTCTCCCAGCATGCTTTGCCCCAGTTCACTTCCCTAACTCTCTTTTGCACACATGACACTAGTCTTTGGTTTTTAACTAAATGTTTTAAGATTCTGGAATATAACCAAAGGTCATTTTAAAGAAGAGAAAAACTTAACCATGGCATTACCATCATTTCATTTGTTTTCTTTCTTTCTCACTGCTGTTATTAACAGTGCTGCAGAATGTCTTCTTTTTCATATTATCTTAAACATTTTGTTTTTACTTCTCTAAGATGGAATTTATTTTGCATATGATTTTAGGATCGAGTCCATATAGAGATGTCGCACAGCTATTAAAGAACACACGATGTTTATAAGATTTCAGTGGAAATGTATATGTGATTAGTGGAAATGCAACTTGTAGATTTATCATTATAGTTTTAACACTACCAGCTTGTACGCATAAAGGAAGGGGTGGGGGTGAAACAATATGTGTTGGAAAATAAGTACCGACGTGCATACTGGTTTGGGTGGAAACATGGAAGTGGAAATTATGAACTTTCTCTTAAAAAATGCATTTGTGTTCCTCCAGAGCTGTGTTTCTTCCCATGGGGCATCCCTAATGGGCCTGCCCTCTTTATGGCTGCCATTATGTTGTAGGGATAATCCTGTCCCCTCCCAAAGGGTGTACTTTTGCAGTAGTTTCCTGTACACTGGCCCAGATGCTCCCAGCCTCAAATAGACTAAAAGTCTCCTCACTCCATTTTGTCGTTCTGCCATCCCTTGGAGCAATAGCCTCATCTGCAGTCACAGCTGACTGCAGTCATGGCTTTGTCCCAATGTGTTGGAGAGCAAAAGAAAGGAAGTTCAGAGTAGGTTTTCCTTTTATTTAAGTTACACACACCCATTTGCTCACAGTACATTGGTAATAATTTAATTACACAAGCAAACCTGACCGACTGGGAAGTACTGCATCTAGCAGACAGCATGGACCCAGGAAGAGGGAAAGATCAGACTGTAGTGGGGCAGTGCTCCACAGGCTCCACGGTATTTCCTATATTGTTTTCATTGTTTAATCTTCCTTTCAAAATACACATTTGTACTTATAATAAGTTGTTTTGCATCATTCAATTGAATAAAAATAGCATCTATATTCTTGCTATCCTCAATGATTAAAAATCAACCTTTTACTATGGGTCCTTTATCAAGCATCCCTCTGTCAAGTTGTATCTAATTGTATGTCCTCTAACAATAAAGACACAAGCAAATCCTGGGTTTTCCTTATCTTGAGAAATACAGTGGCAAAGTTAGAATTATAAAGTATTCTATCCTCTATGGATATGCAAATAGATATTTGCAAACTGGTTTGTAATTTAATGGTGGTTACTTAATGACTTTTTTGAGATAGAATGTGTTCAGTATCAAAGTATTGCCGTGCTTCAAAGATCCTCACATTGTTTCTGGAAGACATGCGGTGAACTCTGCTGCCCACTCAGGGTGTTACTCTGTGTGTGCACACATGCTCACATTTGTCCGTCCGTCTACGATTGCCTGAGGAACATGTGGAATAGCCCTGTAAAATAGCAAGTAATGAAACATTAGAGAAGATCCTTGGAAACATGATGTCTAGCTGAATTTCTTGTCATCAAGTCTATAAATGATATTTTAAATATTAGATTTTTATATTTCCTCCCCTAGCTGAACTTGATCAAAAATGAAGTAAAAGCCACACACAACCCTCTAGACATCTTCAGACTCTACCCTTTCGTTTATGCCTGAGAGTCGAAACTGCCAACCTCAGTGAAGGAAACGACACCCCCAGTGAATTCCCAGATGAGCATATAAAACAGGGAAGAAAAGGCACTAAAATATTTTTATGACTCCTTGCTTCAGTTTTGTTTCTGTTTTAAATAATTTGTTGGCTTATTGTTGGGTTTGTTTCTGTGAGAGTCTAGAAGGTAACAAGGGATTGCAATAGACAAGTTTATGCTAAGCTTGTGCCTGCTACATCTCTGCAGAGAAGCCTTCCCGCCTGTTTGTCTTGCCTAAACAGAGGGGAAGTAAGTTAAGGTCTGGGAAATGAAGAGAACAGCAGTAAGCCACCTAAAACCAGAGTACTAGTAAGTAGAGGAGGGAAGATGAATATGCGGGAACTTTAAGAAATCAAAAGACAGAAAACTGTATTTGAACAATTAAAATAAGAAAAATGTTAGCCAATTTATACAAAAAAATCAAATGGGTAGTTTTTTAGGTGTCTTACTAATATATTATTTAATATATTATTTGTTAGTATCAGACACAATAGACTTGAACAAGGATAATATTAAAAAGGATAAGTAGGGCATTTACATAATAATAATAATACATTATGAAATTTAGAGATAATTTATCTTCAACATAAAGCAGAAATTAGCAGTCACACAGGGAAACACCAACAAATTAAAAACATGCAAATGGCAAGTGTTTGATGCCTCAGTAGGATGGAGGAAGTAAGGAGGAAGGAGGAGTCTGTAGCTCAGGGTGACCAAGTGGTGCTGATACTTGTGATTCAAATAGGGAAGGTGGAAGGAGGAGCCTCTCTGATGGGCAGGACAATGTGTGGAAGTTGACTACTGGATATCCTAGATGCCTATCAGGCAGCTGAACACGTGTCCAGAGATTAGGGGAGAGGTCAGGACTGGAGATACAGGTTTTGAAGTCATAGTATAAAACCAAGAAGGAACATGTAGAGTCCATAGAAAGATATTCCCTAAAGACATATTAGCACCAGTTAGAAGAGAAACTTGTAAAAGCGACCAAGAAAGAATTCTTCAAGCAGTGGGAAGAGTGCACATGCCTTTAAGCTAGAGCCTACAGTGTCAGCTGCTGGATTTTATGCAGGGTGTGAGAGGGAGAAGTCAAGAAGACCATGTGTTTTGGCCTGAGCACCTTTCAGAAGGAGTGAGATGGGGAAGATTCCCCAAGAGTAAGTTTGGTGAGTGAGTGAGTCAGGGAAGGAAATCAAGAATGGATGATTTTTAATAGAGTTGCAGTTTTGTAACTTTATCACAGCTACTTAACTAATGATAATGGGTTTTTAAGCCACACTAGATTATTGTAATGAACAAACTAATTTACATTTAGTAGTTTCTCATTTGCATGTAAGCCATGTATTATAAAGTAGTTGGCCTTGCAAGTAGGTTAAATATGCCTCCAGGAAACCCTTTCACAATGTTAATTTGCTTAACAAGCTCTTTTTTCTTAGATATTAGAAATGGAAATTATAACTTAGATGAGGGAGATTAACTCTAGATCTGAAGTTGGAAATGATGATTTCTTACTACCATAAAAATTTGACATCTTGAGCAATGTACGTAATTGAGACAAAAATTTTGCAAATCTCAAATATCTATCCCTTGAACCAATACAAACAAATTGCTTTTATTCAATGTACATTAGATTATTCAAGTACAGCTTCTATAGATCTGGAGGAGGGTACAGTTTATTCATAGCTTTTAGAGCCACAGTTTGGAATAATACATTTTCTGCCACATTCAGGAAGTTTGCTGTCATCATACACCAAAGTCTGTGCGGCAGTGGTGTCAGGGTGAGTATATGAAGCTACCAGGAAAGGCAGCGTATAGGGGCTCCTTTGTCCAGTGATGTCCTTAACATGGCCTCAGGCCCTGCATGGTCTGGTCTCTGGTGATCACTGTGGTGGCATCTCACATTTCTCTTACCTTTGCTCTCTGAGCACTCATTAGCCTGGTTTTCTCTCAGGGTCTTGAACTTGCCACGCTTAGTCCCGACTCTGGACTTTGAACTTCTTCCTCTGCCTCCTTCATCTGTTAATTCCTAGTCATTCATCTGATTCCAGCCTGACAATCATTATCTAGGAATACCTTCTCCAGCCCATTTGCTCCCTATACTTTGCTTCCTATTTATAGATCTTATTATAGCTGATCTTTTTTAGTTGTGATTATTTGATTGTTCATTTCCCTCACAATAGTAGTATAGGCTCCATGAGGGCCGAGTTTATGTTTATTTAGTTCCAAATTGCATCCATGACACCTAACACAGTGTCTGTTCCTGGTAAATGCTTATAAATAACTGTTGAATGAATGTGTGAAGATAGGTGATCTCCCCAAAGTCACTCACCTAACTAGAGACAGAGCCAAGCATTTTGGATTGAGCCTACTAGTCACTCAAGAGAAGTAAGGGAAAAATGAGTTTTAGTTTGCTTCTCTGGCTTGGAACATATAGAATGAAGTTATTTATAAGTAATTATTACAGGAAAAAATTTTTTTCTCTCTCTCTCTTTCTTACTCCCTCTCTCACACATACAAACACTAGTGGTGCCTGAGGCTACAAGATTCAGATCAATCATTGTACAACTGTACCTCATCCCTCCAGCTGTTTTTCCAGGCTTTATCTTTCCCCTGGGCTCAAAACAACTTCCCAGCTCTCCCTCACAGGTGTACCAGGGGGCACTGCCAGCACAGCATGTATTCTTTTATTTAACAAATGTTATTGACGACCTACCTATCTGTCATCAGCACTGCTCTCGGTATTAGGAATAAGCAGTAAACAAGACAAATAAAGTCTCTTCTTTTACAAAAATAATGTTTTATTCTGGTGGTGGAAAGGACATAAAAATGACATGTTATTGAGTGATGCATGTTATGAGGAAAATAAAGTATAGGCCATAAGAAAATAAAAACACAACTTGGGGATATATGCTTTAGATTGGATAATTACTTTTTTAGCTTCTCTAAAAGGTGTGATATAACCTGGGACCAAAATAGCAAGGAGGCAGCCATGCAAAAATGAGGGAGGAGCAGCTGGTGTGAGAGCTTGAGGACAGGATGGAGAGGAGCTTGGAGCAGAAGGAGGGCCATTGTGGAAGGAGCAAGCCTGGGAGGGAGGGGGGGAGGAAAGGGCAAGAGCTGAGGTTGGAGAGGTAAGAAGGGGTAGACAGGAATGACTTTGGGTTTTATTTTAAGTACAGAAAGAAAGCTCTTGGGTGATTTAAGTGTGAGAGTAATATAAGTTTATTTAAATTTTATAAAGATGTTTCTGGCTGCAGTGTGGAAAATGAATTGTAGGGGCAAGCTGGAAGCAGAGACAGTTAATCGGCCATTGTAGTAATTCATGCTGTGGAGGGTGATTGGTCCCAGGTAGAGATGGAAAGAAATGAATATTCAGGATAACTGACTCCATCCTTGCATCCCAGAACATCTCTTCCTCATGGATTCTGCACGTTAGTACACACTCTTTACTCAAGTGACCAAGCTAGTAATTTCAGTCACCTTCTCTTTTCTTACCTTTTCTTCACCTTCAACCAGTAGATCACCAAATCCTATCAGATAGTGGCCAAAAATGGCATGCTTTAATATTTTTATTTTATCTGTCTTTTCACTGGCTTAGCTTAGGGCTCCAGAATTATTTGTTTCCATTCCTGCCATAAAAGCTGCATCTTTCTAAAGCATATTCCTTTCAAATTACTGTTATAAATAGTCTTTGACTTCTCATGGATGATAATAGTCTTTTCTTGTGAGGAAAAAAACTGATTTTTCTAACAAGTTTTACCAGAAACTAAATGTGTAAGACATGAGCTGTTCTTACCAAGGCTGCCCCTTCCCCTCTGTCCAGGCAGGAGCCAGAGTTTTACTGGGCATTTCCTCTTAATCACCTCCCAACCTCCCAGCACCACTTGCCGGCCATGAACTCTATGTTTTGAAATCCCCTGCACACTACCCTCCCATTCCTTCGAACCCCTTCTGTTCATTTGGCCTGCTGTGTTCTTCTCCCTGGCCTCACGAATTCATCCTTAAAAATGTCTGGCAAATATTTCTGTGTACTTCAGTTATTATTTATAATAGCAAAAAAAGTAGAAACAACCTAAATATCCACTAAGAAGACTTGTTAGATAGATTACAGTGTGCCCACCCTTTTAATGAATTTAGGTAAGTGAGAGTGTGTCATATCATATGCTATTCTGAGAGTGAGCAATTAATATCCATTGCTGAGGATGGTTTTCTTCTTAGTCATCAGACTCTTAATGTTAATATCCTCCTACAAAGCTTCAATATTTTTTTTCAGTTTTCCACTTTGCAAAAGAATGAAATATGAGATATTTTCCTTTCCCAGCTGTTTCCCAAGTAGTTCCTAATTTCTTGATTAACAGCTTGACTTAATTATTTTTTCTTACACAGTAGGTGATATTCTTTGGCATTTATGGTAAAGATTTATAACAGTAATGAAATTTTCTAAACTAAATAGAAACAACCCCATAGGCAAATGATGAATATGATTTAATGTTTTTCTCTAATAAACTCTTACTGCACAATATCTGCTCAGTCTCTACATTTTAGATATTTTTTATTCTAAACTATTTTTATTATTTATTCTATTACAGTTGTCCCAATTTTTTCCCTTTTGCACCCTTCCACTCAGTCCACCACGGTAACTCATAGTCAGTCCCCTCTCCATTGTCCATGTCCATGTGTCATTCATACATGTTCTTTGACTAGTACCTCCCCCTTTCTTCCACCATTCCCCCCTCCTACCTCCCCTCATACACCTATCAGTCTGTTCCGTATTTCCATGTCTCTGGTTTTGTTTTTCTCATTAATTTTGTTCATTAGATTCCAGTTATAGGTGAGATCATATGGTATTTGTCTTTCGCTGCCTGACTTATTTCACTTAGCATAATAGTCTGCATGTCCATCCATGCTGTCGCAAAAGGTAGGACTTCTTTCTTTGTGCTGCATAGTATTCCATTGTGTAAATGTAACACGGTTTTTTAATCCACTCATCTACAGATGGGCACTAGGGCTGTTTCCAACACTTAACTATTGTGAATAGCAACTGCTGTGAACATAGGGGTGCATAAGTTCTTTTGAATTGGTATTTTTGGATTATTATGATATATTTCCAGCAGTGGAATCACTGGGTCATAAGACAGTTCCATTTTTAGTTTTTTGAGGAAATTCCATACTGTTCTCCACAGCAGCTGCACTAGTCTGCATTCCCACCAACAGTGTACCAGGGTTCCCTTTTCACCACAGTCTCGCCAGTACTTGTGGTTTGTTAATTTTGTTTATGATGGCCATTCTGACCAGTGTGAAGTGGTATCTCATTGTGGTTTTAATTTGTATCTCTCTGATGGCTAGTGATGCTGAGCATTCTTTCATATGTCCCTGGGCTCTCTGTATGTCCTCCTTGGAGAAGTGTTTGTTCAGGTCCTTTGTCCATTTTTTAATTGCATTGTTTTGTCTTCCTGGAGTGGAGTCGTGTGAGTTCTTTATGCAGTTTGGAGATTAAACCTTTGTCCAAGGTGTATCACTGGCAAATATGTTCTCCCATACAGTCGGTTCCCTTTTCATTTTGGATGATGGTTTCTTTAGCTGTGCAGAAACATTTTAGATTTTAAATATACACTTGTGATTTAGAGCCAAAATTGAAGCATATGCTGTTTTGATTTTACTTATACTTCTATGAATATATTTTTCTCAGAGTTCACATTCCTCCAGCATTGGGAAGAAAAAAGAAATATATTTGTGTATATGTTCTATGCACAGATATTTGTGTCTGCTCAGACGCCTTTTGAGAGTGAGCCAGATTAGAGAGGTTCCAAGGTCTATTATGGTTCTCCTTCAACTGAGGAATTCGCAAAACAGAAATTATATTCCACAAATTAAATGGAAAAAATGTTAATTTTCTTCCAGTTTTGGGCCACCTTACTCTTATAAATAATGTATTTTCACCCCTAGTGTGTTTTCCCCACTAAAGAAGCACCGCCTGGAAGTTGGCACATTCCCACTAACATACGACTACTTTTCGTAGGCTGCAGGCTGTGAAGCAATGTCTCACATTTCCTTTGAGTTTCGGAGTTTGGCATATTTCTTGTTTACCTATTCTATTACTTATTTCTTATAATACCTAGTAAGGAAAATGGCAAGTGTCTTTTAAGGGAACTAACTCGACAATGTTGGGTAATTTTTCCAGAGTCACACAGGTGTAAATGCTAAACTGAGGGTTAAAGTCCAGGTCTTCCAACTGCTCTTCCACAACGGTTCCCATTTGCCATTTTGGAAAAATGTGTATGATTTCAGTATATCTGAAAATGTTTCCTCCTCATTCGAAAATAAACTCATCAATAATCACCTTTATAACCTGACATCTTTTTGTTATTGTCAGGAAAGAATCATCTGAACACAATGTAATTATGGAGATGAAACAGCTTGGAGAAAAACCCTATTATAATGCTTCCTAAACTAACTAATAATACATGCAGGGTTTTCCTGCATCTTACTTATATCTGAAGCACTGTTTTTTCCTGATTAACAAATATGGCAAGAGAGAGCTGCAATTAAGGTAATCTTTCCACCTATAATACCTGATAAACACTGAAGTAGCTGCTACTCTGAAACCTTCACGCAGAAAGCAAGCATGGCCCATCCAAGGTATTAATTGATTAACAAATTAGTTTATTATTGGGTTGCTTTAGTGCCCCTGCAGTTTGTGTTTTATAATCTTAGTTTTCCTTTTATTCCAATGGCTAGCTAAAAACAAGTAGATCACATTTTTAATCAGTCTTTACATAATAGGACTTGATAAATGAAAATAAATCAAGTAAATTAAAATAACACAAGAATTTAGCATGACTGCTTGTGACATTTTGCATTCAAAGGTAAAACTTCACTAGAATATCTGGAATGGTTAAATAATCATGGACAGCCCTGTTTTGTTTTTAAACATCTAAGCATTATAATTTTAACCCTACTGTTCTGAGCAGTGGGCCAATTGCAAAGATATAAATTTCATGTTTCTTCAAGTAGGTATTGATTTATTTTCATTTTAAAATACAAGAAGCAACAAACAAAGGCTAAATTTAGAATAATTTAATGGACCCTAAATACTTTTATTTTAATTCTCACTCAAAGATATATTATTGATTTGAGAGAGTGGGGTGGATAGCTAGAGAGAGAGGAGGGAGGAGGGGGGAGAGAGAGAAACATGGATGTGAGAGAGAAGCACTAATCAGTTGCCTCCCATACATACCACGACTGGAGATCAAACCTGCAACCTAGGTATGTACCTGACCAGGAATCAAACCCTCTGCCTTTTGGTGTATGACATCACTCTCCAAACAACTGAGCCACCTGGACAGGGCAGCCACCAATTCCTTTTTAGTGTGTTTCAGAAAACTCATAGAAAATTCATGTCAGTGCACAAATAGATTTTCTCTACCTGTCAATTCCTCTGTCTCTTATTCTCTTCATATTTCAGTTAGTCTTATGCCCTTAAATTATAGTTATGGGATATAGTCATTGCACTCTATGCAAATGTTTGGGGCAAGCATTGTGAATCACTACCACTGTTTGCCAAAATGAAAACAATCACTGTATCACCAGCATTATAATTGGATTATTAGAGTGGAAAGAAAGGCAGAAACAGAGTGGAGAGAATTGGGTTTTGGACCCAACAGTACTGAATACTGGCTTTGTTACCTTGAACAACTTACTTAATTCTTCAGCATCCAGATCTTTCTGGTCCATTGCAAGGATCAAATGAGCCCACATAAGTGTATGTGCTTTAAAAAATGTAAAAGTAGCAACTAATGTAAGGTGCACACAGTATAATTATAGAAGACAGACTTTTTGACCCTTTATGTCACTAAGACTAAAGAAGGTCAAGGGGCTTTGCCTACAATGCATATTGAACAAATAATTGCACTGGTAATTCTCAAATATTATACTTGTCAGTAATTCATACATGACCAGCCTACACGTTGACATTAGGTCCTTGCAGCTGAGTAGATCTTTGCCACTTTCAGGCCCTGAGAGCACATGTATGCATGTGGGAAGATCTGTGCCCACATGAGAAAAAGTTCGGTTTGGGATAGACAGCAAGGAAAGCAGAGTGTGTGAGTCCCTCATTCATCCTATGAACATCAGTCCTGGCAGTGTGGAAAGTATGTTATTTTTTACTCTTTCTGTAAATGAGGAAAACAACAAATATATTTGGTCTGTGAAGTACCAGTGTTTGCCACTCTAATCTGCTGCTTAATGATAAAGGGAGAGACTAGATGAAGAAAAGCAAATCCCTTTTTCTCATTTTGTGAGGATGAGATTAGAATTAACCTTGGCAAGAAGTAAATTGCTTTGCTGACAACATAAATATCAAACTGAATCTTCACTAAAATACAAGAAAGGGATCACGTCAAAATACAAAATGGTCATGCATGTGACAACTGTTATAGAAAGCACTACAGACTTCTGATGCCTAAACTGTGACTTGGAAATGGTTCTCCATGGTAGCTAAACAAAGTGGAGGGCTGTCCAAAGTGGGTGACATTCCAGGAGGATGTCAAAGTGTGTCGTTGGTTGTCCGTATGCTTTTCTTTATGTTGCTTGTCTGAATTTGCCACTCCGTCCCTTCCTTTGAGTTTGAAAACATTTTGAGAGCAATATTCACTTTCTTTTTAACTCTGCCTTTTATTTAGAATGGTCTTACACCCAGGATGCAGGCTCCATAATTGTTGTTGACTAATTCTTCATTAATATGCTACCTTCAAATTCTGAAGTCAACGTCTAAAACTGTCAGTATTCCAATGACTTTTATAATCACAAAAGCTTCTACTCTCAGTACAAGCAGAGCGCAGAGATCCTCTCCTCTGGTAGAGGATAGTGGAATGTTCTCTTCCAAAATGCTCTGGGGCTAGCAAGAAGATAGGAACCACTTTGCCAATGAGAGGTTGAAATAAGGAAGAAAAATAAAAAGAAAACAACTTTCAACTGGAGTTTGGGATTCTATGTGGTGAGTCACCTGTACAAGCAAGGTTATCGTGAGCATGGAGTCCAATAACAGCCCTGTGCTCTGGTCAACGAACCTTGTTCCTGTGCTAATATAGTGAGGCAGAGCCTGTAATTGAGGCAAGACCTCCAAAAGGGAATGTGGTGTTTTTCTAGGTTGGTAGAATTATTTGGCAAATTGCAGATGTAGACACAAATCCTCTCTGGAGAAAAACATTCCCAATTCAGGACTGCTGGATTCCTTAGGTTAAGATCAAGCAATTCATTAAGGAAAATTCAGCGATCACTAAGATCACAAGGAAGTAACCACCATGAATAAGAGTCAGCAGAAGGGAAATATTTAAGCCTCCTAAGGCTACATGTTGAAATCATCAGAAACAGAATATAGAATAGTTTTGTATAAAATATTAAAAAGATAATACAATGAGCTTGAAAGGAAAATAATTAGTGAAATCAATATCAATGGTTAGTCACAAATGAGAGTATTAGTAAAACTGAAGATATATGTAAGCAAATTACCTAGAATGCCACACAGGAAAGAGAAATGAGAAATATGAAAGAGATGTTTAGAAAACTGGAGACTGCAAAGAGAATGTCTAATATCTAGTCAGAGCCCCAGAAGTAGAGAGTAAAGTAATGAATATCCCAGAATTGTGTAGGATGATTAGAAGATACAGAGCACAGTGTGTCCCAAATTGAATAAATAAATAGGAACATATACCTAGGTTCAGCATCATAATATGGTAGAATACCATAGACAAAGATGATAACCCAAAAGAGACCAGAAAGAAAACTTTCCTCTGAAGGAACGCTAATTCGACCAAGAGCACATTCAATCAACGTGAAATCAGCAGCAATCAGAGAGAACTTCCACAAGCTTCCATCACCACATCTAACTCTCCGTTAGCATCTGTGCCTTCAAATGCTGCTTTTTCTCTCATTAGGGACAAACTATCCATATTTCTAGCTCAAACCAACTTTTTTATTTCTTCACCCAGTGCCTCCGTTGTTGACTCTTTAAGGACATCCCTGCTGTGTCACTCCCCCTTCTCCTCTTCCTCAGTTTCTCTGTCTCTGTCTCTCTCCTGTATTAACAGTTCCCCACTCCACTGAACTTTCCCATCAGCATTTAAACACAGCATCATTTCTTCGAAAATTCAAACACAAAAAGCCTCTGAAGCCCATTCCTGCCTCTAGTAACCACTCCATTTCTCTCCTTTCCTTTATGCAAAAATTTCCATTTTCATTTGGACCAACTCCAAACAGGCTTTTTGTCGAATGATGTCACCAAAACTGCTTTTGTCAAGTTACTAGGGCAACACTCAACAACATTAAATCTATTTGTTCTCAGTTATAATTTTATTTGTTCTATGAGTAGCATTTGACAGAGACAATTACTCATCCCTCCTGGAACGCTTTCTTCACTTGGTTTCCAGGACACCCTCCCTCTGCCACCTCTTAACTCTGATCCCTCTTAGTGTCTGTCCCCTTCTCATCCATCCATCTCCTAACCTTGAAATTCTTCAGTCTTCTCTGTATACTCATTCTCCCAGATATCTCATACTCTCTTATGACTTTAAATAGCATTCATACACTGCTAGCTTCTGAATTTATATCCCCACTTAAGATCTCTTCATTGAACTCCAGACTAATCTAACCAGTGTCTACTTAGTATCCCCACTTTTAGAGACCAAGCTATTAGTCCAAAACTGAGTTCCTGATCTTCTCCCCGTGACTTATCTATAGTCTTTCCCATTTCAGTGAATTCGCCTCATTCTTCTAGTTACATAAGTCAACTTCCACTGCTGCTGTCCTTGTGAAAGACATCAGTGCCACTCCTGACCTGTGTGTGATACATAAATAACTCCTTGCTTAGTCTACTTTCAACACCGGATTCAGAGCAGAAGTCAGATCATGTCACTCCCGAGCAGCCTACTCTCTCACCTCCTTCGATGCTTCACTCAGACACTCTCTTCTCCTAAGACCTTTTCAGGTTTCCTCATTTAATATTGTAAACCAGATGATAAATGTTTTAGTCTTTGCAGCCTTAAGGTCCATGAAAGTGGCTATAGACAATACTTACATAGTTGAGTGTGGTTGTGTCCCATAATATTTTATTTATGGACACTAAAACTTGAATTTCATGTAATTTTATATGCCATGATGTATCACTATTCCTTTTGAGTGTTCTCTATGTAGATTTTTAAATAGGCCAGTAGTGGGATGTGTGACCTACAGATTGTAGTTTGTTGAGGTCTCGCCTCACATCCACTCCTTAAACCCTTTCTTTGCTGTATTTTTTACCTTATCAAGTATCACAAGATAATATGCTCTATATTTTACTTATTTTTCATGTTTATTGTCTGCATCTTACAAATAGAATACAAACTCAGCAAAACCTGGGATTTTTAACTGTTTTTTTTTGTATTGCTGAATTCCCAATATAGGCGCTCAGTAATTCAATGTTAAATGAATGAGTGAATAAACAAATTACATTTAAAAAAGAAATTTTTAAAAATTGGCTAAAATGGATAAAGTAATTGAAGAACTCAGATTTATCTTAGGAATTATAGTCAGAGGTCATCAGAACACATGTCATTTTTGCTATTTGTAGGCTACAAAAGGCCCCTCAATGACTTTCTTATTGAGATTTTATTGTTTCATTGTGACAAATTTTCTTCTTGCCCTGCCTAAATGGCATTCATGGAACAGATAGTAAATAAGATATATCTTAATTCATTGGTTCCCCTTTTCTTGGGATGGCCCAGCTTCCTGGCCTCTCAGGGTTCTCCAGTTCTGGAGTGCAGTGACCCAGTGTTAAACACAGCCGTGTGCTCTCCGCCTCTGTGCCCCAGGCAGCCCTGTTCCAGGGCCACTGTGAGTGCTCGTGCCCACTCAGCGTCCAGGACTCAATTTTCTAAGAACATCATCTTCATAATTACCATTTAATTCCTACTTCTCTTGGGTGAACCAAAGAAATTAATAAAGTTCTTAAACTTCTGTCTTTGACTGAAGTAAATAAAAGTGTTGAATTATAGGCGTTAGAGCATAGCTTAATTTCTATGAGCCATTTCAAGACACTGGATTTCAATTTAATTATTATATGTAATGAACATTAAGCATTTATGAGACAAATGGCCTACAATTTAATTAGATTAGTTAGTGAAGTATTCATAACATACTTTGTTTTAAGAATAATTGTAATAGCAGAGAAGGATTTTGCCTGTCGTTTCCTACATGATGGGCCTTTTCTCGTGCTTCTGCGGAAGTACTTTTTGTTTTGCTTGTTTGGACATGAATATGTGGCCAGGTTGTTCTGTAGTCAAATATCAAGTCACTATTTGAGGTTGTTGCATTGTCAACACAAAATTGTTTTCGAGTAGGCAAAAGTGTATTACCCTGTGATTTTGCGAACATGTTTGACATGTATCACATAATCATCAGAATTGTTTATCTCAGTATTGAAGATGTGTTGAAAAGAAATCAAAGTCGACATATGAAAATTAATCATTAGGTCCAAAATAACTTATTTTTTTACCTTCCTTTTCAAGTATTGTTTAGGGTGTTATTTGTGTTGTGTGGGTAAATAAGTGTCCAATAAATGTATTTGAAGCCAGTAGTTGCTTCAACTCTGAGTTGTGGGATGCCTTATCAATTGCGTACTATTTGCTTGCTTCATTCCTTGTTGTATAGTAACACAGTAATCCAAGGAAGAAAGGCAAGAAAGTAAGAGTGTAGTGTTTTCAAAAACCAGTCGCTCAGGAAAGAGATCAGACGTTGGTAGAATAGTTAAAGGCAATACAAAAATCTGTATTATATACAGTTTTGGAAGCAATTAGGGGAAAAAGCCATCGAGCCAGTCTTTAAACCCTTCTCATAGATACACAAACGTGCTGACTCTGCAGGCTTTCAGGGAGATGATTGATGCAGTTTGATTGTGGCGCTTTCAGAAATGAACATTTCAGAAATACAGGCAAGATGAGCAATGAACACAGAGATCTGGAGGGTAATATGTGAGCTCGTGCTCTGCGAGTGGCAGGTCTGCCGTTAGAGCTGCCTTGATTTGCCATGAGTTTAGGTATACTCAAGCCATGTTTATTTTTTATTTGCAAGTGTAATGGCTTGGGGTATAGCATGGCTTCACCTTGATTGGTGTGTCCTGATGGAACATTTTCTGAAATGATGTGTGAAGATCTTGCATCATTATTTTTCCAAGAATATATCAACAAAGTCTTGGCCCTATAAAAGTGCAAATAGAATGCCATGCATTAGACGGCGTGTTTACAGTTTATTTTTAGTCCTTGGAAAGATTAATAGTTCCTGGAGGAATTGCTTCTCCCCTGCTTATTATGTTTGATCTGGTCATCCTAACTTAGAGTGTTTGCAAAACTTTCCACTCCCTGCGTGCATGAAGCCTGGGGTAAATTGTCTCAGTGGAACGTGTTTCCTCATTCTGTGGATGGACAGTCGCTGCCTTCTAATGTCATTGCTGAAATACGATTACTCTGGATGACACTGTCACTCCTGGAATCCTGCCTGTTCACACCAGGATCCCCATCTGCTTTATGAGAGGAAAAAAAAAATCTTTCCCATCTTTACAGTGTATATGCCTAACTTAAATTTTTATCCACTGTTTTGAAGTCCCTGAGATGCTCATTTCCATATTTTAAAAATATGCGTGTTTTCAGTAAGGCCTATTTATGTACAAACCTGTGCTTTCCAAAATAAGCAAACTAGTACCTCCCAGTTGACTGCCATCAAATGAAAGCGACTTACTGACCAACAAAGAAGTCAGTTGGAGGACTGATAAATACACAGGTTTAAAAACGATCTGAATTTAATTCCCATGGCTTCTGTTGAGCTTTACTCCAGTATAACTTTGATTTTTGTCAATGTAGTGTACCTATACCTCTGGCAGTACCGTATTTTTTTTTTATCAGATGATCAGTTTGCTTAGCATACAAAAAAGCCAGCAGACTCCCCCTCCAAAAATTAGCTCTCTGCTTCTATCTTCCATGACAGTTGAGTTCTTCACTTTTATAAGCCCCAAATACCAACTTCCAACATATCTCTGAAATACATTTTAATAACCACATGATTATTCCAGTGACATGTTCCAACTCCTTGGAATGAGCAATCATTTTATTGAATATATTCAAACTCACGCTCACACATACACACTTGGATGGCCGGTGCAGCTGGAATTCCTTCTGTGTGATATGCTTATGATTGAGAAAGCATGCACATGTTCCTCCCTCCCCTTCATGCTAAGAAGAAATGAATAAAGTGTAGAGTGAATTATGTTGCTTAAATCATATTTGGATGTAGAAACAGGCAAGGAATTTGGTTCAAAGAAAAGGAGAAGGAGATGCAGCAGGGTTTTGTAAGAACCATCTAGATTAGAAGGGCAGAAAGCTAGCGCTTGGTGTTTTGAAGATGTAGATGATTTTTGCTTCTTGGGCAGATTCCTTTCTAAACTTCTTCCCTTCAGTGTCTTCAGATTCAATAAATTCCTATTTTTATCATCTGCATGCACTTTAAGTCATCATGTATTTTCTCACTTATGTAAAATGTTTATTTAATAGTTTTACTGTAGATGATAAGCTACATGCCATTTCAAATCATAAACAGTGTAGTGATTACATTTCATGAAAGCTATGAGTGAAACTTAGATGACCCACATCTAGGTTTTCTATTTGGCTCATGAGGGAAACATTCTTGTGAAATTATGGACATCAGGAAAACCTGTCTTTGAAAAAGGAATATCTTCAGTGAAGAATAATTTCTTAGATCATTTTCTTAACTGAGTAGATGCACTTTAAAATATGTTAGAGGTAACAACCACATTTGAAATGACTGTTACCATTTCTGTTTGCTGTCCCCCAAACTACAGCTGTTGGCATTTTCATTGCCATAGCAATGAATAGCACTCCACACTGTGGCTTGTACACCCATCGTAAAGTTAAATGGACATTCTTGTAACACCTGCTTGGATGGAGCAGATGTTGAACAAGGTAAAATGTGTCAACAACAAATGGAAACTACTCCTTAATGCAGCATGTGTCTTATTTGTCACCTGTCTGTTTTATTTTGTTCAAAGCTATTTCAAAAGCACAAGTACTGTATTGAAACTGAGAAACAAAATGAATCATTTGTATTATCTGTCAGAATTTGCCTCAGCACTGCTAGATTTCCTGTTGTTTTCCTGTGCTTTATGTATACTTCAGTAAATCTTTTTGCAGAAATAATTTATTCAAAATATAACTGTATTGAAAATACAACTACAAAGAACAATTGTTTCTCAGCTGGGAGCATTGAATTGCTTGTGGGTTTTGTTTTGTCACAGAATTTTGTGAGAGATCTTTTGTTTATTATATTAATATATTTTATTTTTAATAAGATTTCTTTCTCCATTTTTGGTTTGGTCTCAGAAGGGTTAACTTCACAGATATCTTACTACTGACATTTTAATCTCCAAACCAATTGAAATTCACTCTTCTTTATTAGGGCTTCTCTCCACTGTTGGCTCTGCTCTCAGAAGTTTGTTAAAAGCACTTTTTAAAAAGTTAACAGACTGATTTTAATATGACCCACGAATTTCAAAGGTTGTTTGTATACCATTCTGATTTTGGAAGAGTGAAAGATTCGAAGCAACCTGATAATTCGAAATTAAAGTCTACCTCTCCTGCACAGCTAAGTGTTAGTATCTCTTTTGTGGACAGGTCTGAGTCTTCTGTGTGGTATGAGAATTTCTATTCATGTCCTGGAGGACAGACTCCTTCAGAGCTGAGAATCCTTCCTCTGTGCAATTCCCTATTGTGCTTAGAACAATGCATGGACAAAAGTTATACCTACCTCATAAGTTTGAGGAGAATAATTAAGATAATGAATGTACACCTAAGCTGAAGGCACATATAGACTAAAAATATACATATTGTTCTTGTTTACCACTTATCTAAAGTATCTGGCAATGCCCTTGCCATGTAGCAGGTGCTCAATAAATGTTGGTTATATTACATTGAGACTGGGCTAGAATATACCTCTTCTAGGGCAGCCATCCCTGCTGAACCATACAAATTTTTCTCCTCTCAGTGAGCATTCATTGAGTTTCTTTCATATGCCAGAGCCTGGAACTAGCACTGTAGAGACAGCTAAAGTAAATTCATTGTCTGTCTCACCCTCCAGCAAAGCACACAGACACTTAAAACAAATGGAGATAATTCATTGTGGTAAGTGTTGCAATTAATGTATGCAGACAGTACTTTGAGAACACGGAGAAGTAAGCTATGAATTAGGGATTGCTAAACTCGTAGAAATGAGCAGAACTTTGTTGAACAGAGAATGGAAGAAGAGCTTTGTCAGGGGAGCAGTCTAACAAGCAATGAACGCTCAGAACAGCACATGGGCTGAAGAGTCTAGCTTTGGGTACAGGCTGACCCTCCAAAACCCCACTGGTGCTAAGAAAGACATATGGTTGGATGGGAGATAGATTGCAGTAAGGGAGAAATTGAAGGTGGGGAACACACTAGGAGGCTATTGGAATTTAGCAGTAGGATAAGATGCTAAAATAGGCAGTGCCAGTAGAAAATGGAGGGTGATAGAGAGAGAATATGAAACATATGGTTCATCTTAAATTTTCTTCTTGTCCCTGAGAAAAAGAATGAAGAATAAAGCCAGAAAACAAGGAGTCTAGATAAAGGTAAAGAAGTAGAACCATAAAGAGAAGTCTGTTCTGCATGCTATTAGCTAGGGTTCCCCGTAGTTAATGTGAGACGCTTTGGTGGATTCTGCTGCCCTGTCTACAACCTACCTCTGGCTCCGTGGAGTCCGGTCATCGTCCTCTCACCCACTGCTGAAACCGAACCTATATCAATGACACTCTATTTGTGTATAACAATTTTCATCTTAGAAACTGTGTGTATGTGGCTGTCAGTCTTGGAGAAGTGACCCTGACCAGGAGAACCCCAAGGCAGACAGTCCTATTCAGGGGCTGTTTTGATGTTGTAGGAGCTTTGTAATTACCTTTCAAATATCACCATATAGGTGACAGCCCTTGCAAGGCTTATTCTGTCCAATGTTAAAGAAGGGGTGGGTCACTGAAGAGAACATGTAAAAAGCTATTAAACTTATAAAAATGAAAATGTTAACTAGCCTCTCCAGCAATCAGGAAGAAGAAATCAAGCACAGATACTGTTTTACAACTTCCACTTTCCAGAAATTAAAATGGTCAGTGTTAAGAAGGATATGGATTCAAGAGACTCCTGTCACATATTGATGCTAATGCATTTCTATACAATCACACTGAGAGCAATTTGGTGTTCTCTGGCAATGTCGAAGACCCCTCTGACCCAGCAGTTCCACTCCAAGAAGCTCTCCCGTGAGTGTGTGTAGAGATGTTCACCAGAATACTGATCACAGCCCTGGATCGAAGAATCTGTATTTCTGTCCTTAAGAGAATGGTAGTCATTCACTGCGGTCTGTGTGAAAGAAAAAAAAAAAAAAAACTAACTAAACTTTACATAAATCAACATGGATAAATTTGAAAACCAAAATGATGAGTGAAAATTTAAGTTCCAGTCAGGTGCTTGGCAGGATGACATCCCATGAAGGATAGTGAAAAACGTATACAATTAAAACCTTTGAATGCACCCGTTTTTATGGCTACACAAAAAGAAGTGTAAAACATACACTGAGATGATAAATACCGACTTCGGGATCGTGGTTTTCTTGGGAGGGTGGAAGTGAGTTCAGGATAGGGTAGTGGAAGATATTTGGGAGCTTCAGTTGTCTTTATAAATTTTATTTGTTAGGCAAGTAGACAGCTTTTTTATATTCTCTGAAATTTTATATGCCTGCCTTATTTACAATAAAGAGAAAGGCTTCATATGACTTTACTCTTGTGTTTGTTCATTCATTTAATCACACATCAGTCAGTTCAGGTACCCATTCATTTACTCTTTTTTGTCAAAATAATTTTATTTAAATAAACTAAGAAAAGATTATTGGGGCTTAAACCATGGGGAAAATGGACAGAGTACCATCAGAACACGCATGTAAAAGAGATTTGGGAATGAAGTTGCCAAGACTCAACACTTGGGTGTGTGCACAGGTTTGTGTGTGGAGGAGGGCGAGGAGTCAAGTCTGATTCATTTGGGGCATGAGCGTGGCCTCAGGCCACTGGGTCAGAAGAGGAGGAGTGATATTGGCACTGAGGGAAGTAAGGTCTCTATCTTTGTCTCAGTTCATGTTACACATTTGTCCATGAGCCTGACAATCTTAAAAACTTGAATTCGGTAATTATTTATGAAATATCTGCCATGTACAAGGCACAATAAATATAAAGAGAACCCTTCAACTTATGCATAAATACTTTTTCATGAACATTTTTCTTTAATATTTATGCCATTAATTTTTAAGCATCATGGTACTGTTACCGCTCCAGTAAATTCAATTGAGTGAGCTGTTCCAGCTAAATCCAGGTGAGTGGCAGTGCGCGGCCTTCATCAGGTGATTTGGTAACCACTTGAGAAAGAGGGAGAATCCATTAAAAACTTCAGACCATGCAAACTCATTTAAATTTGTAAATTATATTTAGAAGGGAAGTTAAATGTACTTATCTTAAAACTATCCCAAATATGTGTAGTATATTAATTGAGTGATAGCTGGGTAAGAAGTTATTCTTTTCCAAAAGTTATCTAGTTTCTGTGACAGTAAATACATAGTTAGATGATTTCAGCAACAGTTTGAATGGGAATATTTTTATAAACTTAGAAATATTGGTGTATTATCTCTATCTTTTTCATAGCTTCCCTTGGCTGTTAATTTAGCTTCAGAAAAGGGAAGTGGCCGCAGGGACTAATAATTGTTCACAAAGAGGCAGTTACTGTTTGGGTTTCTATCTCTTGCCTAATCAGAACTTTTCAACCAAGCCCTCGTTTTCCTTTGTCTAGGCCCAAGTCTTCTGTTCAAAACTCTACTTTTAGTCCTGTTCCCAATAGAAACCTGAATTCCCAATCTAAATTTCGTTATGATCTCCCTATTCCTGCCCTACAGATCTGTCTGAGACTACATAATAGAGACAGGTGAGAAAATCACAGTCCACTCCTGTGTGCTCAGGAGACACTGTGAGCTCAACCAGGACCTTGGGAGCCTCACGGGCATTAGTCTGGATTAGACCTTTATAATGTCGCCTTTGCTCTGCCACACCCCAATATACATCTATTATTTTTATTTTGCTATTTTTTCCAGTGCTGGAAAAATAAGCCAAAGACCACAGTAAAGTAACAATAAAGGCATAATTCCCTAGAGACTTGAAAGAAGACGTCATTTGTTGCCTCCGCATGGCTGCCAGTCAGCTCTTTTGATGTAAAGCATCTGTTCTCTTCAAGGAAACAAGAAAGGTCTGGTTCTTCTTTCTAGTCTGTGAAGTAGGAGGTGGTGTCATTTGTAGCATGGAGCCACAAGCCCCATGTTACTGGGTTGCAAGCTGCTGCCTGCCTTTGTTAACATGCTGCAAATTTCATCGGCTGTCTTTAATAAAAGAGGATGTGTGTGAGGGAAGACATCAGCAGTTGTAGCTGGGTTCTGTTCTCCAGCCGTGAGTCATGGCTGGCAGACGGCAGTGACACCCAGTGTGCAGTCAGCCAGCCGTCACCTGGACTGCTTGCATTTTGGTTATCCATCTAGGTCATCTTTGAGTCTATTTAGAAACCTTACATGCTCTCACTTGGCTATGGAAAGGCTTTTTAATTTCTTCTCTGTCTAACAATATTTAGTCATTTATGACTCTGTTAATAAAGCTTCATTTAAATACTTACTACCTTAAGTAATTACCATATTTTTAGGACTGTAAGGCACACTGGGCCATAAGGTGCACCTAGGTTTTCGAGGAGAAGAATTGGAAAAAAAATTTGAAGTAAAAAAATGTGGTAAAATATTTAATAACCTGTGACCCCATTCCACCGCTGCCCCCATCCCCAGCAAGCCAGGTAAGCTACATTTGGACTATGAGACGCACCCCTCTTCCCCCACCCAAATCCGGGGGGTGCATCTTATAGTCCAAAAAATATGGTATGTAGCCAAGAGAAGAATTGTATTTTATGAGAGAATAGACATTTGATCTGACATACTTTGTTCTATAGGAACTCCATTCTATTATTTAAGAAAAAAAAAGCCTTCATTTCAGAAGCCATAAAATGATATAATCTAGATCTGGAAATGGCAATGGCTTCTAGAAGAGTGCTTCTCAAATTTTAATGAGAATGCAAAGCACCTGGGTACCTTGTTAAAATTAAGATTCTGATTCAGTAGGTGGTACCTGAAATTCTTCATTTCTGTCAAGCACGGAGCTGATGCTGATGGCACTCCCTGAACTTTCGTTTTCGTAGCAAGGCTAGACGACCTGAAGGCATTCTGTCCAGTGGGCGTCCACTAATCTACCTATGTGATTGCTGTGGAGGGGACATATGATGGGTTTAGAAGATAGAGTCTCCATCTTTGAAAAGAGAAAATAACCATTATAATGAGAAAGTAGTCTGTAACCAGTTTCATTCATAAAGTTTTTACACATGAAATTGTTCATGTCAAGGTAACTTTGGACACCTTCAGAGCAGTTACCTAAGACAGTGGATATGTGTGTCATATTTGAACGTGCTGGGGTGTGGATTTCATCCGTTTCCATTGATGCAAATAAGAATCTGTAGTGATACTTCCATAAGCATTACATATGTTCATTGATTTTTAAAACAAAGAACTTTTAATTCTATTAAAATACATTCATTCAAAATGTCTCCTCTGAAGACAGTAATCTATTTAAAATTAAAAGCCTGCTTAAAATATTGAATGATGTTCTTAAATCTTCACATTTTAGTTTACTTGGATTTTTATTCTTTAGTGAATGAAATTAATGAGTATTATGTGAGCTTGCATGAGATCTGTTATCCCACATTAACTTCATAAGGTCAGTTTTTAATTATTTTTGTTTAATGAGTAACATGCTAGTATGGATTATGCAAAATTAAAGTTATTCTAAAACACCATTATAATTAGCATTCAGACTCATTTGATAACAGATTTCATTGTATTTTCCTGAAATAATATTAACATCTTTTTTCATCATTTGATAGTAGGGAAGTGACTCAAAGTATTCTGAGGACAAAAGAACCCAGGCTGCAATTTAGTAATAATAGTAAAGACTTGGTATACTTAGTCATCTACTATCACAACCTTCATTTCCAGGTTTCACCTAAGAAAGGCTAAAAAAAACTAGTAAAGGAAGAGCTAGTTTAGAACACCTCAATTTTTGGATTCAGTAGTCATTGAGGCACACCAACAAGGAGATTCTGCTTTGTGTTTTTGAGATGATAAGGAGACAGACAGAAAAGAAGAGGAAAAAGATAACATGTAGTCTCCTAATCTCAACAACAACTCTAGGAAACAAGCACTGTTTTCATCCCATTTCTTAAAGTAAGTGAGGTCTCACCTGCTCATTCAAATTGTCCAAGCGCACACATTTCTGGGGTGGAGCTGCCATTGGAACCCAGGCAGCGTGACTTGGTAACCTCTGAGTGTTTTTGAAAATCCCCTTGAGTTGCAATTATAGTTAGGTACAGACACTTTGATAATAAAGTGATTCAAGAAATAACAGCTATCCCACAGAGCCATCTGGTTTCTCTCACCCCAGTCACTGGGCCTCTTCTGTTTCTATTAAGTGAGGGATGGTCCCCAACCATGGTTCTCCCTCCCCATTTCCTCTCTTCCTACTCAGGACAGCAGGAAGTTTGAGCATTTAATCTATTTAGCATCTCTAGAAATTCAGACTGTGAACATACTTCACTATCAAGTTAGTAGCTATTTATTGATAGTGGTGCAAAGTTCTCTGAAGGGACATAATTCAGAAACGTGTTCAGGCATCAAGCACAAGATAATAATGGGCATTATGATAACACACATCTCTTAGGAAGACAGAGTAGGTGGTGCTGTTTTAGGTTTCCAATGTGGAGCAATTCACTGCATGTGTAATTTTGGGCTATGTTCATTTGGATTAATGTTTAAAATTAGATATTGACCATCTGTATTTTTCTTGATAAGTGTGGAGTCCTCTTGACCAAAGGTTTTTGAAAGTCAGGAGTAGCTTATATTTGTAACATTGTTTTTAGAAAGGCTGTTGAAAAGTTGGAGAATAATGCCCAGTAGTTGAGGACTTAAGAGAATTTTGGTGTACACCCAGAAACATATCATGGAACCATTGAATTAAAAATTGTAATGTATGTAGCCCTGGCTGGCGTAGCTCAGTGGATTGAGCGCGAACTGCGAACCAAAGCATTGCAGGTTCGATTCCCAGTCAGGGTACATGCCTGGGTTGCAGGCCACGGCCCCCAGCAACTGCACATTGATGTTTCTCTCTCTCTCCTTCTCTCTTTCTCCCTCCCTTCCCTCTCTAAAAATAAATAAATAAAATCTTTTAAAAAAATTGTAATGTATGTATAGCAACATACATGCCTTTGCTAGACTTCAAACATGAGGAAAGTAAACTTGACATTTGTAGGGTTCCTACCATGTACATGTACGGTGCTACATTTATTTTCTGTAACAAGATGATGTTATTTCAATATTTCATAAGTGAAAGAATTGAGGCACAATGTAGTAGAGGGGTTCAGCAAGGTTTCAGCAGTGGTTGAGCAAGAACTCAAATCCACATCTCTTAAAATCTAAATCTGATCTTCTTTCCCAGTAGGTTTAGTCTGAGCTATTCAACCCTCTCCCCAGTATTGCTTTGGTTCAGAAATAATTTATAGTAGAGAATGGAGACACATGAATTCAGCTGAAAAGTATATGCATTATGAAAGTACTAAATCATAAAAATAATTGTGAATTATTTTAGGCGATATCAGATTTGCCAGGATAATTAAGAGTTGACATCATCTGAAAAATGAAAACATAATCTTAGCATAAACACTTTTTGTTTTATCTTATATCTAAAATATGCATTTATGTAACTGCCAAAATATTAGCTCCTCTCTGTTAGCCAGAAAGTTCCAGGGACAAGACAAGAGCAGTGTAGCCCTTACCAATAGATAGCAAGCCAAATGTTTTTTCCTTTGGGAAGGAGTTTTGTTGTTAACTACTGTCTGAGAATTTGGGGATGGGACCCCTGTATTAAACTAGTGCTACATAACTCATACTTTTTTTTCAGACTTTGCCTTTCACGTGATAACTTTGTATTGCAATTATCACACATTACAGAAAAATCTATTTGCAAATTACTTTTAAACGAATACCAAAATTGTTCTTATAAAGGTTATATTTTCTGTGCCATATTTTGTCTATTTCATCTGTTTTTACTTTGCTGTATTCATAGTAAACATTCACTGTTAGAAGTTTAAGAACTGTTTGACTTAAAAATGAGGACTTTGTCTCATTAAACCTCTTGGGTTAGATTTGGAAAGGACTCAAGTGGTTGCATCTGATTTTTTTTTTTCACGGCATTTACCCTGAAAACATCAGTAAAATTTTACGGTATATTTTATTTATTTATAGTTTTGTAAGTGGCATGGAATATTGCTAAGGAGAGGAAACAAAAAGTGAGTGGACGTAGATTTGTCAACTTTTCCCACTTAAATTTTATTTCTTGGTGTTGAGTTGGAAAAAAGTGTAATTCTGACAGTCTGAAATTGTATAACTTTTAACTTTTTTTCTCAGAAAAGTACAACTTGACTAGATTACTAGGTTTTCATATGTAACCCATGCTTTCTCATTAAAGAAGAAAACTTTTTCCCTAGCTGCCTGCCTGCCCTTTTTAAGGTACAAAGTTTACAGCGGCTGCAAGGAAACCTTTTTTTTTTTTTCCTTCCTAGTTAGTTATCTTTGTCTGTTTGTATAAATTGCTAAATTGCTTCCATAAAATGCCTCCAGACATAAGGAAATCATTTGCATAAGTGGATGAAGATTTTGCCTTCCTTGAAGGAAAGCTTTGAAAGCTCCTCTTAATCATTTTTCCCCCTCTCTGGTCCTAGTATCCAGCTGCACTGATGAACCTGGGAGCCATTCTGCACCTCAACGGCCGACTCCAGAAGGCGGAGGCCAACTACCTGCGGGCGCTGCAGCTCAAGCCCGATGACGTCATCACACAGTCCAATCTCCGCAAGCTCTGGAACATCATGGAAAAACAAGGCTTAAAGACTTCCAAGACCTGACACACAAGGGCGGTACCTGGTCCTCCATTAATTTAAGCTGGCTTCACTAACGAACAGGATTTCCCAGCAGTGCTACGAGGAGCTAGTTTGGACTCTAAAACCAGGGTAGAGGTCGCAGAGGTCACCGCCACTTCTGGGAGTATCCACTTTGCTGTTGGCACAGCCATTAACACCAAAAATGGGGGGAACATTGGAAACCTCCCGAAGGATGTAATTGTTACCCATAGAACTAAACCAGAGCACTTAAAACAGGATATTTTGGCATTCTTGCAGAGGGGTTAGGGTCTAACTTTCAAATTCTGTTCATTTTTGAAAGCTAATTTAGAAATTGTTTCTGAAACACTGTGAGAGAAAGCCAGAGTGTCCATTCAGCCACTGTAAACTATTGAGGTCAAGTGTTCATAGGAGTGGTTAAGACGCAGTGTGAATCCTAGGGGACTGTCCGGTCATCCTGATGCTGCTGTCTTCCCTCTTTGGGGCAGCCTGCTTATCGATTTCTGAAACTCAGAAAACTTTTTAAAAAAACAGTATGCCAGGACCTATCAGAATCTAAAGTTGTTTCCTGACTAGTACACATAACATTTTATGATTTGGATGTCAGTCTTCACTTTTGGGGGCATAATTTGCTTTTCATGTTCTGAAAAGGATGTGCAGATAGACCGACCCACATTTCACAGTGGTGTTGTATGAGGGGCTGGGGAGGCCTCATACATGCCAGGCAGGCATTTTTTACTTAACTGTCACCATCATTTCCCCCAAAACTGTCTAGGAGAATCCACTGTATTAATTCTTAGGCTTTCGAAATTGCCTTTTTAAAATGGCTATACCTGGTTCATGTGCATGCTTATATAAGGATTATATCAAAAGGAAGCTTAAAAGTGTCTAGTTCCAATAACTACCCAGCAGCTACTCGACAAAATTGAAGGTGCTTTGTGTTTTCCAGATGTTGCCGGTTAAAAGATCAAGTCTGCTCAAAGGGGTGTGTGATGATGGCTGCCAATGACTTCATGTTTGGGAAGAAGTTAGTATGGAATGCTAATCACTTTCTATTAGTTACCAAACAGTAATGCTGATAAGTTTTTAAGGAATTGTTTTTATCATATTTTTCATATTTCACTCTTCCCCAAAAGACATAAAGATGACTTCTTATGTTAAGCTGCAGTACAGTGTAGCATTGGCCTGCGTGTTTTTAGGTCTTTTGCCACGTGCTTTTTATAGTTGAAAACCATTTTTCACTAGCAAAGTTGGTATTTTATTTCATTACCTATCAGAAACCACTTCAACAATCATTTCACGAGTAAAAGCATATTAGTGAACTAGGGAAGACATTTGTTGAACATTTTTTGACTTGCAGTCAAACTTTGCTACTAAAAATTAGCTTTGTAAAAACAACAGTCCACTAGCAGCTTCTTCATAGAGAAAGTAGAAATACAATACTCTATATATTTATTTATTTATTATTCTACCATAGCAAAATAACAAAACAAAACTTGATTCATCAAGCCAGTTCCTTGCAATTCAAAATTAGCTTTTTCTCCTTTCCACTTATGTTCCATGTATATATGGTCAGCATTCCTATTAAAGGGAAGCTGGACCTACAAATACATCATAGTACGTTTTCTCCATATTCTGTGTTTTCTGCATATCTGAATACAGTGGGGTAAAGAATTTAAAGTGATGTTCCTAGGACACTAGTGTTTTTGTGAGAAGGGAAAATGTAGTGAGATTTGTTGATAGCATTAATAAGAAGGCCCTCCTAATATGTTTGGTATTTTGTAAACATTTCATTGAGGGGCCAAAGTTAAATTATAACTAAATCACTGTGTTCTCAGAATGATATTTAACATTTTGCAACAACAAACCCGTGGTCAAACCAAAAGTGTGGGTTAAAGTGTATTTTTCATCTTCTCCTGCATTGGCAATTGCAAAAATAAAAAATAATAAATAAGGAATTTAATATAAGGATATAGAGATGAATTCAATGTCTAACATTTTTATTTATTTAAATAGTTATTGACCTATGATGACTTCCTAGTCTTAACACTTATGTGTTTTTATTGTTACTGTTCTTCCTTTCAAAACACTTGGTTCTCAATAGGCTCGCTGATCGCGCAGCAGAGGCACTCCATGTTGACCCAGTTCCCAAGGAGCATTAATGACTCGGACTGTGTCATGAAATGCATGGATCTCTCATAACAACATGTTCCTGACACCTTTCATTCCAGGGCTGGGTTTAGACCAACTTAGGGGGAGGGCTGGGGGGCTATCGAACATGGTCAAAAAACGTCTCCGCTCAGGGATTTATGGTGGGTTATTGCAGACAGTGCTAAAAATATAGAGCACAAGACAAGTTTACTAAATTAAAATTTTATTTTTTGAGAAACTGTTATTTGTATAAATTATCAAGATTTGTAGGCTTTCCTTTTGTAGAAATAATTGTTTTATGTGCCAGAGAATTTCAATTTTGTTTTCAACAATAAAGCATTAATAACAAATACGTTGTGGAAGCCTTTTTTAAATCACCTGCACCAACAACACTTACACTCCCTTGGATTTCAACAGGACTAGGAGATAATTTTTAAAAGGTGGCGATTGAGAGTCAACGGGAGACAGAATATGGCTAATTTTACACAATGAATGATCATTACTTTTTAGCTGAAATCGGATTTGCCATGTTCAGAAATGATGATATGATTTTGGTTTTGTAGGTGAACTGTAATAGAAAAGTATTAGAAAATATCCCAAGCAGGACCAATTCTCTGCTTCCTGGGTTGCTTGGTAAAAACAGCCATTTCCAGAGACCCTGATTCTCTAGTTCTGGTTCTAGAGGAAAAAGCACAGCCCTATTCTGCTGAGAGACATGGGTGAGGCACATTCAGGGGCCAGGTATAAAGAAACCTTGGGTCCTAAACGAGGTAGCAGACTGACAGATGGAGAGTTCTATAGTCTTGTTTAAATTGTTGTTATGTAATAATATGATTATGTATGGCTTAAATTCTTTTATTATAGGATAAAATTTAGCTATAAAGATTTTATTTTCTGCTAAACATTCTGTGGCTGTGTCAGGTTATGTTCCAGCCTTACAGTTAAGCAAACCAAGGCTCAGATGTATGAAATAGCTTGTTTAGGTCACAAAGCAGCAAGCTTGTCCCCTTGTTGTCCTGAGCTTTTATGTCCTATCACGTGAGCACTCAAGCACTAAGCCCAAGCCTGGAGATGAAGGTTTTCACCCTCCTTGTCATGCCTCTAGCTATTCTATCTTCCACAAATCATCTTATTTCCCTCTCTCACTGCAGGTGGCCATGAAGATCAGTGAGGCTGCTACAGTCTGAATATTTATGCCCCGGTCCCCAAACTCATATGTTGAAAACCTAATGCTTATAGGTATGGGGAAGTAGGGGAGTGATTAGGTCATGAGGGTGAAGCCCTCATGAAAGGGATTAGTGCCCTCATAAAACAGGCCCCAGAAAACTCTTAGCCCCTCCTACAGGAGAGGATTCAACAAAAAGTTTGCAACCCAGAAGAGGTCCCGCTTGTGACCATGCTGGCACCCTGATCTCAGACTTCCAGTTACCAAACTGTGAGAAATAAATTTCTTCTGTTTGTAAGCTGCCCAATCTGTGATATTTTGTTGTAGCAGCCCAAACAGACCAAGACAGGTAATGCATGAAAAACACATTAAAAAATGTAGTGTGAAAACCAAAAAAGACTTCAGGGAACATGTAACTACCCCATTTTGCTTTCCACCTAAGGAACATAGGTCCCCTAAGTTAAGTGATTTAACCAAGATCCCAAAACAAGTTAGTGGTAGTTACACAACAGGCTATAGAAATACATTATTAAGAGATCTTCCTATATGAAACAATTGCATAATGATTCCATTTTAAAAAATTTAAAGGTTTTCTTTAATATATTTTATTGATTATGCTATTACTTGTCCCATATCCCCCCTTTATTCCCCTCCACCCTGCACATACCCTTCCACCTGCATTCCCTCTTACCCCTCAGTTCATGTCCATGGGTTGCCCATATAAGCTCTTTAGCTTCTCCATTTCCTACACTATTCTTAACCTCCCCTTGTCTATTTTGTACCTACCATTTATGCTACTTATTCCTGTACCTTTTCCCACTTTCTCCACCTTCCCCTCCCCACTGATAACCCTCCATCTGATCTCCATTCCTGTAATTCTGTTCCTGTTTTAGTTGTTTGTTTTTGTTTGTTTGTTTTAGGTTCAGTTGTTGATAGTTGTGAGTTTGTTGTCATTTTACTCTTCATGGTTTTGATCTTCTTTTTCTTAGATAAGTCCCTTTAACATTTCATAGAATAAGGGCTTGGTGATTGGTGATGATGAACTCCTTTAACTTAACCTTATCTGGGAAGCACTTTATCTGCCCTTCCATTCTAAATGATAGCTTTGCTTGATAGAGTAATCTTGGATGTAGGTCCTTGCCTTCAAGACTTGGAATACTTCTTTCCAGCCCCTTCTTGCCTGGAAGGTCTCTTTTGAGAAATCAGCTGACAGTCATATGGGTACGTAACTGTCTTCTTATCTCTTGCTGCTTCTAGTATTCTTTCCTTCATTTTTACCTTGGTTAATTTAATTATGATGTGCCTTGGTGTGTTCCTCCTTGGGTCCAACTTCTTTGCGACTCTCTGAGCTTCCTGGACTTCCTGGAAGTCTATTTCCTTTGCCAGATAGGGGAAGTTCTTCTCCTTCATTATTTGTTCAAATAAGTTTTCAATTCCTTGCTCTTCCTTTTCTCTTTCAGGCACCCCTATGATTCAGTTGTTGGAATGTTTAAAGTTGTTCTGGAGGTTCCTAATTCTCTCCTCATTTTTTAAAATTTTTATTTCTTCATTCTGTTCTGTTTGACTATTTATTTCTTCCTTCTGGTCCAAACCATTGACATGAGTCCCAGTTTCCTTCCCTTCACTTTTGGTTCCCTGTACATTTTTCTTTATTTCACTTAAGCATAGCCTTCAGTTTGTCCTCTATTTTGCAATCATACTCAACCAATTCTGTGAGCATTTTTGAACTGTGCATCTGATAGGTTGGCTATCTCTCTATCACTTAGTTGTATTTTTTCTGCAGCTTTGATCTGTTCTTTCTTTTGGGCTTTTTTTTTTTTTTTTTCTTGGCAAGCCTGTTACGCAGTAAAGGGGCAAATCCTTAGTTATTCGCCAGGGCGGGGCAACCCTTGTCACTGTGTTGTGACCGTGTATGTGGGGGAGGGGTCTGAGAGGGAACCAAGCTGCTTGCTCCTCTCTCTGCTGGTTTTAGTCACTTCCCCTGCTACCCACCAGCAAATTGGGCCCTTCTGGTGTCAATTTACAGGCGGGTGGGTTTGTGTACGTTCCAGGACCCTGTGGGTCTCTCCTGTGAGGCTGGGAGTTTCTCCTGCCGCCTCAACCCCACAGGTGTTTTCAATCAGAGGTTTGAGGTTTTATTTTCCCTCGTTGGAGCCCTGGGTTGTGCAGTCTGTCTTGTTCCCAGTTGTTCCTCCTGGTTTATCTGCATGTGAATGTGGGATCCGCCAGTCTGCAAGCCACTGCCTTGTGGTGAGTCCTCTCTGCCTGGCTGCCCATCTCTGCTCCTCCTACCAGTCCAGATAAGTGTGTCTTCTTTAACTCCTTGGCTGCGGGCCTTCCATACAGTTCAATTTTGTGGCAGTTCTGGTTATGTTTTGTTTTTAAATTTGTTGTCCTGCCTTTGGTTGTGTGAGGAGGCACAGTATTTTTCTACCTATGCCTCCATCTGGACTAGGTTAAATGTTATTTTTCAGTTACAGTTTATATTCAGTATTTTCAGGTATACAGCGTAAGGGTTAGATAATGATATGCTTTATAAACTGTCTCCCTCAGTATTTCTAATACCCACCTGGCTCCGTGCACAGTTATTACAGTATTTTTGACTATGTTCCCTGAGATGCACTTTACATCTGTGTGACTATTTTGTAACTACCAACTTGTTAATTACTTCAGTTTTTTCTCCCAGCCCCCCAACCTCCCTCTCCTCTGAACAGGCAACCATCAGTCTGTTCTCTGAAATTATGTTTGTTTCTATTTTGTCAGTTCTTTTATTCTGTTCTTTAGATTCCACATGTAAGTGAAATTGTGTGGAATTGGCCTTTCTCTGCCTGTCTTATTTCACTTAGTATAATACTCTCTGTCGCAAATGATGACATTTCATTCTTTTTTATGGCAAATTGATTCCACCTTAAAATCAAGGTATAGTTTTAACTTGTATTAAAACACTAAACTCTGAACCTGTAAGGCAGGGCCCTGTCTTTCTTTCTTGGCTTATTTTCTCCTGCCTGGTGTTGTTAAGTAGATGAAAATTTTATCGATTATTTGCTCGTGACCAAAGTGATATTCTTTTTAAATCACTTTCTACAAAGTTGAGATTTGGGGATTCAGTAACTCCTTATATTTGATGTTTTCACCTCAGTGATGACAGTTTTCACACAGTGTACATTTTCCGTACAAAGAAAGGAAGTACAGCTAAGTCCCGGATATTCTAGTACAAGGAAAGAGACTGGGTTTCTGTGCGTAATTTAAGAATTATAATCCAGTTCATTTGTATGTACCTTTTGGAGATGATTTTTCAGTGAATTTAAATATTGTCAATACTGTAGAATTTGCTTCTCACTATTTAAAACCAAACTCGGTTTAATGAGGGGGAATTACTAGAAAGCTTGCCTTAAGCACTGGAACAGCCACACACAGTGAGGAGAGAGCAAGGTGAGATGACAGTGTAATTGTGCGAACGCTGTTATGCTTAGTTTTGCAGCAGAGAAAGATGCATGTGTACCAGGACTGGAGGCTTCTTGCTCTCATTTTGGGTGGTCTTCCTGCAGGATACAATCAGAGGCCTTTGAATTGGCTTTCATTTCATCTGCCACTTCATCACATACTGGCCTTTTCTTGTTTTTGTTCCAGAGAGATTTGAGATATATTCCCTGCCACCCCACAAACACTGGAGTACTTCTAAAATTTAAAGTGTTTTGTTAATTTGAAATTTCTGTGAAGTTTTTTTTTCTAAGTTTCCCAAAACATCCCCCCTAGCTTCTTCCAACTGGTCTCTGATGTTATTTAATTGTCTACTTCGAAAGAGTGGAGAGTAGGGCTTTTGTTTAACAAGATCTTTGGATCAAATGAGAAAGTTACACATGTACGAGACAACTTGGTGAGACTGAAGGAGTTCAGAATAGGCCTTTTAAGATGTGCTGCTTTGGCATGTTGGTTATTTTGAGCTGAAGGCAGTTGAGACCCTGCAGGCTCAAGAGAAAGTTTGACCACTCTTAACTACCTAGAACACAGGTGGCAAACACAAGGCCCACAGGCTGAATCCGGCCCTCCACCTTTTTTTTTATACACCCAGCACCCTGTTTCTACCCGGTGGCAGTGCCGAGCTCCTTGCCCCTAGTTAAGCAGTAGTTACATTTACACAGTCCTAAAATTACATTCAGCCCTTTGAAGGCAACCGCAAGGCTGATGTGGCCCCTAGTGAAAGTAAGTTTGACACCCCTGAACTAGAGGATTATAAATTGGGAGTCTTGCCCATAACAGCTATTATCAGAGGTAACATTTTATGACTTATTTATAGGGCAGGAAAAACTAATTACTGAATATCTGTTCTTGTCCTGTGAATATTCCTACTCCCCTCTGAAGCCACAGGCATCTTTCCTTACCCCTTAACTCAGTATGAGTTATATAAATAAATAAGTATTCCTTAACTCAGTATGATATATATATATATATATATATATATATATATGTATGTATAATTTGACTTTTCTGTCACTGAATTTCTCACGTGTGTGGAGGTCTCTGACTCTGATATATATCTGGGATTCCTATATTTCTCTTGTTAATCTGCCTTATGTAGATTTCATTAATAGACCATCTGAAAGATTCTAAAAGGGCAGTATAAAATTTCTCTCTTCCCCCCAAGGTCATTAAAAAATACCTATAGGGCCCTGGCTGGTGTAACTCAGTGGATTGAGCACTGGTCTGCAAACCAAAAGGTCGCCAGTTCGATTCCCAGTCAGAGCATATGCCTGGGTTGTGGGCCAGGTCTTCAGTAGGGGGCACATGAGAGGCAACCACACACTGATGTTTCTCTCCCTCTCTTTCTCCCTCCCTTCCCCTCTCTCTAAAAATAAATAAATAAAATCTTTAAAAAAATACCTATAGGAATCCAAGAAATTAACATAATATCTAAAATTATATTTGGGAAAAGTTTCTGGAGATTCCTAAAAGGAGAAAGTCGAAGATGAAAAGAGAGTCACACAGAAAATTGACCATTAATTGCCATTAGTAATAATTAAGTTTATGTTGTAGAGGTGGAGGGTTTGATTAGAACAATTTAAGACTGTCCTTTTTTGTGTCCAGTAATCTGCCAAGACGAAGCCACTGTGTTGTAGGAAAAAAAGAAAATGTGTAACAAATAGGAGTGTATAATACAATCACAGCAGAAGCCAGAAAAATGTTCAACCAATTTGAAGTCTAGACCAGAACTGGCTGTCTATTCTGATTTGAAATATATTTATTTTTTTCCTTCTCCTTTGGATTTGACATGACTATCACTCATTCAGGCAAGGCTATCAGCCATTCTCTAGTCAGATGGATAGAACAGAGCTCTATATTTCAAGTAATAGCTCAAGACTCCTAGAAACACTTTTTCTAATAATTTCCTATCATATCTTTTTCTTTTACATCCTGGAAGACTAAAAATGAAATGAAATAATGCCTCTGAAAACTTTCTCTTGTTAATATTGAGCAGCTAGAGACTGTAAGAAATGAATAGAAAGTTTTTTTGAAAGTATTGTGGGAGACATCAAACAATTTGTTTCCAAAAATACTAAAAATATCGTAAGAGAATTAAAATGCCTTTCTTTTTAACTTAACACTCCTCTTGTATAGTGTACAAGATTATTTGCACCAGAAAGTCAGAGGGAGGGGAAGGCTGAGCGATGGTGTGTGGGTGAGGAGTGGAAACATGTGGTCACCTTTGATTTTACTGTGAGCCTTTTTCTAATCTTATTGAGTAACTAATGACTCTATTGATTTAGTCATAATTAAAAACTCTGCAGACATCAACTTATGAAATTACATAGAGCCAAAATAATCTTGATAGATTTTCAATTTAAATTCTTTTTGTGTTATTCTAAATATGTCATTATGCTTAATGTCTTGGGACTTTATGTTACCTTTGCAATAGACTGTTATTCTCTTAATGGACCTTTACCTGTACTTTATGATGATGGCAGTTTGGGAAATTTCACTAGGATTATAATGTTTCAAAGTATGTTTTTGAAAATCTGTTCTATGCTACCAAATATTTAGATGTTACTATATAGTATTATATTAAAATATTACTGAATAGTTTTGCATTGCATGATTTGGAAGAGTATATAGATGTTAAACTTTTTTAATATCCCACAGGTTTAACTTGCCCAGTTACCCTGTTGATGATATTAAGAAAATGTGAATATACCAGCAAAACCTGTCTTTTATAAAGCAAGTCAAGGAACTTAATTTAACTTGTTGTCACTTTGGTTTATAAAACTAATTATTATTTGGACTTGTATCTGTTCCAAAATTTTGCTCCATGATGGTGCTAAAGATAAGTTACTCTGTGCTGTTTGTCTAGTGGCCACAAAGTGACACTCATAAAAATCGTAGTCACAACATCAGAGAGCAGAAGAGACCAATGGATTTGTCCTCTGCACTTTACAAATGAAGAAGCTGCAGTTTGGGGCCATCAAATTGCATAGCTGAGATTGCATCTTCACATTGGACCTGATGTAACAGGTGGAAGTCGAAGTGCTAGCTGCAGGCTGCAAGGTGCATGGCCCAATATCAACCATCCAGAGTTTGTGGAAACATGTCTTGTTCAGAGTAGAGGGCAGACAAAGATTGCCAGGAATGATTTCATCATGGATTATTTATGGATGGCATGCTGATGCAGACACCAGCCCTCAGTGTCCGAGTCGTTAAGGGTGAAATGAGACATTCACACAGACTACCAAGTCCGGTGGGGGAAAAGGGATGGCATGGCTTTTCTCTCAAGGAGAGCAAAAGCCTCCATCCTTGCTTCAATGAGCTTTTATTGTCTTACTGGGCACATTACATGAAGGTCCTCATTATCTATGCACAGGCTCACTTTAGGTGGTTACTTTTTACAGAAAACGAACCAAAGCTGCTAATCACATCACAGAAGAGGGATATTTACAAATGAAAAGGCAAAAGTAGTTGAACCGGTTACACTCATCCATGGAAGGTTTAGCATGGATTTTAGGAAGTTGCTTTGCACTTCCTAAAGCAACATTTACTATGTCCTCAGTTCAGGGTGATGGAGTTTTAGCAAAAAGCAAGACTTATAGCAGCCTGGGTACATTGCTGGTCTGATTCCCCACAGGAGAACCTATCCATGGGAGTGGGTCCTGTGCATCTCTGAGTGGGAGCTGGGCCCACACCATGCAGAATGGTCTCTTACAGCATACAAGGGAGTCATTGCTACCTGAAATTCTTCTCTTACTAAATGCAACTTGAGTCCTTGCTTTAAAACATGGGCTCTTCATTTTAGGATACATTTGTGAACCACACCTAACCAAGCACAGCTGGTGTAAGGAAGAGCGGTACACAGGAGCATAAGGGTGGGTTAAACTGTTTCCCAGGATCCATTGCAGTCATCAGATGACACTGCTTGGTTTTTTCTTGTGATTCCGTGTCAGTTTGCTTATTTCGGGTACAATGTGGCAGATTCCAGGAGACAGACCAAACTGGATGTGATTCTTTGTGAAGAAACTGGCTAGCTTTTTCCCCCTTCATTTTTACCAGAGGCTATTCAATACAAAAGTTTTTTGGAGCGTACTAGCTAGATGAAAACTCTTTGGAGGCCAGAGAATTACTGTACAATATGATTAGCATGTTATTTTCTTATTGCAGTATGACAACAGTAAATATATTTGCTGCAACCTTTCACCAACTTTGTGCACCCTTTCTCTGTTATACACACACATGCCTGCACACACATATGAGCACATACAAACACACAAACACACACTGTGTGGCTGGGAAGTATACAACTAAACATGAGTTCCAGCATGAGCCATCTATGCATTTGATCCTCTGAGAAAGGACGTTGTTATGAGGAGTGAGACATAATTTAAAATGTTTAGATTAGCAAAGGAAATAAAGTAAGATCAAATCTTTTGTCGTTAGGTGAGTGATTTAAATCCAGACAAGCAAGAGTCCAAAGGGGATGAGGACAGACATTTCTTAAGATTTCAGGGGAAAAGGGGAAGGGTTTACAGGAACAAAGTTAAAAGACACATGAATAAAAACTAGGGGGAGGGTGGTAATGGGAGGGAAGTTGGGAGGGGGGTGGGTGGGCTTGAGTGGAAGTAAACGGGAGAAAACTGTACTTGAACAATCATTAAAATAAAATTGGAAAAAAAAAAGATACTGTTAGAGCAACCTTGGCTCCTCTCCTTCACACTCTCCTGGGTCTGCCACAGTCCCACTGCTGCTGTGACTCATCAAATCACCCTTTGTGCAGGTCACTCTCCAGTCCTTACTCTGAAAAGGAAACACCACTCAGATAAAGAGGAGATAAGACAAATGCAGATTTGTAGCTCTTCATTTTCAGGATAAGAGCAATTGCCAAGCTGACCTTTAATTATCTTAGTTTTAAGCATATTTCTTTTTGGAGATTAGCCAGATCATCGAACAGTATGGGTTTTCTAATACAGGGAGCAACACACTCGGTAGTTCTGGACACTGATAACAAGAAGGTAGGTGACCACTGAAATATTCCAGCTGTGTCACCTTTTTCCTTTGGCTTTAACTCCTCTGGTGATGCTCTAGCCCATCACGTGGCAATTCTGTTCAAACTTCTCCATGGAATTTCAAGCAGTAGGGTCCTTCCTATAGATAGAAATTGAAATGAATAGAATTTTAATGGTTTTCTTCTTTCACACTCAAGATTTTGTTCCTGTTGTATTGTATTTTTGCATGCAGAGCATTTTACAGTTTTCAAAAGGCTTCCTATCTTTATATTTAGCTCTTGAAAACAATTTGAAAAAGCAGACAGGAGAAACATACAATTATCCTCAAATTCAAACTCCAGATAAGGATTCAGAAGCTCAAAGGGGCCACAGGACTCACCCAAGATCACATCCAGTAATGAAAGCTGTCTTTCTCTATTCCAGTAGTAAAGTCCAAATTTTAGTCCAAACACTGGGCAGGCATTGATGGGTATGGACACAATCAATACACTAGAGGCCTCCTTTCTTATTCCCTTAGTCTCTACAGGTCAGATGTGATTAGGGAGTGTTTCCATCTAAGAGGCTGGCACATAAAACTCGAGACCATCTGCATTTCCACTCTACATGGTCAGAGGGTTAGGGAGGGAGAAAAAGATTGCTCAATTGTAAGAATACATGGGCTCACAAAAATAATTTAGCTTTTGTCCAGCCACCTCGTTACCTTTCTCTGCTTGTTCACACAGGGGGTTTGTATTAATTGCGTCTGTTGAAAAGGTTGTACCTGTTTAAGCGTTCTCTTGAATCCTGGTGTCAGCTGTGCTCAGACCGAGGTTGGGCCATTCATCATCGTCTATGAGATGTCCCCAGTTCTGGTGACTACCCCGCCTCTCTCACTGTGGGACTCTGACCCTGCTTTCGCTGTTCTCTTGTGGCGTTTACTTCTTTTTGCTCTGTCAGTCACTAGTTAAAGAACACAGACTCTTTTTTAATACCCCCCCAAACCACTTGCATTTTTGTCTGTAGCCAGCTTTGAAGTTGGAGGTGACAGTGGATTTAATTGAATACCTTAAAACTGAATATTGAACATCCTTGTTCTTAAACTTTCTCTAGCCACCCTGGAATAGTGGACTGGAGAAACTTTCATTGGTTACCTCTTTCTACAGCCCCTCACCCCCAAGGCAGTGCCCTCTCCTGCAGCTCACCCTTCCTCAAAACTCCTGGTATCTTCTTACACAAAGGCCTCCAGATCTCTTCTGCGAGAAGGCAAGCAGATTCTTCAGGTGTTTTCCTAAAACAGAGTTAAAAAAATGGTAGCCTACTGGCTGAGTTTAACCTGTGTAAAAACCTTTACACGGGTTTTCAAAAATGCAAACACATTTTTAGAAATCCAGAGTTTTCCAAAAAACAAACAGATAAACATATAAAACCCCACCTGGGTTTCTGACTTTTTTTGAAATACAAGCCAACCTGCAGCTGGGGTCATATCTCTGAAGGCAGCTGCGGCTTCACTCACTGCACCCCACGCTTCTGCTGCTACCTGGCCTCTGGAGACACTTGGGGACAAGACTCCTGCCTCATCAGAGACACTTCCTCCACTAACAGATGACTCTAACATCTCCTGTTAGTATAGTTTTCTTTCTCCAATACATGGTCTTATGAAAGGGTTTTGGGAATGTTCAAAGATGATGGTTACCTAGAATTCTTTAAATATTTGAAAATTTCTTTAAAACTAAAATTTCCATTATACCATTTCTTTTTAAATTGAGCTATTTCTACTTTTCAGATATTATGAGTAGTGCTGCTATGAATATTTGTGTACAAGTTTGTTTTCTGGACACTGTTTTCAGTTATTTGGGGTAGATACCTAGGAATGGAGTTGTGGAGTCATAGGGTAAGTTTGTTTGTTTTTTTAAATTATAGCCATCCTAGTAGATGTGTGTCTCATATAGCTGTTTGTTTGCCTTTCCCTGTTGGCTAATATCATACCATTTTTAATTTTATTAACAACAAAGCTTGCAAATCAATTGGAGAGATAAGAGGCAATAGTATGAAATATTTTTTCTTTTCTTTCAAGTAGTTTAATGTTATTAACTAATTCAGATAATGCCTGATTTATAACACTTAACTCTTTGTTGGTATTTGACTAATGGATTTTTAAAATTTATCATGCCAGAAAAAAGACCCCTCCTCTTTACACAACTATTGCCTCAGAACAGTGTTATTTTTCATATCCCTTATCTTGCAACCTTATCCCATTCAGTACAAATAGTTCTAAATGCCTCCTACTGCAGAATTTAATTTTGATTGATGGAGACCTGGTCTCAGAACTACTAGAGTATGCTGCTGAAGGAACCAAAAATGAGACAGATGTTTAAGAGCACGCATACTCTATTTCACCTTTTAACTTTAACTAGAGATAATAAATGAACATTAACAAAATAGTCCATATGCAGGGACTATGCTCTTGAACCTGACAATTCATTAGGATTTCTTTTCAGTTAACAATAAATGGAAACCTTTGAATTCATAAATACCTGATATATATACTTTATAAGGTAATTAAAGTTTACTTAATCACTTTCTGTGCAGAGGTCTATGCCAAAGCCTATTAAAAGTTTCATCAGTTTGAGAATTTCTTATCTGAAGGGTCTGTTTGCCCTCTCTCTCCCCATAATTGTCTTCAATAAAGTGAACTTGATTAATGGGCTGTTTCATTTTTCAGGATAAAGCTAACATTTTCCTTTTCCCAGCAATGCTAGCAAATTACTTGATTAATATCAAAAGGCTCTCATTCACACATAACCTTTGAATAAACAAGTTGTGATACTGTTGGCAACATGCTAAGAGGTATTCCTGTAAGTAGGCTATAAAGGAAATTGCCTTTGTAATTAAATGTATAAAGAGGGAGCCTGTTTTTTCCTTGCTGCAAATCTTTTTAATTTTTTTTCCTCTGGTAAGCGGAGAATGTATAATGAGATTGGGCCAAAGTAGAATACAGTATATCCTTTTCTATGTTGGGATTCCATTTGCATTTCCCTCACCACTGGAAGCCCAGGATGAAAACTTTAAAACATTCATGAAACATAAATAAAGTATCTAATTCATAGTTTAGGGCTGTTCAGCTCTCCCTTAAAGTTGTGGGCACAGGCAGTAATCAATCCTGTGTTGATGGAAACATAGATGCCCCTCCGAAAGACTTCCCTGATAGTGATTACTTAAAAACCAAAGTCTGGACACCAGCTGCTCTAATGAAGCAGAGAAAAGGCCTTTATGAATAAGAAAGGATTCTCAAGTAAAGTGGAGGAAAGAGAAAGGAAATAAAATATTATACCCTGATCATATACCAAATTCTTTGTATAAGCCCTATTTTGTATAGCAAATGAAAATCTATTCTTTACTGCAATATTGTTAGTTGTCTATCCAGTCTTTATTTCTCCCTTAGAAATAACTCTTAGAACTATTAGGACACCAACTTTATCATAGCTTTTTGCCTAGATCCAGTTGAGGGGTTGTCCTTGGTCCAAGCCAAAGGTCAGCAGACTGTGAGCTCACGTGCCAAATCAGGCCTACCATCTGTTTTTATACAGCGTGTGAGCTCAGACTGTTTTGTACATTTTTGAATGGTTGAAAAAAATCAAAAGAATAATATTTCATACTATGTGAAAGTTACATTAAATTTTAGTGTCCATAAATAAAGTGTTATTGTAATACAGCAAAACTCAATTGTTTATGTGTTGTCTATGGTGGCTTTCATGCTAGAATGGCAGGGCTGAGTGATTACAGCAGAGACCATATGTCCTGCAAAGCCGAAAATATATACTATCTAGCCTATTATAGAAAAAGCTGGCTGGCCCTGGTCTGAGCCGATCTTGATACTCCTGTCTCTTGCTTTTCCAGGCTCCACTCCAGCTGGCAGTGCCCATGTGACAATGAAATGCAAGCAGAGGTCTGCTAGGGGGAATTCTGGAAGGGCTCCGCTTTCTTCATAAAAGGCTGGCATCTTAACTCTCCTTCAGGTCCTGAATGTGAAAGTGAAATCTGGACACTAGAACAGCCATCTTGCTACTGTGGAGTGATGGATACAAAAGTAAAAGCTGGCATCCTAGAGGTAGGGGAAGGAACTGAATTTTTGATAAAATTGTTAAGCAGCTGAACTAAAGCCAGTGTGGGCTTAGTGCCAGACTTCTGTTTCATGGGAAGAAGTGCCCCTGTCCGGAAGGCATCTCCACTGTGCACCCAGTCACTTGCAGGTACATAAAGGCCATCCTTACTGACACGCCCTCCTCTTTCTTCCTTTAGGCATGGAATCTGTTTGCTCTCAATAATGTACAAAGAGCTGTGTGTGTGTGGCAGGTAGCGGATTGGGTAGAGGGGGTGGGGGGGGGGACTCTTCCTGGTATTTGTTCAACAAGCAATAAGTAAATAGTCATTCAACCTCTCCACAGGTAAAGTCGGACTTGAGTTTGCTCATCCTAACAAACCATTGTCCCCTGTAGCATTATCTTGACATTTGGAGAAATAGTTATGAGAATAGTTTATTTCCTTTTGTTACTACAAATAGCTCAGAGCAGAAGGTCATCCACATTGTTTGCTAATGGCACTGTCCTCCTTTCCCGGATTTCCCCTCCACCTGAGTTAGGTGTTTCACCCTGTTTTCTCATAATGTTTAGGTTAGAATGTTATTCCACTCATTATGTTACCAAGCAGATGGGATTTGGCCGCCTGCCGCCAAACACAGGCATAAAACAAAGATTAGTGGGGAAGGAAAAATTGTTTATTAAAATGTTGCCCAACTTGGGGGAGCAGGAGACTCCCCAACTCCAGGCCGATCTCTTCCACAAAACACAGAAAGAGTCCAGCTGCCCCCAGAACCAGAGACAGTGTTTAGAAACTCTGCTCCATTCTTATCTGTCCTTCTGGAGCTCAAGGCTGCCATGCAGATGGCTCTCAGGCCTCGGGCTCCCAGCCTGCAGTGCACACTCCTGGGGCCAGTGCTACCACCTGAGGCCATTGCCAACCATGCCACTGCTAGTGCAGGGACTCTTTCCATGGGGCCCAGCACCCAAGGCAGCTACTGCCTCTGGGACCAGCAAGCACTCCAGCCTGTACTCCAGCCCGCACGTCCGTGCACTGATCTCAGAGGCAGATAATGGAGCTGCAGCCCAGGAACTTCTATGCTGCATGTAGTCATGGTGTCCTGCAGGCCACTGGGGGGCCGCATGTCCCCTGGGCATGACCCAGGGAATGGACTTGGCTTTGGTATGAGCTGCCCCCCACCCTGCCCTATACTCAGTGAGGGAAGGGAAGGGAAAGAGAAAAGGAGAGTCTGCCTGCCTCTGTTTAAATCTCTGTCTACAAAATTCCATGTGCTCCCCGTGTTCCCAAAGCATCCCACTTTCTAGCCAATCCTATGGGCTAGACTGGCTGGTCAGCACCACCAGTGCTGCCTGTTACCCTCTACGGTAAACGTGTTGCTGTGACCTCTCCAGCCTGTGCACACTCCATCAGTCTTCCTTGTGCTATGTCACACATATATTGCTCAGTTGCTGTGGCAACATGAAGCTGTGATGCTGGTTTGTTTACTCTTTACCCAGGGGTGTGGAAATCTATCACACCTCCTGCTGTGGTTTCAGTCCTGATGCCTCTCTTGAAAGCAGCCTCAGAGGTCCCCTCTCCCCAGTGATCTCGCCAGATCCCCTCGTGTTGATTACACTGTGTCACGTGTATTACGTCAGTTTATTTTCTCAGCTCCAGATGCCTTAAGAACCACACAATGTCTTCTTCCTCTCTGTTACTCTAGCATCTAGTACAGGCACAGAGAGTTTAAGTAACTTGCCCCCAGTCACACAAAACAACCCATTTAGGACTGGGATTCATATCCAGTTGGTCTAGTTCCAGGACACTACTTGCTTATTTATGACCGTGCTTTCAAGCTCTTCGTCTGATGTTTTAGGTGCAGGGATTATAGTATGAAGAAAACCATTGACTTCCATTATGGAATTCTAAAGCAGAATAACATAAGATACAGTTTGCAAACAGAGATATAGGTCCAGCATGCTTGGTTTCAAGTCCTGGCTGTAGCATGTACAGTATAACTTTGAGTATTTTAATCTTCATGTGCTTCAGTTTTCTTATTAGTAAATTAGGATCATAATAATACCTGACTCACAGGTTTGTTGTAAGAATTGCATGAATTTAGAATAGTGTCTGGAATTTTTTAAAGTGTAAAACAAAGTTTAGATGTTATTGTTGTGGTGGTGGGTAGTTTTGTAATTATTAAGTTGTAATAATGATAGCCCTAGCTATTACTATTAACCCTACACTCAAGAGACATGTAGTCAGATTGTACATGGCCTCACAAATAATCATACAATGATAAGCCATGATTAAATGTTAAGCAGGTGTAGTAGAGTTCTCCAGACAACAGAGCCCGGACCAGTAGCATGTATGTGCTCATGAGAGGAACTGGCTCACAAGGTTAGGGAGGCTGAAAAGCCCCAAGGTCTGCTGCTGACTCAGGAGAGCTGATGGTACAGTTCTAGTCCAAGTCTCAGTTTGAGTCTGAAAAACAAGAATGCCAAAGGTGAAGTTTCTGTCTAAGTCTGAGTCCCAAGTCAGGAGAAGACCAATGTCCCAGGTTGGTGACAGTCAGGCAGAGAAAGTAAATTCTCCCATACTCAGCCTGTTTATTCAGACCCTCAACTGATGGGATGAGGCCCATCCACAGTGCAGGGGGTGCTCTGCTTTCATCCGCCTACAGTTCAAATGTCAATCTCACCCAGAAACACACTCACAAACACACTCACAATAGGGCGTAACAGTGGTCTGCAACACCTGTCATCCAGACAAGTTGAGACACAAAATTAACCATCACAAGTCCCTTGTCAACTTGGAACCCATTCATATCTCTTCAAACCACACTTAGGCTCTAAATAATGACAGTAACAAGGTCATGATTCTGCAGAACATGGTATAATTTTTTAATACTATGTTATAAAATCAATGCATCTTTTGTTACATAATGAAAAAATAAGAGAGGAAAGAAAAATGGTATGTGCTTAGTATATACCATGCATACACACATTCATAAAAAAAGAAAGGAAGAAATATTCCTGGAGATTATAATGCTTGTTTCCGTAACCAGTCATGTGTGCAGAGTGCATATGTATACCTACCTTGATCTACTACCCATTCTGTGTTCTCTGCTTTCAGCAAGTAGCTCCACTGGTTGTGCTCATCTACCTGGTAGAGTAACCCAAGTTTTCATTCCTGAAATGTCTGACCCAGCAGTAGTCCCAACTGGATTGGGTTGTCGAAGACTTTTATTGGCTTTATCACAAGGCATGGTAACACTAAGAGACACCCTGAGGGATCTCTTGTAAATCTCCTTTTAGTACAGGCTTCCCCTACTAAGTGCATATTCTAGAAACCCATCTGTGTCAGTATACCAGCTGCTGTTGTTGTGAGAGGCTGCACTGGGCTTCAGTGAGTGTTTTTGAAGAGTCTTCCAATGCAGTTGTCCATGTCATGATGGGTAATTTACAAGCGCACCTGCCCACACAGCACTGAGTGTTCAGCACTTTTTGACCAAAAACGGAATGACTCCTGTGCCCCACCCTCCCTATTCACCCGATCTCACTCCAAGAAACATTTTCTTTTGTTTCCCTGGATAAAAAAAAGTCCTGAAAGGGAAATGTTTTGCTGATATGGAAGAGATGAAACCAAAAATGGCAGAAGCACTAAAAGGCATCAAAATCAGAGTTCAAAAAGTGTTTTGAGCAGTGGAAAAAAGTCATGATAGATGTATTGCATCAAATGGAGAGCACTTTGAAGGTGACTGAAGTTTAAACATGTAAGAATAAATACACAATTTTTTGTAAATCAGGTTCAGGATTTTTTGGGAAGCCTGTCGTACTTTTCCTTACTTCCACGTACAACAACAGTCCAACTTTCCTTGAGACTAGTGATCAGTCGTCCAAGCCAATAGAATAAGTCCCTTCTTTGCCTGTTGATTTAAAGACACAAGGAATATAAAGTGACCAGGTTGGACAGTCTTAACTTCCAGTTCAATGGAATCATCATTATTTCACCTAACGGCTACCTTCACCCTCTTGGACTTTTTAAAATTGGGTTTTGTGTTGTGTTACTGTTTGCTGCTGTGCACTGACCATACGATGGTGGAGAGACATGGATAAAATCATCACCACCTGGGGAAATATGCCTGATCAGTTGCGAAGAACACTCTTCTCTATTGGGCAGGGAGCAGGATGGCACCTGGGGCTGGGCCTGGAATAAGGAGAGGAATGGATCCTGAATGGAGAAAGGAGAAGAAGGCTCCAGTCAGGGGCTTCAGCCAAGGCCTAGGAAAGCTGGGAGGACCCAAAGAGAGACAGTCAACCTTACTGAGCCGTCAAGCCAAGCACTGGAGGCAGAATCAAAAGCCAGAGTAAAGATCCCTGAATCAGAAGCTGGATCCAACCAACCAGTGGATGTAAATGCCAGAGCAAATCAAGGAGGTTCACACAATTGCTGGAAAAGTTCCCGCAGTGCTAGTGGTTACTTCTGGTGAGCCAAAGTCTGGCTGCACATTTCCAGGATCCACAGTGAACTGTGGTGCTTTAATATATAGGCTAAAATATGGGTAGAGAGGAGAAGAAGCATCATCTGATATTCAAAACACCACACTTCTATAGCTCTGAACAATTTCATTTTGATTGTGTATTTTTTATTCCTCTATACAGCTATTTATACATTCATTCATTTTTATTAATTCATGCATTTATTTATTCATTCCTTACCCATCCTATAAGGAATGGAAGAAACTTAAAAGTAACGATAGAGTAGAGAAATAAAGTAGAGAATTATGAAAAAGAAAACATGAATACAAATGGAAAATTGACACAGAATAAAAAGACAAGGAACAGAACCTTGTTTTTATTTAATTCCTCAATATTAAATGAAAACTCACAAGAAAAATATGATGGAAGCCCATTTTATTGTATTTATTGGGTGATAAGATGAAAGTGAAGACTGACCCGCACCTTTAGGAGCCCAGACGTCTCATTCTGTCTGTCTCCCTCTTCAACCAATCAGGAGCCCTGGGGCTCAGTTTCCTAAACTGTTGCAGTTTTCCCTAAAAGCAAAACAAAACATATCACCACTTAGTGCAAAGAACCAAAGTTAGGAATCAGAAATCTTGAAGTCATTCTCTGCTACCTGACCTGGGAAAATTTATTAAACCTTTCAGATCTTTAGTTGTTTCATCTATTAAATGGAGATAATGTAGACTTTAAACAATATATGTGAGGCATTTAGCTGAACACACTATGACATTTGAAAATGCATTGAAACTGGTAACTGTTTAACAACAAAGTATCAAAAAATAATCTTTAAGTTTCCATTTAGTTCAAAAATTCTGATTCTGTAAATTGGCTCATTTATCATGTGTTTGCTAGAAGAATTTATCTCTGAATCACACAAGTGATTATATTCTTGGTATAACCTGTAGGGAGCTAATGTAAAATAAATACAAACCGATAGCAAAACTGGATGTAAAAGTTTGTGAATCCTTACAAAAAATCGACTATAGATGAAAAGTTTTACATTGGTTTCAAGTGAAACTCAGTGTAAGACAAAAACTTAAGTCAAATGCTGCAGTGCAAAGGAAAAGTGCATTAGAGTTCTCTAGCTCTTTCTACCATCATCTGCTTTGCAAAACACAATAATAATTCTAATGGATTAATTAGAAAGCTATTTTGACCACAAGAAATTATGACAACAGGATAGCTTTTCAAATGAGTGTCATTGAAGTTTGTAGAAAGAAAAACAGAATAGCTTCTCTAGGAGACATGCTGATCCTGGGGGAAGGGGTGAGATGTGCTGCTCAGAGAGGTGGGTCTGCAATGAGTGGTTCCAAGAGTTTTTCTAATGCTGCCAAAGCAATGGAAAAGTTAAGGTTGAAATAAAGACAGGGTGCACCATGTACTGAACAAAACTGTGTCATAGGCTTCATTTTGTTTTCTCGCTTAACCCTTACAATATCCTGAAACTTCAGTTCTTTTTAACATAGTAGGAGGGAACCAAGATTACAAGAAATACAAGGATTGTGTAACTGTGTAGGATTCAACTGCTGATAGATAACAGATAAACCGTGATTAGAAAATTAGCATGAGTGACTGTAAAACATGCTGTTTTCCCTCTGCCAGGCTGAGAGGACATTTCTCTTGGGAAGCCAGCTGCAAACCTCTTTCTGCTGGGCTTGGCTGCTATTTATCAGCTGCCATCTTCATGAGGAGGCTACAAGGCACTTAGCTGACCATGTGCAGAGAGGATGGCACATCTGTTCCTTCACCTCCTTAGGGGGTTGCCAAGCTGAGAAAAGCAGTAGTGACAACAGTCCGAGGCAGGGTGCAAGGACTCCTGCAGATGGTGTCTTATCATTCCTTTTCCTCAATTTCTCTGCAGGACAGGGAGAGGTGACTGACAATGACAATGTTAAAACTATCTTGTACACACACTATTTTTATCATTCATAGATGACTTCAATATGTATGGAATATACATACACATTATTATATGTATGAGTATATGCACACATTGTTTAAACTTCATGGTCATACTTGGCTGCAAAGAGGATGCTAAAGCAGAGAGCCCTACAGCACTAGCAAGAGACAGACACAAGCACAAACCCAGGTCTCCTCCCTACTTTCTATTACAATCCCATCACTCTCTGTGTCTTTTAACATAATTTGCCAGTTTCACAGGGGAATTGCAAAGCTCCCTTCCTATTTGAAACTAAGATCCTTTACTTCCTTAGACAAAGTTTCTATATACAAAACATAATGGCATAATAATGAGCTCCCCTGACTAAATCAACCTTCTATGCATACCCTCAAATATCACCTTCCCTTTGCTCCCCGTGGAGTCTAAAGTAAAGATCAACAGGAACAGTGGGAGGTTGTGAGAGCATAGAAATGGGAAGTTCAAAAAGATTCAATAACATATACGAATAAGTCCTGGCGCATGGTGAAACCTCGGTTTAGAAATACTACCTTTTTGGGAGAGCCCTCAGGGTGGAGAGAAGCGACCCTTTTACTGAGAAGCAGATCTGGAACTATGAGCAGCCTCTCCCTTTCATTTTCTTGTCTTCCCATGTGCATGAGCTTGCTGAAACAGTCCTTGGCCGATTGAATGAGTACCTGTTGAATAAAACACATAAATGACATTCTGATGGGGTAGGAGATTCTGAGAATTTTTTTAGATGAAGCTTCTCTATTTCATGCTAATTATATTTGATCATCAGTATCTTGAGAGCAGTGCAAGGTATTTGTGGCAGATGGAATTAACATGTAGCAGCAGTTTGGTGTGAGCAATAATTTCTATCCACCTTGTACTTGCTGACAGCAGATGAGAAACAACGCTGTGCAAATGCAATAGAAAAATCCCTTTTGGGGCTCCTGATGAATCATGTAGCAAAACATGCAATTTGGGTACAATGATTTATTCATTTTTATTTCTTTATTGAAGAACATCAAAAGCTGAAAAAATGGAAGACCAAACCAGTTCATCACAGATATTCAAAATCCTAGAAGTAGAGAAAAGAAAACATCTATGGCGAAGATTCTGAACTAATACTGAAACTGAAACATCACTTGATCTCAAATTACTTCTTTTAAATCCACTTGGGGAATGACATAACCATATTGAATTCCTCTGAGAAGAATCATTCAGTTCCAACCATCTGCTAAATTAAGCAGCAGCGATTATAATGAACATTTACAACAGACCTGATACAAATGGGGATAATAACTTTATGCATAAAACAAAGTCCTATGAGGCTGTTACATTCTCAAAGATGAAGCTCAGAATTAAGAGAAGAGATTTTTCAGAGTACTAGAACTCTAGGGGTGGCGAAAGTCACAGTGTAACATCACGTTTGCTTCCATTCTTTATTTCATTTTAGGAAATATGGCCACCAAATGCTATCCAATTATCTGTTCTTCAGATTTTTCTTTTACCTTGTCTCATCAGACTGCTAGCTTTTTTCTTGTGATAATATAGATTTTGTTTCTTAATTCTTTATTGCCCCCTTCTCTGTACAGTGAAAGAATCTTCAGCATAGCTTCTGACAAATGTAAGAGGACGAGTCAGATTGAATTAACTGATCTCCTAAGTACCAGTAACCCTGAGAGATGTATTATTAATTCGCTTAGCAATGTTCTTTGGTCCTTGAATGGATGTACAATGTTTCTGCAGTTTTCTAGTAGTGTTTATAGATGATCGCATGTCCCTGCTATTTCCCATGGGGCTGGTTGCCTCAGACTAGTATTATTGAGGTAAAATAATAACAATAACGATGATGATGATGATGTTTTGCCCCTGCCTACTGTGGGATGTTCTCTATGTCCATTCTTCAACCAGGGAACCTTTTTTCAAAGCACAGAGTCACATTATTAAATATTAGAAGGGAATCCTCATCAAAAACTGAAAAAATATATTTACATTTAGCCCCAAGTTCATAGAAAATAAAATGGCTTAGAAGTTCGCTTTCTTACAAATGCCAGTAATGGCTAATGTGGTAACAGTCCTAAGGCACTAATTGATGTTTTTGATATTTCAAAGACATGGTTCTCATTATGTCTCCATCCCACTGGTGGAATGGGAAAGCCTGATAACAGGGTATCCTTCCTCCCCTTCCTTGTGTGCACGCTGCCACCGCACAGGTATTATTTATGAGCCTGCACAATAATCCCACTCATGAAATGTCCTAACTGCACTTAACAGCCTATGGACCAAAGAGGTCAGGAAGTTGATTAAAAGCACTAATTATTGGAATTGTGTTCAGAGATGTGATTAACAGGGCAGATCCCAGTGAAAACACAAATAATTTCCTCTAGTGACATGCTCACATCATAATTGAATAGAATTAGAACTTTTAAGATGTAGAATGCAAATAATATTCCATTTAATAATCTAGTGAATTTAATAAGCACAGAGCTCCTAGATGGCCTGCCTTCCTTTTTATATCACTAACTGTACCTGGTGGAGTTAAAGTGAAGGTTTAAGGCTTTCTTCCTCTTTCTGGGATAAAAATATGTCCTCCATGCCATTTTGTAGGAATATTGGGGTGACTCATTGCAAATACTCTTGTACTTTGTGAGACCCAAAGACCTATGAGAAAGTGCCTGCCCATCACCCAGCCATCCATCCACCCATCCACCCACTAAACATTTATTCATTTAACAAATACTGTATTTCTTAAAACACTACCATGTTCCAGGCACATAGTGAGCAAGAAAGATAGTTTCTTCCCTCACATGGCTTATATGAAAAATAGAAAAGACAGACCATTAAAAAGAATGATTGCTCCAGCACTTTTTATACACTCTGCTAGATTCAGCAAGAGGCAAAAATTTCAATAGAATGTCTCTCCTAGTGACGGTAGTATCCTAGACACATGACCTCCATGTACTATCAGTCTGTCTACACTAAGCTTCACCACCTTTCTTTCCCTAAAACTCCGCACCTGAGGATGTTTTCATTGATAGAACTTTCTGGAGGTTTCCATACTCCATTAGAAACTCTGAGGGAGAAGTTTCTAGACCTGTGAGACTCCACAGGCTGGTCCAGTGTATGTCTCTGTGCTAAGCAGCGGGAACAGATGCCAAAGCTGAAAGAATGGGAAAGAGAGGCCAGAAGAGGGAAGTGCTCGGTGACAATGCTTTCAGTGTGCCGAAGCTACACAGATGACCATTATTTTTGCCGAAAGGTATAGTGCTCCTCACATGACAAATGTTAAATTGAATACAATTCTGCTTGTTTAAATGGCACGTTAGGGATTGTTACTTTTACTTTCGGTGAGGCTCTATAGAGACAAAATGAATGCACACCAGCTGGAGAAGAGGATATCAGTGAAATACTGATCCTGGACCTCCCCTGTATCCTGAGCAGCAGCAGCCGTTTGGGGGTTTTGCTTTTTCCCTGGGGCATCGCCAGGGATTGCTGTAGGGCCCACAGAAGACCGTTTCCTCCTCAGTTTGGGGGCTCACTCCCTCCCTCTCCTGCCCTGTGGCTACAAGTGCTGCTCTGGAAGACAGCACTCCATCTGCAAGTAAACAGGCACCTACAATCTATTTCAATATTTACAGACTAAAATTTGTCTTTCCATCTCACCTTTCTCAATAGTTGGTCTGTGCTGAACTAGCTCTTCAATTTTGAGGTAGTATTTGAACTATCTTAAAAAAGAATCAGGTTCACAGCTGAGCAGATCTTCTGGAAATGAATGCATTTGATGAATTATTTATTGAAACTCTTGGGGATATAACTGCAGCCTTGACAATAACTTTAGTTTTGAGTGAATTATGGGGTCCAGGATATTGGCCCCAAGGAATATCTTAGGAGGAAAAGAAAGTAACATATTTTATAACAGCACTGGGGTAAGAGCAAGAGAAGTGTGAGAGGTGGTAGGTTTAAAGAGCTGCCTCTTCAGACTGTGAATGTTTTCATCATCTGTGAAAGAATTATATTCAAAAGTGATATCCTGACAATCAAATAATAAACAGAATAACAAAAAAAAAACCTAGTTAATTATGAGAATTCAGTCAATTCAGTGACTTAGAATCAGGTAGGCAAAATAACCCATTTTACTAAAATCCATTTGGAAGAGGAGAGGTATTTCTAGATGTCTTTATTCAGTTTTGTATGTATTATAATATAAATAAGTATTTACTTAGATATAAATAATTTGCAACAACTGCTAAGGTGCAGAAAACATTGAAAACAGATTATTTTTATTAAAAGGCATAGATTGTTTGCAATGCTTGACCTCTCTTTTTCTTAGATCTGCCCTAATGTAAACATCTAACATGACTTATATTTCTGCATTTTAGATGAAACAAATATTGTATACCTACGATTTCTAGCTCTGCCACCTCACATGGAACTTGAAAATATTTTACTTATCTCGTCTTCACTCTGTGACCCAGTGACAAAATACTCAAGTGTTTGTCTGATAGGACAGTGATAATGTTAACTCCTCCCCCTTTGCGCTGCCCCACTCTGTGATAAACTGATACCTTCTCACAAGGGCTTGTAAATAACACATCACCTCCTACCATCTCTTCTCTGATTGTCCCAGTGATGTCTCCTGCCCATCAATTGTCTACTATTTGTTTCCAGGTCTGGTTGGTCCTGCTCGTGGCTCACAGCATTGTGTGTCCTTTTCTTGTTTGGCCCTGCCCCAACTGTGATGCCAGATGTGGGCAATGGGCTTAATGTCAAGAGAGACCACAGGTACTGAACATGGGCCAGAGGGCCTCTCGGCTGTGTGCTCTCAGCATCTGATATCTGTGGAAACGTGACTCTCAGTTTATTATTTTTTAGGTTTCATGCCTCTTGATCTCCAGAGGTCTCTTGGGGGTGGGAGCAGGTCTGGAGAATCCAGTATGCCATACCTAGCACTACTCACAAATACATCCTTGCCACTTTCAAACTTTAGTGACTATGTCTTGAACATGTAACTTCTAGGCATTGTGCTGGGTGCTGGAAGTAGAGTTTGGACAGCACAGCCACAGTTTCTTCTCCAAGGGGTCTACTGAGGGTGATAAACACAAATCAGCCAATCAATCAATCAATCAGTTGATCAATCAATTATTTTTAAAGATAGATGTTGAAGAAATCATTACAAGTGTAAAGCTTGTTGCAAAATGGGAAGTAAAGAGTGCTATGGGAAGGTATAGTGAGGGAAAATTAAACAACCTCAGAGGGTCAGGGAAAGATTCCTGAGACAGTAACATCTAAATTAAGATCTGAGAGGTGAGATGGAATTAAATAAGTAAACAGTTCTGAGAGAAACTGGAGGGAAAGTAATGGCGCCCCAGCAGAGGGAAACTGTGTGAGATACTGCATCCTAGACATGGAACCCCACTGAGGAGGTCAGACAAGAGTAGTGTGTTTCCTTCAGGGAGGCCGGACACACGATGAAAACCAGGTCAAGGGGGGCCTTGTAAGTCACCATAAGAGGCTCATATTTGATTCTAAAAAATGAGAAACCATTGAAAGCTTTATTAAAATATTTTAAATTACTAAATATTCTTAAAGTACAAAATAACATAAAAATAATGCATTAGACCTTTGTGGTCACCATTAAGCCTAATTTGCTTCACAGATTTTGAAGAAATAAAATGTTTCATTTCAGCTAAAATCCCAGACCCACATCCTTCTTTCTCTCTCCCTCTCTCTTTCCCTCCCTCCCCAGATAACCACTGTCCTGAAGTTGGGATGTATCGTTCCTATGCAATGATGAAGTATCTAGAGAAGCTCAAAACATGCAATTCCCACGACCTTGCCGTTTATTTTCTAGGTATCTATTTTAAAGAAACTCTCGTACATATGCACATGAGACATTTTCAAGAAACTTAATCATAACATTGTTTATTTCAATGAAAAAGTAGTACTGATAACATAGTCCTCAGTATAGGGATGAATAAAGAAACCCTGATTTTGGCATAAAATGGAACCCCATTTATCAGTTGAAAATAATACCTTGGAGTTTATGAGTTGATGAGGATAACATTAAAACAATAAGATGTTTAGTTAAAAAGGCTAGTTCCAAAGGAATATATGGTATATATTTCATAATATATTTCATGTATAAAAATTAAAAATATAAAAATAGTATCTATTATTTATGGAGGCTAATATGTGTGATAAAATATGAAAACGTTGAAGATTTCCAAGCATGGAGATATACAGTAGAAATTGTGTTTTAAAAGCTCAGTCTGGATACAGTTTTGAGAATACAATGACAACTGTAAACCAGTTATGAAGCTATCACATTAGAGTATTTGAAGAATGATTGGAACTTCAATTAGAGAGAAAAGTGTGCAGATTTTACAGCTATTTTGAAAGTAGAATTTTTAGGATAGGGAGTTCAGCTATGAGGGTGTGAGGGGTGGAAAAATATCAAGTGACTTTCAAGTTTCTGGCTTGAGTAATTTGGTCCCTTGTGCTTTATACTGTGTTTTGTTTTGTTTTTAAGATTTTATCTATTTATTTTTAGAGAGGGGAAGGGAAGGAGAAAGAGAGGGAGATAAATCAGAGTGTGGTTGCCTCTCGTGTGCCCCTTACTGGGGACTTGGCCTACAATCCAGGCATGTGCCCTGACTGGGAATCAAACTGGTGACCCTTTGGTTCACAGGCTGGAGTTCAATCCACTTAGCCACACCAGCCAGGGCCTATACTGTGTTGTTTATTGTGCTTTACTGATGTGAGGGGTGAGGATTGTGTGACAACTTTGGTAATAGGTGGAGACAATTAACCCGATTTTTGAAAAATTAATTTGGGTTGCTTTCACCAACTACAGAAGTCAGGGATATGTGAGAAAATGGGTCTAATGGTTAATAGAGAATTTAAAATTAAAATAATTAGAATCAACATGCACAATGTTCATAGAAAGCTTGCAAGATCAGTATTGATTTCAATGCAAAACAACTTCTTTCGGTTCTAAAAAGGTATGGATTTCTATAGACTCAAGGAAGAAGGGTGGTTGTATTATACTTTTGCTTCTTCTTAATTGTCTAGTGTTTTTAATCATACTTAACTTACAGTAATATATGCAATTATAATAAATGTTAGGGTATTTTACATATTAAAAAATAAAGTTAAGATAGTTTAAGAGTCATCATCATATACTGTAGGAGATAATTAAATTTGAAAGAGTAAGTGAAATTGATTAGACAGAACACACAGGCAAAGAAGACAAGGCCTAGTACGAAGTCCTATGGGCACTAAAACACAGTACTATCAGTGGGCGCTGAGCAAGACAGTTCATGCAAATAGAAAAAGTGGTAGGTAGGGGGAGTGTATGAAGTCACAGAAGCCAAGGAAACAAATTATTTTTAAAAAAGGGGGTGGCTGTCAGTTTTGAACACTGATGATACTTCAAGCAAGAGAAGGAATGAAGAGTATCTGTTAGATTTTGGAGGGTAGAAGTCATTAGTAATATAAAAGTGAGTGTTTTTCAGAATAGTTAGGCTGAAATCTGCTTGGGGTGGGTTGAGAAGTAAACAAAGGAGTAGAAATGGAGAAAAGGTATACAGTTATCTTGTTTGAGTTCTTTGTCTGGGAAGTAAAGGGAAAAAAATAGGTAGGAGCCAGGAGACTAGGGAGCTAAGGTGAAAGAAATAATTGTATTGTTTTTAGTATATTTGTGTCTCTGAGATGAGACAATTCAAACATGTTTAAGCGCTGCTGGGAAGAATTCAGTAAGGAAGAGGCTGAAGACAGAGGAAAAAGATCTGCGAGTTTCCCCAAAGAAGGTAAAATCCAAAGCATTCAACAGTGATTTATTGTTGAATTAACTGATAAATGAATAGGAAGAAGGATGTAATTTCTCCTGAAACAACACTTAAGGGTAAAAGGATGGCTGTGGATGTCAGGAGGTTTCCTGCTTTCCATAGTGGGAAGTTGAGGGTTTTCATATGTGATTGCTTCTACTGTCTCTCTGACGTGGGAGGTGAAACCATCTGTGGAGAGGATGGGGAGGGGGCAGGATTTAGAGGGTTTAAGAGAGCAGAGTTTGCAATAGTAGTTATGGAGGATTAGAATGAATTCTGCGTAAGGGAACCACATAAGATTTCTGTCACTGTTTAGTTCCAAATTGAGGTTGGAGATTTTGAATTTATGGTGGTACTAATGTCCTTGGTCCACCCTTGTGTATCTACATTCTATTCCCTTTAGGTTAATTTTTTTCACAACACTCTCCCAATTTTTTGCTACAGATTACCCTTCCAGATGTGCCAGAGATGTCTGAATTTACAGTCAATATAAAGTAAAGGTCAGCTTCAGGGAGTCTATGCTGTTTTCTTAAGTGATGTCTGGCATAGTTGAAAAAATCCAATACCATGGCAATATTCTAAAGCTTAGCTATCTCTAAGTGTGTTGGAAGCATCCATGGACTTCTGATCTTGTTATGTTGTTAAGCCCTGAAGGAACAATTTTAAAGATATGAAACTAGAGAGTCCCACTTACCATGAACCAATCTGATAGCCTGTTACATCAATTTAATCACACTTGTGCTGGAAATGAGGGTCCAGTTGTGTGCTTCTTGAGTGTGGAAATGTTTATATTGCACACATTTTTATTGTGGTTGCTATTTAGGCACAGTCTTAATACGGGACAATGTAGAAGGTATTTAGAAGTGTGAGAACACAGAGGAGTGAGTGTTCTCATCTGGTCACCGTGGTCTGATTGACTCAGTGGCATGTTGACACACATCTGCCTTCCCACACACTCAACAGCACCACTGTTTTCTTTTTAAAAATGACTTCATCTTCCATTGTAAATGTCTGCACTCTAAGGCCTGGTGAGAGAATTCCTTGGAAACCAAAGAACATTTAGTCATTCAGTGTCTATGTGGGCATTTTCTTCTTTAATTTATAAAGTCTTTTGAGTGAGTAAATTAAAAAGTGGTGTGTTAGTATTCCACATTTTGTTATTTTTGAGAATTTATCTAATAAGCAAGTTTATAATTGAAAGGGTATTTGTTTGTGAACTTCTGTGAGACTTTTAGTTATATTTATGCCATGCAAAGTAGTTGAACCATTTTTACTGCATTTCAATCAGAACGATATGGAGTAGTAGAATGATCATCAGTTGTGGAGTAAGAAACCTTGGGTGCTGGTTCTAACTCGGATTCTAACAACTATTACCTCGAGTAACTCTTTGCCTGGACTCAAGTTTCCTGACTTTTATTAGGTGATCTTAAAACATTTTTTCAGATCCTAATCTCAATTTTAGGAATTGATATAGTTTGGCAGCATGAGAAAAGACTACATATTGTTAAGGACATTAATTATTACATGACACAACTTAAAATGTGCACACTGAAGTTGGGGGTTAAGTTTACAGTATTCATTAATTTATATATACTTTTATATAATAATGACTATCAGAAATTTGAGAAACAGTGATGAACAAGAATTGTACCAGTCCTCAGCTGGCTCACATTGTAGCAAGGAAGACAGACATGTCAGCTGATTGTTGGAATAAATGTGATAAGTGATTTTGCAATAATATCTACATATCAAACTTCTTTTCTTAGTATGTCCAGCATTTCAAACCTCACACATCTCAGATTCAATAATTGACTTTCCAGGGGTGTCCAACCTGCAGCCCAGGATGGCTATGAATGCGGCCCAACACAAAAATTGTAAATTTACTTAAAACATTGTAAGACTTTTTTTGTGATTACATGTCACAATGTATTCAATGTGTGGTCCAAGGCAATTCTTCTTCTTCCAGTGTGGCCAAGAGACACCAAAGGTTTGGACACCCCTACTATGTGCTTCTTTCAAAACCTTTCTCCTAATTTTTGTAAATTATACCACATTAGCTTATTTGTTCAAGTAGAAATCTAGAGTTTTGCCTGATTTCTGCTTCTTCTCCATTATATCATCTAATTCATCAGCAAATCCTAATCAAATTACATTCAGAACTTTTGATTCCTATGGCTGCCACTCTAGTCCAAGCCACCCTACCTGGACCCATGTAAGAACCACTTTGCTGCTCTCTCTACTGTCATTCTTATCCCATGCCAACATATTTCCAAGGGCAATGTATAAATTCAGTTATGGTACCTTTATTCATGGAACCTCCATAGACTTTCTGTTGTATCTCAAATGAAATCCCAATACTGCCATGTTCTGTCCCTCCCTGTATTTCCAGTCTCATTGTGACACTTGACCTCTTCACCATAATGCGTCTGCCGTGCTGGATCTAGTTCTTGTTCTTAGGGTTTCAATTCAGATCCTTTTCTCAGAGATGACTTCTCGTATCATCTGAACAGATTTCATATCCTCAACTTGTTCTCTATTTCACTACTATGCTCTTTTTTCCATTGCCACAGTTACCACAGCTTTTAATTTGATTGTTTTTATTCCCTTATGTATTGTTTGACCTGATCACTAGAATAACATCTCCATCAGGGCAAGAAATTTACCACTTTTATTCACTTGGCATCTAGCATTGTCCTTATTGCTTAGTTCATTAGATATTACTTGAAAAAAACAGCCTAGTTATTATGACTTTCTCTAATTTGCAACCTGAACATATTGAGGAAATGGAAATAAAAGGCATTCCTTGACACTTCTTATCAATGATGTATCTAAGACAGTTACCAATTATGCAAAGATTGGTATAATTAAAATAATAATTTATAATTTCTAGTATCATCACATTCATTCTTCTTTAAAACCATAAATCTATGAAAAACCACAAAAGGAAGCATTTCTAATTTGACTAAGTTTAATTCTATTGCAGTACTTACTAGTAAAGCAAGTTGTGGAAGAGTTTAATAAGCAATCCACTTAATGATTGTGTAACAATTGTTCACACCATTCAACTTTTACTCTTGTAATCTTGAAAAGGTAAACAACAATAAAAAGTTACTTCTTCTGATTAATTTCTCAATCTTAAAAGACTAAGTACTAATGTGCTGGTAAATTACCATCAGTTTTGGAGTGAAATAATTTACTTTTCATCTTTTCTATTACAGTGTGATCTTATTTATTTTTACATAAGATCTAACATGACATCATAATGATAAATCTTATGTTTATAAATAATTGGTAAAGCAAAGAAAGGTGGTATAAAATATTTAAAAATCTTTTTCATTGTGTAGTCATTTGCAATTAATAAAAACTTGTGGGTGAGCAAAAGAAATTATTTAAGAACTATGGCTATGGATAGTTTAAATATTGTGATAATAAAGTATAGCAGATTCTCCATAGTGAATATATAGTAAGGTACTAAGTGAATATATATAAGGTACTGTATATATGTTAATACAGAGGTGCCTCTTTTTGTGTGTTATTCTCACTTCCCAGAATATTCGTGGTTCTCCTGTGTAGACCCCCTACATCTCTAGCATTCTTAATATATGACACAGTCTATCACATCATAGGTCCGGAGTAAATTTTGTTGACCTGAAATGAGATATTTCGCCAAGTTATTGTTAAGTCCTACAGTGCTTATAATCTATGCCATATGAAGTATCAAAACAGATCTGAATCCTATTTTGTAATTATAAAGCTAAGATAATCACTAACATCTTTAGTTATTTGCAGTTAAATTTTATTTAGCTTTTGAATATGTAAATACATGCAAATGATATAAAGTCAAAAGTACAAAAGAAACAGTAAAAAACAAGTTTCTGTCTCACATTTTCCCCCCAGCTACTCTGGTCCTCTCTCCAGGGATTTCTGTTATCACAAGTTTTTTGTGTTTTTTGCATATCTTTAGAAATATTTACAGAATTCAGATGAGCACTCGTATTCTTTTGTTTATACAAATAGGAGATTTTGTTTTTATCATATTCAATATTTCTTATATCTATAATTCTACATAGAGTTCCCTAATTCTTTCTAAGACTGCATAGTGTCCCATTAAATGAGATGCCATATTGTGTTAACAAATCCCATATTAATAGACATTTTGGTAGTTTTCAATATTGTATTATAAAATTGATTCTCTTAGCCCATTTCACTTTCTGTAACAAAATATTTCAGATTGAGTAGCTTATAAACAAAAGAAATTTATTTCTCAAAATTTGGAAGCTGGAAGTCTGAGATCTAAAATTTTTTTATTGTTTCAACATTACAGTATTTTATATTCATTGAATAAATATGGGAGAGTAGAGAAGAAATACATTTTTCTTTAAATCTTACTTTTAGGGAAATACAGCTACAATTAAAATCTTGGCAAATTCTATTTCTTTTTAGCCTTTTTTCTAGGTATATTTTAGTTTGTTCAAGCCATATGATAATATAAAACTTTGTTGTTTTTTACTTAATGTTAAATATTGTCACAGTGCTTTTTAATAACTCCAAACTGTTCTGTCACAGCTGTATCATAATTTACTTACTGTTGTCTTATTTTTAAATGCCTGGATTATTTCTACTCTATGTTAATATAAGCCGCACTGTGATCAAAATCCTGTAGTGTGTATCTTTGTCTGAGGGTTTTTTCCATTGGTTAAAATTACTAGACTTCATGATAGAGATAATTTTACACATTTTGAGATATGTTGACATAGCATTTAAAAATTCAACAACTTTTAATAATAGCTAAATTTACTATGAGTACTTCAGGTATATTTCCTTACTACTCTTTTTTGGTAGGTATTGTTATTATTCATCCTTTAAAAACTCATGCACTGCAGAACTCAAATAATGTGGCCAAGGTCACATAATTAGTTTGTTCTAGAACAAGTTTTCAAGCATACAATTTTCTGACTATAAGGATATATTGAGTTGGCCAAAAAGTTCTTTTGTTTTTTCCATAAGATGGCTATAGTAACACTTAATTGTCTTTAACTTTATTCAAAACAATTTTGTTACATTGTATTGTGACAGCTGTTATATTAGTGTGCACTAAAAAGTATTTAGAAAAAATTGGTAAATTTTTGTGTAGCCATTTTAATATTGAAGATGGAAGAAAATATGCAATATATTTGGCATATTACGCTTTATTATTTCAAGAAAGGTAAAGACACAACTAAAATGCAAAAAAATAAACAGATTTGTGCAGTGTTTGGAGAGGGTGCTGTGATGGATTGATTGTGTCAAAAGTGGTTTGTGAAGTTTCGTGCTGGAGATGTCTTGCTGGGTGATCCTCCACAGTTGGGTAGACCAGTTGAAGTTGATAGTGACCAAATCAAGACATTAATTGAGAACAATCAACGTTATACCATGCAGGAGATAGGCAGCACATTCAGAATATCCAAATCAATAAAGTTGTTGGTGTAAATAAAAAATATGCTGTTTATTTTACAGAAAAATCCATATAGACTTCTTGGCCAACCCATACTATCCGAATCAGTTTATTTGGCTTTCATAACAAAATACCACAGATTGGGTGATTGAACAACAGAAACTTGTTTCCTCATAGTTTTGGAGTCTGGAAGTCCCAGATCAAGGTGTTGGCAGGTTTGGCTTCTTCTGAGGCTTTTCTCCTTGCCTCACAGGTTTGGCTTTCTCTCTGAGTCCACACAGGTTCTTTCCTCTGTGCATGCATGTCTGTGCTCTAATCTGCTCTTATAAGAACACAGTTGTAGCCTTGGCTGGTGTAGCTCAATGAACTGAGCTCTGGACTGCAAACATAAAGGTCACTGGTTTGATTCCTGGTTGGGGCACATGCCTGGGTTGTGGGCCAGGTCCCCGGGTGGGCAGAAGCAGCCAATTGATGTTTCTCTCACACATCAATGTTTCTTTCTCTCATTCTCCATCCATTCCCCTCTCTCTAAAAGTAAATAAAATCTTTGAAAAAGAAAGAACACAATTACTTTGAATTAGGGTCCACTCATAAGACCTCATTTTCCTTTACCTACCTGTTTAAAGGCCTGTCTCCAAATACAGTCACATTTTGAGACACTGGGGCTTCGAACTTCAACACATGAACTTTGGAGGAACACATTTCAGCCATAACACCATCTTATAATATTTCCCTAAGGGAATTATCTACATTGCCCTCAATTGTGAAATGCCATTTCTTTTATAATGCAGAATAAAAGGAAGTACTCTTTTTTAATTCAAAAAGTTTTTGTTTTTAATTTTTCTGGAACATCTAGACAAAACAATTTGATAAAAACAACAACAGAAAGTACAACAAAAAGGAGAAAATAAAATTATTAAAATCTGTAGATAATATGACTGTACAACTAGAGCTAACTACACCTCATGCTGAGTTATCTGAAAATCTCTTAAAATTAGAGGTATTCTTTAAGGTCATGGATATATATTAAATATTCAAGACAAGTAATTTTTCCATTACTAATTAAAACTGTTCAAACCACAGTGATTTTATTGTAAAATTTTTATTATAAAATGTATCACATATACATAGGCATGTATAAACCTGTACAATTTATTTTTTTTATTTTTTTGTAAAATAATGTAAAGGATAACAAAAAACAAGCACATGGACAGTCTGTAGCAGCTTAAGAAATGGGATAAACACCGCTCCCCAAACCCCCTGTGTGTCCTCTCCCTCCTCCAAATGTAATCACTATGTTGATGATACATTTATCACTCCTTGCTTTTGTAAAAATAGCTCTCTCCTATCTGTATGTATCTCTAAGGCCTATATCCCTTTAGTTTTGGAAATGTATATGTGAAATAGATCTGTATGTGCTGCCCTGTGAGCATTGTTTACTTGATATGTGTTTTGGGATTCATCTGTGCTGTTTTTCGTAGCTTCAGCGTATTCATTTCTGTTGCAATCTGGTGTTTTATAATATGAAAATACCTCAGTTTATTTGTTCCTGTTCCTGTCTAAGACTGTTGAGAATGGCCAATTTTTGTATGAATAAGCCTGCTATCTATCAATGTTTGTTTTTCTTGGGATACATGTTCAAGGATATTTTAGGGCAGTGGCTTTCAGTGTTTTGACTCCAGCTCTCAGAAATGAATTAATTTTACACTGTAATTCAGTACACATACATATGCTCGAACATATGTATGCACCTATAGCTAAAACAATGTTTTTTACAAAATAATATTACATTCAATGCACACATATTTTCTACTCTACTTTTGAAAAATGATGGTTGTAGACCCATAAATTGATTTTATGGTCTCAAAATACCTAATTTAAAAGCAGTAAAGAATAATATTGAGTTTTATTCCATATTAACAATATGGAATACTCCATATTATTCTTCAAAAGAAGGATGGCTTTAAATTTCTACTAATATGGTAAAACTTTCTTTAAATCTTCTTTAATCATATCTGTTCTTTTCTCAAAGTGCCTCAGTCTCGTAGATGTGAGGTCATCCACCCTTCTGCTCTCTCTCTAATCAGTTTTTCCTGCCTCTTTCTCCCCATTTCTAGTGCTGTTCTACCTGTCAGTTCTTTGCCCTTTCAAAATCTTTTTGTTTCGGTGTCTCTAATTTTTTATTATGTTGAAACACTTAGCCTTAAAATCAGTTCACTTTGAACCAGTGTGTTTTATATTAACATAGTTTCCAAAATGTAGGTATTCATCTATTAGTGGATTCTGAAATCAATGTAGTAAGACCTGTGTTTTTTCACTGAAATGCAGTAGATCAGAAAATTAGTTTCGTTTTGCAAAACTTGGCTATGATTGTGTGTGTTTGTGTGTATGTACTAGCTTGCAATAACATGTTTTTCTTATTTTATGTATGTAACAAATAGGTTTTTTTTTTACCATGCTCCCCTTTGTGGAAAAAAAAAAAAACGTCGTTGTCCTTATGCCAGGTCACACTATTTACTTGCACAAATGCTTCAGCCTCCCCTCGCTTTATTATTGAAACCTCCAGGGATGCTGTTATGTGGCACAGACTTGCCTTGGCGCTCATGCAAGTTCAACTCGTACTAGAATTTCAATGGGTCTGAGTATAACAACTCCCTACTGTAGCTCTTAACTCCACTTAGGACTTCAGAGGGGATCAGATAGTATTTCTCAGGGTTACTTTCTGACTGGTGAAATCGGGAAGTATTTTTCTCTCCCCAAAGTCAAGCAATATTATGTTACTTCTTACACTTTTCCTGTTAGCTTTGTGGTCTGGTTCTAGATGAAGAGTGCCCGGGTGATTATAGAGATTTCACTTGCATCATACTTCATCACCACATTTAATACAGAGCTAAGGCCCCAGGTTGGTTCAGAGGGGCCCTTGGGTGGAAATTCATCCTCCTTCCTGGGAACCTCAGTGGTCAAGAAGCCAACTCAAGTCACTGAAGCAGGCCTATGTCAGCTGGCTGTACTGCGGTTTCACGTGATTTTCTTATTCCTTCAAGGTAGACACCTTCTACTTTTCTCCCTGTCCTTTCGGATTTGGCCTTCCTAAACTGGAAGAGCTGTACAGGCCCTGGGGAATCCTAAGCTTTTCGGTCACATGTACCAATGTGCTCATACATTGTTCATTCTGACTTGTTCTAGTCATTTCTAGTTCTTCAAAATACACTTCACATAACCTTCCAAATCTTGCTACCAAAATCTTTTATTTTTATTTTTTAATCTTCATTTGAGGACATATTTTCATTGACTTTAGAGAAAAAGGAAAGGAGAGAGGAAGGGAGAGAGAGAAAAACATTGAGGGGAAAAAGAAGCATTGATTGGTTGCCTCCCATATGCACCCAGACTGGGGATCTAACCCACAATCTAGGTATGCATTCTGACTGGGAATCGAACCTGCAATGTTTTGGTTATTGGATGATGTTCCAACCAAGTCAGCCACACTGGCCAGGCACACATTTTTTTTGATTCTGCGTAAATGTTTAGGGCAAATCTCTCTAATATTTACATGTGCTTAGAAATATAATAACCCATGTAACTCTCCATCTCATCTTAAACTCTTTTGAATAAGGTGCAGTGTTCTTTTACAGTCACAGGTTTGGGGCAGTGAGTTCTCATATAATTTCAGTACTGAAATCCTGTAATCTCCTAGATCACCTCTGTTACTTGTCTGCCTGTGAGGCTTAATTAAACCAATATAGTACTCAGAGGCATGTTCTAATCATGACTCAGAGGGCAACATCCCATGTGTGTGTGTATTTTCAGATTTCAGTGTTTTAGGTTTGTAACATACTAAATATAAATGTTACATACCTGAAATAAATACTTGCATAAGCTTTAATGCTTCTTGTCAGATATTTCAGTGATAAAGATAGCTAAATTATTCTATTAACTAAATGATAAGACACATCAAAGGAAAAGTTTTTGAAATGGCAAGGAGATTGGTGGATAAATATTTTCAAAAGTTACTTGATTGCATGCCACATGACCTCCAGACAGTTTTTCTCTGCAGGAATGTCCAGCCTGCGGCCCTTGGGCTGCATGCGGTCCAGGATGGCTATGAGTGTGGCCCAACACAAAATCACATATTTACTTAAAACCTTTCTATTTTTGCTCATCAGTTTTCTTTAGTGCTTGTGTATTTAATGTGTGTCCCAAGAAGACTGCTTCTTCCAGTGCGGCCAGAGATGCCAAAAGGTTGGATACTCCTGTGTCTAAGGCACAGGTGGCAAACACAAGGCCACGGGCCAAATCCGGCCCTCCACCTTGCTTTATTTGTCCCGGCACCTTGTTTCTACCTGGTGGCAGCGCCAAGCTCTCACTGAACTGTCAAGGAGTAGTTACATTTATGCAGTCCTGAAATTGCATTGGGCCCTTTGAAGGCAACCAAGAGGCTGATGTGGCCCCCAGGGAAAATGAGTTTGAGACCTGTGGTAAGGGATCACTTTCAAGCAGATGAGACATAGCAAGGCTCAGATGTTGCTCAGACATTTATCCCCCTTAGCCACTGGTACACTAGAGTCTGCACCTACTGACTCAAGGAAGCCCATAGTATGCAACTATTCCCTTTAGAGAAGTCATGTTAGTGATAACATCATTGTTGACATCAGGCATGCTGGGAGTATTCACACCACATAAATTGACAAATATATGTTACAAATCAGTGCTCCCCCACCCCCAAACCTATGTTAAAGATTTAACAGCACACATCTGCTTATCCCTGATCTTTCTTTTCTGGGAAGTAACATAATTTAAGACACATAGTGTCTGGAGAGATTGGGTTAAACTGCAATTTTCAGTCCAGAATTTTACATGGATTCTCTTGGCTTACAGTCACGAGCTGCATAACGACATTTGGATGACTGAGGGCTGCATGCACGTGGCAGTGGCCATACCATCTAGATTTGTGTAAGTACATTCTATGATGCTGACAGGATGGAATTTCCTAAGGACACGTTTCTCAGAATACATCCACTTCATAAACAGCATGGGACTGTATTTCCTCAGAGTAAGATTTTACAGTATTGTGTCCTTCTGCTTTTTCAATAGAAACTGCCAGTCTGAACACTGTTTTAACTCTCTCACCTACCAAAACTGAAAAGGATTGAGGGGGGGCTTCCACAATCTTAGTCTAAATTTGATTTAGTCTGCCTTCACACTTCTTGTTACCTCAATGTCATTGAGTTATCATTCACAGTCATTATAGGAATTCAATTTTGACATGCTTCTAAGTTGATAATTCAAACTGAGTTGCAGCTGGACCTACATTTTAGGGCAAAGAATCTAAACAGAAACCCTCAAGGGTTAAACTGAGTGCAGTTAGAGCCACTTGGATAACCCCACTCTTGCCTTGGGTTGCACTGAGACCAATCTGCACTTCCAAGGGAACAAACAAATGAGAACACTAAAGGAAATCAAAACATTACACACACATACCTAACAAACTGGGAAAGCAAGATAACTCATGTAGACCTTTACCCAAAGTTTTGAGATTAGGTCAGTGGTTCTCAAGCGAGGGCGATTTTGCCCTCCGGGAGACATGTGGCAATGCTTAGAGACAGTCGTCGTTATAGTCAGGGGAGGAACACTATAGTGTCTTGTGGCTAGCACCTGCTGCTAAGCTTCGCAGAATGCATTGGAATGTCCCACAATCGAGAGTTATCTGGTCCCAAATGTCCATATGCTCCACTTGAGAAACCCTAGACTGGATGGCCTTAAATGACCTACCACTTGATAAAACTTCTTTAAAATCCATTTTGGTTACCGCTACTCTCTGTGTTTGGCAGCTGTCACATCTTTTTCCACAACTCCAACCTTCAGGATGACCCACCCTTCCCTTCATGTCATACTTCCTTTTCTTATTTGGAACACTTTAGCCATAATTTATTTTTCTGCTTGCCCCTTGGCTCCTGTGTATTCCCCAAAATTATCTTTACTTGCCACTCTACTCAAAAGGGCGAATGAGTTTCCTTAAGATCTATTCTCCTTAGAGAGATTTAGGGAAAAGGAGTAAGGAGCATTGTGCATAATAAATGTGATTTTCTTTTCTCATACATATGGGAGAGTTAAGTTAATCTTGGAATGCATGAGTAATATCTTTCTTAAGTTTAAATTTATTTTTTTTTCTACTCAGGTTTGTCATGCTTTCTACTTTATTCTTTATTTGGGTAATTAAAAGGTGGTAACCCAGCAGGAGGATTTTCCCCAGCTGTCAGAATTCCTGCTAAATTATGATTTAGAACACTTTGAGTCCAAAGGAACCTGACAATTACAGTGTTTTGTTCTGTTTTTTAAATCGTGCAATGAATGTGCTTTTCTTGGGAAAGTTTATTTTCTATTTGTTACTATACTTTGAAGTAGAATTACTAATTGTTTTTGAAGTATATTTCAGTATCGATAATTGGCTTCCAACATTTGAAAATGATTTACTCCCACTATTTCAGAAGCTACTAATAGCAGCCCCTAAATCACAGTCTTGACAGACCAGCCTCAGGTTCCTTCCTGATTACAGGCTTTGCACTCCCAAATTTAACAAGGTGATTATACTCTTGAATTTTTGTCCTTTGTGAATTGTTTTAGGAGGAGTGATGTGGTGATGCTAAAACAATCTTTTTTGAAATTACAACCTTAACTCTTTCTCCCTCCTAAATAATATTTTCAAATTTTACTATTCATACAGCAATAGGCCTGATAGGTCTATGGGAAAATGCAAGCAGGATTTCACAAGGACACTCATACATGACCACATGAGTGGATATAGAAGCACTTCAAAGATAAATTTGCCTCCCCCTAGACAACTCTCTCTGCCACTCATGAAAATCAAATGCAGAGTTGCATACACCAACCTCACAGGAAACTCCTAGTATCGAGAGAAAAAAATAAGAGCAGGCACTGAAGAATGGAGACATTTCTGTCCCTCATTAATGGAAACTAGACAATTGGATTAAGCTGTGGTTTTGCTGCAGTATAAACCACAGGAAAATCACTTTACTTTTTGAACTTCGGTAAAATGGGAATAAAAGTGTCATGCCAGTGCTGTATAAGTGATTCAGGGAGTTCATTATTCTCTTAATAAATATTTATTGAAAAACAAGCATGTAATAGACACTGTAATAGATAAAACAGATGTTGTGGTGAACAAGGAAGTCAAGGTCTTCGCTCTTTTGTAGCTTTTCCTGTCTAGCACTCTGACATTCGAACAGCAGTGCACATTAGTAGCATGGCCATCCTCAGGAGCTTGTTAAAAATCCAGAATCTCAGACCCTCCTTAGACCTACTGAATTAGAATATGAGTTCTAACAAGATCCCTAGGTGATTTGTATGGACATTAAAGTTTGATAAACATTGGTCTAGCAGATATGAAAACTAATTCTGAAGTTCGGAAAGTGCTCTGCAAATATTTTTAAAAGTTCAGTTACTCATAAAACTAAGAAAAGGAAGATATGACTATTAAAATTTCAAATAAAAAGCACATGTGCTTACTTAAATAGTTTCTGTTTGGATTATAGAAACAAGATAAATTATAATTATCATTTATATTATTATTAGACATATTTTTAAACTAAAGGAAAGAAAAATGTCAAGAAACTATACGAAATTTCCCGGGGAAACCACCCATTGAAGCTGCGTAAAAGAAGACGAGAGGGGCAGAGCTACCTGGTTCAAATCAGTTTAAGCATCGAATCATCCTCTGGTCATTCTTGGAAAACATGACTGCATTTTTCGGACTATAACACCCACTTTCCCCCAAATTAGGGAGGAAATGGGGGTGTGTCTTATAGTCTGAATGTAGCATTACATTTACATTGGTGAAATATTATGTTATTAAATATTTTACCACATTTTTTGCTTCAAAATTTTTTTCCCCTATTTTTGTCCTTTAAAACCTAGGTGCATCTTATGGTCCAAAAATATGGTATCTCATAGTACTTGCTCTGTGTGGAGTCACAAATGAACACATTAAGGGAAAGATCTTTCCTATTTGGGAAGAAAGTACAGTTAAGACAGAGAATAAGAAACAGGAAAATAAGAAAGGAAATAACAGTGATGACTTGAGACAAGACCTAAGTCTAAAGTGGAAAGAATAAATTAGAAACTATAACTGTGTCTCCCCGGGGTGCTCCAGACATCAAAAAGGAGACTGTAATGCATTTCAGGACTTGATATTCCTAACAGTCAGTACAGCCACAAACTACTGTAATTCAGCAGAGATTCTATGTCAAGGACAAAATCCACACCCTCACCCTCAGACTCAACAAAATTGCATGTAACTGCCTCTGACAAGCACCCTCAGTGTCATGAAGAAAGAAAATAAAAAACATCCTGAGCCTGGGGCACAAATTTTCTGTGGAAACAAAGAGGGAAAAATTGAACAGCTCTACAAGAAACTGTTGCTCATGTGCAAACAAGGTTGTAAATTTTGTAGACACTACACATATAAAATACACACTCAAGTGTTGTTTCACAAAGGTAAATACATAAATAAACAAGCAAACAAAGGTATGTTTTCTTATTACAGAATCAACAGCTTCAGTTTAGGGACTAACGATTTCAGAATTAACCATCTTACTATTGATTTTTAAGCTAGCTAGAAGAACATAAGTACTGGGAACACAGCCAAAGTATCATGCCAACCATGTAGGAGCAAACACTTTTCATATTCTGCTACATGGCCAGCACACTGTTCCCTGATGAAGTGCTTTATAACGGATGGTAACTGAATCTAGTTGACCTGTCCTTGGAATGTATTTACACTGCAACACCAACAGAGCTTCAATGCGCCCATTCACAAATATCAGGCTACTAATATGTGCCAGTCATGGTGAGGTAAACAAGTGTGATTACTGAGGGAAAGGGATAAAAGGGGACTAAATGGTAATGGAAAAATATAATAAAGATTATGTATTTTTTTTAAAAGAAATATTTTCTTAAATATATGGATAATTTAGTTTGAAAGTAAAGTAAATCTTCAAAGGCCATGAATAAAGTGAAAGAATAAGTCCATAAGGGATAAACTAGCTTTTGAGATTTTATTATTTAGGTGATGTTGGCCAATTTAGATACTTAGAGCAAAACTTTCTCTGTTTTTTCCTAAATAATAAATTTCAAGCATACATGCAAGTTGAAAGAAATGTATAATGGAACCTATGAATCCATCATCTAGATAAAATAATTATCAATTCATGACCATTTGATTTCATTTATATCTCTGTTCACACTATTTCTCTTCCCTACATGAGATTGTTTAGAAGCATATCCAAGACATTAATTATTTTGTTTGTAAATATTTTAATTTTTTATTCTAAAAGATAAGGATTCTTTGCTTAAACACACCCATAATACCATTATTACACTTGAAAAAATTAACATAATTCCTTAATATCAACAAATATCCAGCCAGTGTTCAAATTTCTCCAATTCTCTGAATTCTTTTGTTTTTTTTTTCCTCTCTTTTTTGTTTAAAAATCAGAATTCAAATAAGATTCAAATTACCATTGATTGATATGTACAAGTTCTGTCTGGAAAAAATCCACTCACTGTTAACACAACGATAATGGTTTATGTGACATTGATGTAACCTGGCAGCCAAGGAGAGTGGACTGGAATGAGTGTGCATGAACAATGACAACTTCACTGTCAGTGGGGGTGGTAAATGCCATTGAGTGAGCATATGTACTCTGTGGCCATAGCACTCAAAATGACTGAGCGAGTAGAACAAAGAATGTGCATCAAATTTTGCATTAAGATTAAACATTCCTCTGGGGAAACTCTTTGGATAATTCAGAAGGCTGCAGCTAGGGGCAACTGGTGATTGGCAGCTTCATCATGATAATGTGCCTGTTCATGCATCACATCTACAGAATTTTTTGGTGAAACGTCAAATTACCCAGGTGACTCAAACCCTTACATCCCAGATTTGGCACCCGGTGACTTCTGGCTTTTCCCCAAACTAAAATTACCTCTAAAAGGGAAGATATTTCAGACAGTAGATGAGATTTAGAAAATACAGTGGGGTAACTGATGACAATTGGAAGAACTGTGTGAGGTCCCAAGGTGCCTACTATGAAGGGGACTGAGGCATCATTGTCCTATGTACAATGTTTCTTGTATCTTCTTCAATAAATGTCTCTATTTTTCATATTTCATGGCTGGATACTTTCTGGAAAGACCTTGTATTTTTATAATCCATGGGTATCATCTCTCTATCTTTTTTTCTTTTTTTGAGAAACCAAATTGGTAGTCTTATAGAGTTCTGAATTCTGCAGAGACTACATTTAAAAGGCCATTTTTAAAAGTTCAGGAGACAAGTCCTTGAGAAAAAAGTAGCATAGATAACCTTATAAAAAAGACAGGAAATTCAAAAAGTGACATCTTCAGTAGAGGAATTAAATAAACTGTTTTTAGAGATAGTTAGAAGAGATAGTTGCCTGTATTGTCTTTTGTTTTGAAGAAACTGGCAGAAAAAAAAAAAACATTCTCTGAAGGGATATACTTTAAAACCAGTCAAGGAATTTCCACAAGTAAATTTTCAGAGAATATAGGCTCACCATCAAAAATCACCAAAGATACCAGGGAAGAAATACCATAAATGAAAGTCCTTAGAAATAACAAACTGTTAAATTAGATTATTAAAACTGCTCATACAGAAATTATTGTTCACAGAATTTGAAGTATTTACTACTTTAAAAGGAGAAATACATTGAAATTATGAAGAAGGAAAAACCTTGGCTCTTAAATATAAGCACCATCTGAATTTTTAAATTAAACTTACATAGTGTTTATTGCTTGGGATCCAAACAATAATTTTTTAAACTCTCAATTCTGATAGTCCAATTTGACAAGTCTAATTTTTAAAGGAGCCAACTGGAACTTTTGGAATAAAATACTTAAAATACAGAGACATAATAAACAGCGATTAGACAAAGTTGGTGGAAGTGATAAAGAGGAGGTAGTGCTGAAGAAACCAGCAAGGATGCCACCAAACGTGTAATGGAGAGAGAAGTGCCACCGTACAACTAACTGAGGTTTTCGGAGAAGGTAAGAGGGGCAACGGGAGGAGTTATAATTAAAGAGATAAATAGCTGAAAATTTTCCAAAAACAATGGTGAAATACACCTAATCCAAGATCCAAGAAACACTGCCTGTCCCTCCAGCCCCCAAATGTCAAGTAGAATAAATTAAAAAAACCCACAACTAGAACCAGCATAGTGAAAATATAGAACAGCAAAGAAAAACAGCAGATCTTAAACACAAGGAGAAAAAGAGATACCTATAAGAGAACTACAATTTGACTGACAGGTAATTTCTCAATAATGTAATGAAGAAAGTCAGGCAAATTATCTTCAAAGTGGTAAGAGAAAATTATCATTCTGTAATTCTATTTCCAGTATTTTTTTTCAAGATGGGAAATGAAATATAGATGTTTTCAAAGAATGAAGACCTTTATAAGAGATTCCTTACCAAAGAAATATTTATAAAATATATTCCTTAAATAAGGAAATTAATCCCCAAAGTACCATCAATATGAAAAGAAAGTAGTGTACAATGAAAATGGTAAAGCTTCTGCAAAAACCTACATCACCATTGTACAAAATAATTATGATACTCTATAGTAGGGATTCTTAACTAGAGAAACTCGTATGCACTAAGACATTTACAGAAATGCTTAGAACAGTCTTTTGAGTAATAAAATTCATACTGATAAATGCTCTGGAACCCCCCCCCAAAAAAACCCCAACAACCCAGCAAGCAGGGGTAAAACAATAGAGTGGCTTGGAAGGTGTTGCTGTGGAGGGGAGGGGTGCTGCGTGCTGGGGCAAGAAGGAAACTCCCTCTAAAACCCCGACTGTCAGAATCTGAAAACTGAGGCCTGGACCCTGAGCTTATAAAAATATATATTTTCAATTTACGTCAGTTTGAGCGACCAGCCAGTATATCTCTTTCTCTAACAATTTAAGTTCAAGAGTGGATCACAAGGAATTAACAAAAAACGACTTAATCTAAATTACAGACAGGGAAAATGTGACTGGTATTTAAGAATTCTACATTCTAGGGTAGACAAGTGAAACAATTTTCTCTGTACTCAGCTGTATTGATTATAAAAGATAGAATTGGAGTAGATTATGCCTAAGTTTCTTTTTATCTCTAAAAAATAAATGAAATAAAGGCCAATTTTGGAACCATTTTTAAATAAGATGTTATCAAAGTATATGAAATATATATACATGTAATGTAAGAATTTTTAAAACTAGTTTCTGGCTACCTGACAATTGAGAAAACTATTAGTAAATAGTAACATGTCTGTTCAGATATAGAACAAGTTTATCTTTAAAACAATGGAGTTCTCATTAAAATTTTTTATGTATTTAAATAAATGGATCATATATATGGATTTTTATCTGCATAAATGTTGAGTTTTCATTCTATGGTAGGTCCATTAAGTGGATTTTCATATTCATAATGAGGTAGTCAGATGATGCAGTCACATATGGATTTTCTATTGAATGAGAATCTTCTCGAAGATAAAGCAGAGGTAGTTTAGATTTCTCTGAACTGGGCGATAGTATCATGCTGGCTTCAGCAGCACATACACTGAATTGGGCAATAGTTTCTCAGACTCTCACAGACCTATTGGTTCTAGTACTGAATGGTGATGAGGAAAAAATGGAGAAAATTTGTTTTTATTTGTATTTTAATTGCAATGACTGATTTTAGATATAAACTAAGGAATTGAACTCTTCCTCCATAATTTTATTAGCCAGCTTCTTTCATTTAATCAACATAAGGCAGCCCAGGTCAACTTTCAGTTTATTAATTATAAGAGTCATCCAGCATTCTTTGCTTACTATCATCTTTAACATTTTGGTGAGATTAAACCTAGCTTGTCAAATGTCCTGCCTCTTTTTAATGTCAGTGTGTCGTAGTTCAATTGTAAAATATACATCTATAATACTAGTTTTCCTCTCTTCCCTTCTACATTGAACTAAACAGTTGGGAACACTTTTCTCTATTGTCATTTCACTGAATTGAAAAAAAATATTTTAAGTTAGATTTTGTAAGAAAGTACTTGAAACAAACCTATTCTATTAAATCTGATCTGAACATGGCTTTTAAAAACTAAAAACTTTTCTGTGGCCAGGAACAGCTTCAAGGCTACATACACAGCACACTATATTTTATAATTTTAAATATCAAAATTCATTTTTTCTTTCATTTAAACATGTACTTATTGTTTCCTTGGTACTCCTGTCTGAAATCAATGTATACTTTGTTAAAATATAGAGGTTAAACTATGTTTAAGAATGACCAATTATAGGAGCTAACATAAAATGAAAGACTGCCTTGGTCACATGTAATTAACACCCCTTACAGTTTTTGAAAAATGAAAGATGATGAAGAGGTTGAAGGATAATATATGTATAAGAGGAAAGGTGAAGAACTAACTTATTATATATTAATTAAGGAGAACAGGATTAATATTTCATACAATCATTTGTTATAATAAATGTATGTAAACCCATTCTGCCTATCAGTGTGAAGTTGTGTGCTTCAAGAAATGTTGTGGGAACTTACAGTATTTTCAAAGTGTGTTTCATTGGATTTTTGTCTCGCATGGTGCTCTGGTGAAAATAGGAATCCTTTGCCAAATCAACTTGGAAATTTTTAAATATGACTTCCATCTCTTAGAGAATAACACAATTCACAAATGGGAGGTTCTGAAAATTTCTGCTAAAGAAAATTCTGTTTAACTTTGCTCAATTGACATTTCTCTGCCTTACTTGTCCATGGATCTCTTTCTATTAGGAACTTTTTTTTTTAATGCAATGCCTGTTTGCATTCTGCTAGAGTAGAGTTATGAGAACACACTTTGGGGAAGATTTGGGTGGTGATAATAGAATAAACCTCTCATTTTTATTTGTAATAAAATAATAATATAACAAGTTTCAATAGCTGACATTTATTAAACACATATCAGATAGTATTCAAAGCTCTTCACATATATTGTTTAGTGTTCAAAGAACAACTTTGAGTTAAATTACAATTTATAATTTTTTCCACTTTCAGAATGAGGAAATTGGACCTCAGTCAGAGTGGTAAAGTAACTTGTCCAAGACTAGACAACTGCAAGGTGGAATCTAGGCTTGAACCCAAGCTGTCTGGATCCAGAGCTCACATGCTCCACCTTTGTGTTTTAAACCCTAACTTCCAATGCCTCAGTTTACTACTCTGTTAAAAATGAGATATTTGAGTGAAACTATATCTTAGTCTCCTCTTTGGTGTGTGAAACTCCACATTTGTCAGAAGAATGCTGAAAAAAAATTTCAGCATAATTACTCATACCAGTTTTGTGTTGGTTTTAATTTAAAATAACAAAAAATTATCTTTCATAAGGAACTGCACTTAGGACCCAAAAAGTTATTTGACTTTTTATGAGCCTTTCTTGTTTATTGATGTTAATCTAAGTCTGTTTTGTATTTATCTTACATATTTGGACAAATATACACAGCATAATTTTCAGATTAAATTTGTCTCCGGTTTTATTTTAGAAGAGATTTTTCTGCATGAGAACTTCAGTTTCCTTCCAATTCTGAGATTCTGTCATTAATTAAGCAGATAATGGAATCTAGTGAGACTTTAGAGACTCACTATGAATAGATTAGGGTAACTAAAAAAATACAGTGTAGAAATTGTAACATTTACTATTAAAATTGTCTTAGAAGCAAATACATGACATTTATAGCTATTGTTGATTAAGCAACTATTGAATACCAGGCACTAAACTGTATTTATAAATTTTGTAATAATCCTTTGAGGAAAATACCAATATTTTTAAGAGTAAATATTAATGAGGGACTTAGGTTCTGGAAATTTAAATAAATTGCTCAAAGTCATAGAATTATTAAGTAACAAAGTAAGGATTCAAACCCAGAATTCTTTTAAAACATTTTTTTATTTATTGATTTTTTTTTAGAGGAAGAGAGAGAGAGACATCAATTTTTATTGTTTAATCGATTTATTTGTATGTGCATTGGCTGCTTATTGTATGTGCACTACCCGGAGATCACACCTGCAACTTTGGAGTATTGGGATGATGCTCTAATCAACTGAGCCACCTGGTCAGGGCTCAAACCCAGAATTTTTTGGTTCCAAATCCTAGAATCTACCACTTCCCATGTTAAACCAAATGCTTCGAAAACATTACTTTAATAAAAAATATAGGGGCTTAAATCATAAATGTCTGTATTTTATATTTATGAACTTCTATTTCATACAGCCACAATATTTTATTGTTATATACTGGATTTACTTATAAATATTTTTAAAGCAAGTGATAATTGTCACATATTTATGTTCTCTGTAAAATGTAACATATGGTTCTCTAAAAGGGGTTTGTTTGTCTGGTATTTCCACCTTGGGCACCAGAAATCTGATTGCAGTAACTAAGCAAAATCTACTTTGTAAAATATTTAAAGTAAAATTTGTAACAATTTTTTGTAGATAATTTAGCTTTAACTCAATAAAATAAATGAAATTTAGAAACATCTTACAACAAGGTTTCCCTAAGCATAAGAATATACCATAATTATAAATTACATATAAAATGTGATATTTTTATAAGTATCCTGATATGCTGTAATGAGGAAATGAGGAGACTCCTAGGTCATTGTCACTGAGAGAATGAACGTCACACCCTTTTCTCTCATGCTTTCACTCATCTCTGAGCTACAACTTCTAGCTCTGTAACCCCCATCAATTTTCCCTTTCATAAGACTCTAAGCAATGTATACAATTTGGTATCATTTACTTGACATTTCCCCTCAGACCCTTCATAGGATTGTTACACTTGCAATATTAAAAAGTGGCAACATATTAATTTCTTCCCAATCTACTCTCCATGCAGGATTTCTGAATTTAGCTTATAAGGATCAATCCAATTGCTCAAGTCAGAAAGTTGGGCATCAGGCTTAATTCTTCATTCTCCCCAACACTTTATACCCAAACAATTACCAGTGCTTTTTTACATCCTCTAAATCAGCCTGTAAATCTGCCAATTTCTCTTGATCCCCATTCCCAACTTCTGAATCTAAGATAACACATCTCTTTCATGGATGACTTGGATGGCTTCCTGACTTGGTCACTACATGTCTTCCTCCTACCCATGTAATCCTTTCTTCACATGACCTAGAGAGAGCTTCTTAAAATATAAATTTTTACCCTGCCCCTCCTATTCTTAAAATTCTTCAATGTCTTTCCATTGCTCCCAGGAGCATGTGCAAACTTTTAAACACGACCTACATTATTCTGTGTAACATGATACCTACCTCATCTCCTACCTACTTATGGGCTGCCTTTCAGGTTCAGCTGTATGCCATGTTTTACTCTTCCCCAAGGTCATTGCTCCTTAAGTTATTTGTAATTAAGGTATGCTGCGTGACAGAAAGCTTAATAACACTGACTTAAATAAGAGAGTTTATTTCTCTTCTACACAAAAGTTTGAGTAGGGTTTCCAGGGACACGTCACCTGGGATATATGATCCTTCTGTCTTGATGTTCTACCTCAATCGCATTGTCCACTCTGACTTAGGAGCAGGATGGAAAAAAAAAATACAACCCAAAGCAGAAGAGGGAAAGGGTCCATGTATTATCTCTTAATGTTCCTAGAAGCTGCCATATAGTATTTCTGGATTGATACCATTTGCTCAGAATTTTTTATTTTTTATTTATTTTAATTATTTTCTGTCTTTTAGTTTTCTGTCTTTTACTCCCATCCCTGCCCACCCCCAAGTCCTCCCCACCTCCTTCTCATTTCCACCCCACCCCTAGATTTTGTCCATGTGTCCTTTAGACTTGTTCCTGTAAACCCTTACCCTTTTCCCCTAAAATTCCTTCCCCTCTCCCCTCTGGTCACTGTAAGCCTGTTCTCTATTTCAGTGTCTTTGGTTATATTTTGCTTGTTTCTTTGTTTAGGTTCCTGTTAAAGGTGAGATCATATGGTATTGGTCTTTCACTGCCCGGCTTATTTTGCTTAGCATAATGCTTTCCAGTTCCATCTGTGCTGTCTCAAAGGGTAGGAGCTCCTTCTTTCTTTCTGCTGCATAGAATTCCATTGTGTAAATGTACCATAGTTTTTTGATCCATTCATTTACCAATGGGTACCTAGGTTGCTTCCAACACTTGGCTATTGTAAATTGTGCTGCTATGAACATTGGGGTGCATAGGTTCTTTTAGAATGGTGTTTCAGGGTTCTTAGGATATAATCCCAGCAGTGGAATTGCTGGGTCAAAAGGCAGTTCCATTTTTAGTTTTCTGAGGAACTTCCATACTGTTTTCCATAGTGGCTGCACCAGTCTGCGGTCCCACCAACAGTGCACTAGGGTCCCCTTTTCTCCACACCCTCTCCAACACTTGTTGTTTGTTGCTTTGTTTATGATGGCCATTCTGACTGGTGTGAGGTGGTATCTCATTGAGGTTTTAATTTGTATCTCTCTGATATCTAGTGATACTGACATTTGCTCAGAATTTAAGTAGAGAACCACACTGGGATGCAAGAAAGGCTAGGAAAAGCAGTCTTTATTTTAGCTGCACATGTCCAGCTAAAAATTGGGGTAAAACAGCTTCATTTAATGGTCTTAGAATCTTCCTCTCAATGTTATTGTGTCTAGTTCTGTCCCCTGGAATATACACAGTCATCATTCTACATGAGAGGACCAATGTGGACAAATAATACATATAAGCCAGGGATACAGCCCCCCCCCCCCTTCCCCTTGGCCACTCTTATTTGGCATCTCAGGCTGAAGCCATTTTCTTAAGGAATCATTCTGTAACTGTTCCCCGCCCCATACATTCCACACTCCTATTCCACCACCTAATTAGATTTCCAATAGTATTCTTAATAGACCTTCTTTAAGATCTGTTTTAAGTTCACTGAAAAATTGAATGAAGATCACAGATTTCCTATATGCTCCCTACCCCAACATATGAACAGCGCCCCCCATTACTGGTATCTGGAACTAGAGTGGTGCATTTGTTATCATCTGTGAATCTCTACTGACACATCATAATCACTCAAAGTCCCTAGTATACATTGGGATTCATTCTTGGTGTTGTACTATGTGTTTTGATAAATGTTTGATGACATATATCCATCATAGTATCACACAGAAAAATAGTTTCACTGACCTAAAAACTTCTGTGCCCTGAGTGTTTATTACTTGTTCCCCCATCACCCATCAAACCATTAATCTTTTTTACTGTGTTCATAGTTTTGGCTTTTCCAGAAGGTCATATATTTGAAATCACACTGCATGTAGCCTTTTCAGGTTGACCTCTTTCACTTAGTAATATGCATGTAATGTTCTTCCATGTCTTTTCATGGCTTGATAGCTTATTTCTTTTTATCGCTGAATAATATTGATTGTATGTCTTGCAGTTTATTTATCTCTCCACTTTCTGAAGGCCATCATGGTTGCTTCCAAGTTTGGGTTATGATGAATAAAGCTGTTATAAACATCTGTGTGAAAATTTTTTGGACATAGTTTTCAATTCACTTGGATAAACATCTAGGAGCATTATTGAGATGTTTTGTTTAGTAAGAAACTGCCAAACTGTCTTCTAAAGTGACTATACCATTTTGCATTCCAGTTTCTCTTGCTCCACATCCTCACCAGTTGTTAGTATTGTCAATATTTGGGATTTTGGTATCTCGTTTTAATTTGAATTTCTCTGATGACATATGCAGATGATCTTTTAAAATGTTTATTTGCCATTTGCATAATTTTTGGTGAGGTGTCTGCAAAAGTTCTTGGCCCATTTTTTTAGACAAAATATTTTTTTCTTATTGTTGAGTTTTAAGAATTCTTCGTATATTTTGGAAAACAGTTCTGATTTTATCAGGTATGTCTTTTGTAAATATTTTCTCCCAGTCTGTGGCTTGTCTTCTCATTCTCTTGATAGTGTCTTTTGAAGAGCAGAAGTTTTTAATTTTAAAGAGATCTAGCTAATCAATTATTTCTTTCATGGATCATACCTTTGTTGTATATCTAAAAATTATCGCCATACCTGAGGTTATCTAGATTTTTCCCCTACGTTCTCTCATTGGAGTTTTATGTTTTCCTATTTTACATTAGGTCTGTGATCCATTCTGATTAATGTTTTGTGAAGGTTGTAAGGTGTGCCTATATTAAATTTTTTTTTGCATCTGGAAGTTCAATTGTTCCAAAACCCTTTGTTGAAAAGATATTTTTTCTTTGTTATGTTGCCTTTACACTTTTGTCAAAGATAGCTGACTACATGTGGGCCTTTTTCTGGGATTTCTATTCTGTTTCACTGATGTACTTGTCTGTTCCTTCACACAACCACACTGTCGTGATTGCTGTATATTTAAGCCTTGAAGGTAGTAGCGTTAGTCTTCTGACTTCATTCTCCTTTAATATTGTGTGGATTATTCTAGTTCTTTTGCCTCTCTCTATGAACTTTGGAATCTGCTTGTCAACATCCAGAAAATAGCTTGCCAGGATTTTTGACTGGGATTCATGTAATCTACAGATCAAATTGGGACAACTCACATCCTAACAAGACTGAGTCTCAGCCATGAACATGGAATGTCTCTTCATTTATTCAGTTCTTTGGTTTTTTTCATCAGAGCTTTGTAGTTTTCCTAATATAGATCTTGTACATATTTTATTAGATCTAATAGCGTTTTTAAAAATTAGCCATTCAATTATTGCCAAAATGTAAAAAACTCTCTACCCTTTCCAGCTAAACTGTTATATGATATCAAAGCCAATGACAGCATTGTACGCTGCTGTTATCTCACAGTTGTGAATAAATGAAGTTGTGAGTGTCACATGTGCTGAACTAGTGAATACGTGAGATATTTCCCCAACAACCATTCTACCTGAAAATGAATGGTCTAGCCACATGGTACTAAATAATTCCTTGCCAGTAATTTGTTCTGAAAAGGTTATGGTCATTTTATGTTTTGAAATGTTAGGAGGTGTACTGTCTCCTAACGTTTCTTATGGTGTCTAAAACAGACACTATGAGAAGTGTTTTCTCTTATACCTTGACATGTTTCTGGGTCTGAATCTGACACCTATGAGCTTGGGCATGCAGACAATATGAAGGAAGAAAGTATAGAAAGAATGAGAACAAATAAATCCCAAACTGATTCTTGAAAAATGTAACTGTGCTCCTGAATCAACCAATCTGAAGTCTGCTTTTCCTCTGGATGTCATATTATGTGAGATAATCAATATCCTTGTCATTTAAGCTAATTTTAGTCTCTGTGTTTTGAGGAAAAGTTGGATATTTTATAATTCTTTTAGTTTGAAAAGTTTCTGTTGGAGGTCTACATAAACTAAAAACAAACATCCACAGTTTAATAAACGCATAAAGACCCTAACCCTCCCTTGTGGACACGATTTGATATACTCACCTTCTTGCATCTGCTTCCAAGAGTAGAGTTCCTTTAGTTCTGCTTTAGGTCATCTTTGTACATGTATCTTAATTGGATTCTACCAGGTAATCAATTAGGTGATTTTCTTTATCCAACTATATTGTATATTTCCTTTTTAAAAAATGCAGGCTAAAATACTCATCACCACCTTAAATTATTGGAGTATAAAAGTAATGATCTCAAATTTGACCTTCATAAAAATATCCTTATAGAGTGTTTTAATATCTCCTCAAGTAACCTTTGTCTTTTTAACTTTTGATTACCACGTTTCTCTACACACACATACACACATCTCCTCATACCCTTTCTCTTTTACAAATACTGTTTTAAATTCCAACAATTATCTTTGTGCTGCCTGTATAATTTTGAAATGGCAGAAATTTGAACTGTGAAGTGGATTAAAAGGTTAATTGCCTGATCTTAGTTTCTTTGCCAAAAAGACTATTTTGACCTATACAAATTTCCTGTCTGGAAGCTAGGAATCTTTTGAAATACATACTTAAATGAATCAGTCTTATCTCTAAGGTCAACTAATTTTATGTAATAATTCTAATGTTAGTTTCTTGGCAACTGGTATTTGTCTCATTAAGCTATTATGTTTGGAAAACTATGACCTCAACATTTTTTTCTATTAACAAATATTTTGAGAAAATATTTTTGGAAAATGTCATAATTTTTGGAATAAGCCTAATATATTTTCTTATATTCAAGATGCTCATAGTCTAGAGCAGTAAAAATATCTAAAATATTAGAGATATTTCAGAAAATATTCTATTTTTTATTTTTATTAAGTACATATGGTGGCCCTTCAAAGACATTAGAGAAATACTTCATCTGCAATACATTGCATAGGAAAAATCTATGCAATGTCCTAGTAAAGTTCTGTAAAGTGCTGGTGAAAAATTACAATTATTCTCAGCATTACATTAATATTTAAGCATCTTACATTCAGTAATGGGAATTTGAAATGTTTCATGTTTTAATTTTCCCAATGTATTATTTGCTTGGATTTTCACACTTTGCTTACATGATAGAAACAAACAAAGCTCGTGTTGATTTTATTGGGCTTGGTTCCTTGAGTTTCATTCTAAATGGTCATACTTTCATTTCTATACATTGACTATCTTTGATTTGGATTCAGGGATATTTAGAATATGATGTTCCTTAGTGATATTAAAGCACTACCATGAATAAGTGGCGGTTAAAAATTTGGTTGTTGATTTGCTCCTGTATGATTTTCAGAACCTTATACAAGTAGACAAAAAACCTGTGGTAGGGCTATCAGAGTTAATATCCTCACATAATGAAGATATTTTTTCTTTCACCAATTGGGAAGACAAGTCCCTTACTTAGTGAATTTTAATTTTTATTTTATTTCTAAAGCAATCACCTTCATTTCGAAAGAGACTTAAATCAGTGCTTAGATGTCTCCACAAAGGAAAGGTAGTGGAAAGAAAAGCACTAAGTGGGATTGTCAGGAGGGAAAGAAGCAGAAAGAAAGTGATAGGACCTGAGGCATAAAGGCAGGGAAAAATGAAACAGTAACAGAGAAAAGAGAAATATTAAAAAAAAAATCAGAGAATAAATAGCAGAAAGAAAAATGCCCATGTATTGCCAGGTCGGGTGGAATTCATCTGCAGATGATGTCGTGATTAAAGAGAAGGAACAAACAGACTTGATAGAGTTCAGCTGGGAATAGTCACTACCTCATGAAAACATTTATGTGCCTTGTCTCTAAAGATCAGTAGATGAATACACGACCCAGCTGATGTGAAGCACTGAGCAAATTGTTCAATACAGCAAAAGCAAATCTAGGTAGACAATTGCTTCATTTTCTGTTTCCTTGGTCTCTTAAAAATAATGAAAATAAAAATTACTGAAAATTATGAAATACAAAAAATATACAAAAGAGTATATTAAGAGTGCAAAGCAATGTTTCTTGAATCTAGTTATGCATCCATTAGAAGCACTTGGAAAGCAATTGAAAATATTGATACCCAAATACTATAGTATAATTAAATCAGTGCCTGTTCCTCAGTTTTTGTTTTAAGCTTTTTAGATGAGTCTAATGTACAGCCTGGGTTGAGAGCCACTAGTAAGAACGATAAGTTTACTATTCATATACCCATCATAAGCTTAAGAAATACAATGTTACCAGTTCCTGTGATACCCTCTATATTTCTCTAATAGGATTACTGGCATGCCCCTTTCCTCTATAAACATACAAAGCTAACCATAACCTACATTTTGTGTTAATCATTCCTTACTTTATTGTGTATCTCTAAAGATTTTAATTTTTAGTTTGGAACTTTTTTCTGGTATTGGAACTTTTATAAATGGAGTCCCACTATATTCTTCTGCCATATAACATTTCACTTAATTATGTTTTTGAGATGAATCTTCCTGATGCATATAGTCATTTGTTCATTGATTTTCACTGATGAGTGGTATTCTGTTGTACAAACATAAACCATTTTACCATATCTTGTAGATCCTTCTGTGAACTAGGCATATGTTTTTTTTTTCCCCCCATGGTCAGTTGATCATAAGGAAACCTTGTAAGGCTGTTTAAGTTTGGACTAAGGGAGAAGGGCCATGAAATCCAACTGATAAAACAAACCTCATCTTGACAGACCTAGTGCAGCATCTTTACTGGCTATAAGCCGTACAACTTTTAGGCTTCTAGTTATCTGCCTTCAGAATCCTCAGATGACTACTGAGCATTATGACTCTTCTTCAGTGGCTAGGTGTAACAGGTTTTCTTTGAAGGGGATACCTCAGCACTCTGACCCACTGAATCCCTAGAAACTTCACTAAAATACAGAGCCTTAGAAATGTTATGGTGCTTATCTCCTAAGATACTTGTTACATCCTGCTCAAGAGAGCCCATTGACGTGATGGCAGTAACATAGTGAACCAGTGTGGAATGAGAAAGTGAACAAGTTCTCTGCGGGGTGATGGTGGTGGAGAGGGTGGCAGTGAAGGCGAACTGGGCCCACGGCGGGGGGGGGGGGGTAAGCTCTATGAGAAGTCCTTGCACTCGCGCTGCTGATGCCCTAGCCCACACTAGACATTCAGGAACTCTACTCTTTGTGTTCGGTGTGGCCAGTGCCCTGTCCTAAAATAGCTTAACATTGAGCTCACTGTAAAGGAGAAAATATTTAAGGAATCTGTTATTTGTCATAGCGCATATACTGAAGGGAACATTTGGGGCTGAGAGGCAATAAATGGAAAACATATTATTTCACATAATGCCTAAACAGACACAGTAGGCAGTGAACAATAAAATAAGCAGAAAGACTTAGGTAATGTCAGCCAACCTGTCATCTATCACTCTGCTCTTAGTGCAGTGGGTTCATGCATGAAATAGTGGTGGCAGGGACGAGGTTTGCATCGGCTCCCTTTCCCCAAGGGTGCCACCACTAAGTGTTTCACCTGGAAGAGGAAGACACCAGCGTTGTACCCTAGTGCAGTACTGTTCCTGGAGGAGAGCAAATAGTCACTGAGTAGGAAATCAAGGATAGTAAATTCCTCACATCCTGGAAGTCAATGCTTTGTCTTGACAGTGATTTGTCTGGAGTTGACACTTATTTCAGATATATGTTATCTTAGTTGCCTGCACAGCCTAAGTTCCAGTATTTCTTTGATCCACTGACAAGATATATAACTGCCTAAAAATAAGAGAGCTTCTAAAGCAAAGGAGTCGTAGCAGTGATCACATGAGTTGGGATTCCTTGGCTCTCTGACCTACCACACCACCCAGAAACTGCTGGCCTGATGGAGCAATAGCACAGATTTTTAAAAGTGCAACTGAAATGCCAGCTTGGAGACAGTACTCTGAAAGGATAGAGCACCACCCTTTGAGACACAACATACACCCTAATTAACAACCACGAAGCGCTCCATCCCAAGTAGAATACAAGGAATCAGAACCAAGGACTGGAAATAGGAGTGGCTTCCTTTACCATCACTCTTGGTGATCTACTTGGGGATTTTATATTTTCTGAAACTGCGACTCTAAGTTGATAGACAGCCTGGTTCCCAGAGAAGGAATACTTTCATCAGAGGACACAGTCAGTTTCCTGTGAAATTTTATTCCATGGTTACTACCTGATCACTGTGGGTTCCCCATTCCAAGAGAGTAGCAGGCAAGAAAAGGAGTCACTACATCAGTGAAGACTATTGACTCTAATCCTCAGAATATAGCACTTCTGTTACACAATGAAGATAGAGAAGGAATATGTTCAGAACCCAAATGATCCAGTTGTGTGTCCTGTGGCATTTCTTTGCCCAGTTTTCATGGTAAGTGGGAAAGGGTGGCAGCCATGGTCAAAGAAAGGCTTGTGAACAGAGGCTCAGAGTAAGTGTTTGAGTCTCTGCACAGCATAACCCTCCTAAGCAGCAGAGGTGTCAGCCAAGGGTGAATCTGGAATGGCCAATAGAGGAGAGAGCGACTGAACATCAATTATATCTCTGAGAACAGCTGCAACTGTGAGGGCTGGAATGTTCCATTAACTTTGTCCTTATAAGTTTACACAGGAGAAGAAATAAACCAGAATCCTGGAGGATTTGTTTCTGATGGGTGAACTTATGTAAAGCAGGAAGATCCAACCACACAAAGTGTGGGCTGTTAGAGCCTGTGGTGAACCAGCCTGTGGTGAACTCAGATGCCCCACTTGTTACGCCTGCTGCTTAGGAATGTCGATTGCTGACAACTCACAGCTGAGTCCTTGCTTGGCATGGCCCTCAGCCAAAGACAGATGCTTTGCTCAAGTTTATGTCTCCTCCTCAGAAGCACTGCATTCAATGACAAGTCAACATGAAGCGAAACATGCCCAGCTTTCTTGCCTCAATTAGGGACACTTTTGAAGGGCTATCCCAGTTCCAGAGTTCCTTCAAGATGGATGAAGGCCTCTCTTGCTATGATATCCCAGTCCAACTTCTCCCTCTGTGCAAACATGTTTCACACTCTGTTCATCTGAGATCTTTCACTAATAAACCCCCTGAATGCAAATCTTTTCATCAAAGTCTGTTCTCTGGGTACCCAAACAAAGACAATGCCCTATACACTTTTATACCTTTATAATGTGTGTTTCCCCATTCCTTTGACCTCTCAATTCAGTTTTTTAAACCTTTTTTCTAGTTCACTATTTTCCACTGCATTCAGTCTGCTGTTCAACATATCTATGAAATTCTTAGCTTAAGATATTTTTTCATTTATGGAATGTTTATTTGCTCCCCATTTGCAGATCTCAGTTTTCTTTTAAATTCTCTACCCATTGGTCTATTTTTTTCCTATGATTTCCAATATATTAACCATAGTTTTTGAAAGACCTTGCTTGCAAACACCATTGTCAGGACCATCTTTCTATCTGTTCTTCTGAGAGTTGGTCACATTTTTCTTCTCTCCGCATTCCCAGTAACTTTGTAGTGCCTGTTGGGCATTGTGTGTAATTAACTCTAGACTCTACATGATTGTCTTCCTTGTTGGTAAAGAGAGTAAGGGTTGGAGCACCTGCATCCAATCAGTCATTAATCAAGAGGCTGGGTTTCAGCTGAGTAAACCTAGCCCACTTTTCTGCTTTACCCTCGCTTGTGTTTGTTGTTTTCTCTCTCCACCTGCACAGGTTTTTAATTCTAAGTCTGGTAATTCTCTGCCTCCTCAGGTTTGGAAGACTGAAAATTCAGCTGTGCCCTTCATACATCCTCAGTGAAGCTTTCAGTCTCCTACCTACATCGCTTGAAAGTATGACAAAGTCCTCAAAGGTAAGCCTAACAGAATGTTTGAGTTGGGCCACTTCCACGTGACTTCTAGAGATTTCGCTTTGCCTTCTAGAAGCTTTTGGTCAAGTTCCCCAGATGCCTATTGTACCTCAGATTACAGCAAATGTCTTGTGTGGAAGAGCATGTGTGCTTTGAAGCCCCTCAGGTTTCCAGTCTGGCACACGTGTCCCGCAGAATCACTGAATGTTTTGTGTTTCTCTTTCCCTAGTGTGTGTGTGGGGGGCTCTCAGTTGATAAGCCAGACTCTGAGCAAGCACCCAGGATCAGAACATTTCTGCAAGGGAAAGAAAGATAAAAACCCTTGCTCACATAAAAGAATTCATCTTCCTCTGGAATTTAGTTGGTTGCTTCTAAAGTTCTCTGCTGCTTTCAAGGTATAATATTTATAATTTATCTGCCTTTGCCCCATTTTGCAGCGAGAGTGCTCTTCTGCCCCGATGTAGTATGTTCTGAAACGGAATTTCCCCTGCCATTAGTTTTTAATGCCATTAATTATACATTGTTAACATTATCATTCTTTGGCAGAGTCAAGCTTTCAATGACTTATTTGTATGTTTGCCAGTTTTTATCTTCCAAAGTCATTTGTACATCTTAGCTATTCTTTTTGGATTAATTTCTTTCTTCTTGAAATACATTATTTAGAGGTTCCTTAATGAGCATTTGTTCATGGTAATACTGTTAGTAAATGTTTGCATTCAAATTTCTTTAATTTATTCCAGTTCTTGGAATATGGTTTTAATCAGATATAAACTGAGAGTTATTTTCTCTCTGTACCTTGAAGATTTAATCCAACTCTTTCTCGCCTCACATTTTTGGGAAATATATTTTTGGACTAAATGTAAGTTCTTTACAAGTGTTCTTTTCTCTCTATTGGGCTTTTAATATTTTCTTCTCATATTTGGCATTCTTCTGCTTCTCTGGATGGGTCTGACTATAGATTTATTATTTCTTATTGCACTTGGAATCTATACAGTTTTCTGAATCTAGAACAAAAATCTTTTAGCAATTCTGGGCACAGAAATGTTGTGTCTGAATATTTCTCTCCCCTCTTTCTCTCTAGTTTTCATTTTATTGTAGAAGTCTGATGAAATGCAGGTTATATTGTCTCACTATATCATCTAAATATTTTGTTCTCTTGTTTGTATTTTACATCTTTTTTTCTCCTCAAGTTTCTTTGGTGCTAGTTTCTCCTGACATACCAACCACATTACAGACATACCTCAGAGATATTGCAGGTTTGGTTCCAGATCATCTCAATAAAGCGAGTAAGAATCTTTTGACTGGTGGAGGGTCTCTGCTTTAGATTGTAAAAAACATAATACCTGTGAAATGAAAGACAATAAAGCAAAGCACAATAAAACAAGGTTTGCCTGTAGTAGTTTTCTGTTTAACCATATCTATTCAGCTATTAATTCCAATCAAAATGCTTTAGATTTCTATAATTTGTGTTTGATTCTATTTCTAATTACCAGTGCCAATCTTTATAAACATATCTTGAATACCTAATTTTTTCTTATAAATTTCTTAACCTTCATATTTTATTTTTGATATTTTTCATTCTTTGCTGAACTTTAATGTCTTCATATGCTTCTATTTTAAACTTTTTAATTAAATTTATTGGGGTAACATTGGTTAATAAAATTAGATAGGTTTCAGGTGCACAATTCTATAATGCATCATCTATATATTGCATTCTGTGCTCATCACCCCATTTATCCCCACTATACCCTCTTCTACCTCCCCCGAGCCCCCATTCCCTCTGGTAATCACCATACAGTTGTCTATACCTCTGAGTGTTTTTATTTTATATTATTGTTGTTTTGATTAATACCTTCACCCTTGTCACCCAGCACTCTCTTCTCCTCCCCTCTGACAGCTGTCAGTCTGTTCTCAATGAATCTGTTTCTATTTAGTTTGTTAGTTTATTTTGTTCTTTAGATTCCACATATAAGTAAAATCATGTGGTACTTCTCTTTCTCTGTCAGGCTTATTTTACTTAGCATAATGCTTTTCAGGTCCATCCATGCTGTTATAAAGGGTAAGATTTCCTTTATTTAGGACTGAGTACTGTTCCACAGTGTATACGTACTACAGCATTTTTTATCCACTCATCTACTGATGGGCACTTGAGCCACTTCCAAACCTTGGCTATTATAAATAATGGTGCAGTGAACATAGGGGTGCATATATTCTTTCGAATTAGTGTTTTGGGTTTTTCACATATAGTCCCAGAAGTGTAATCCCTAAGGCAGTTCTTGTGGCTGAATTCTAGTTTCAGACCTTTATGGTCAGAAAAGATGCTTAATATGATTTCAATCTTCTGAAATTTATTGAGACTTGTTTTATGTCCTAATGTGGTCTATCATAGAAAATGTTCCATGTGCATTTGAAAAAAATGTATATTCTGCTGCTTTAGGATGAAATGCTCTGAAGATATTAATTAAATCCATCTGACCCAGTGTGTCATTTGAGGTTGCCGTTTCCTTGTTGATTTTTGTCTGAAAGATCTATCCACTGATGTCAGTGTGGTGTTAAAATCCCCTGCTATGACTGCATTACTGTTGATCTTCCTTTTATGTCTAATCTGGAGTTAATAAATTCAAGTATATTTTCATTTCTAGAAATTAATTGTACTTTCCAAAACTGCAAGGTAAATTTATAAACTCTGTTACTGCTTAATTATACTTTTAACAGAGCATTTTTATTAACATGAGCATTTATATACTGTGATAACTGTAATATCTGTAGCTTTTGCATTTCTGCTTCTTCATTTTATTGCTTCAGCTGTCTTTGCTCATGGTGCTTGTCTACTTCTATGTTTTGTGATTTTTTTCTCTCTGTATATATTGTTCTTTTTTCTCTTGTTCAATTATCATAACAATATTATTATACTAAAAGTAGTAAATAATAAACTCCCACATTTCAGTGACATAAGAAAATAAAGGTTTATTTTCCTTATGCCAAGTCTGATGTGGAATGATCCGTCCTCCCACATGTTTTAATTTAACTATGTGGGACACATTCCCTCTGGAAGTCAAGTATGTCCTTTCCACCCAATCCCTCTGGTTGTGATACCATCTCAAAGCTCAAGAGAGGCTGGGAAATGTAGTCTTGCTCCGTGCCCAGGAAGAGGAAGGATTATGATGGTCGCATAATATTATCATTGTCACATCCGCTAAGGTTGAAAGCCTCTCACTTGTCCAGCATTACACAGAGGTCTCCATTCTGACCTCCCAAGTTGGAAGGGACCTACGCTTTTTGTAAATGCTCCCCTAAATCAGGCTGTGGTCAGTTGAAATCAAACCCTTAGAAATGCCAATTTTAGTGCTTTAGGGCTTTATAGGTTTATATTTTGTTGACAGTTCTGGCTTCTGTGAATTTCCCTATATTTCTCCCAGCTCATCAGTAAATTTTTGTCTTTTCTTTTAAAGCATATTTTGTGCTCTATTCTTAGGTATTCTGTAGCAGGAGGGTTTCTTAGGAGAGCTAGCGAAACATGTTGCTTAAAATGGAAGTGAACTCCAGTCTTTTTACAAAGTTACTCTGTCCCCAGTTGGAAACTCTATACTGTGCTTTCTCATGTTGAAGACGAAACTGGGTGGTTTTCTCTTTCAGAAGTATCCAGACTATTAGGGGGGCCAGATGAGTTAGCTGCTCCTGTTTTCTAGTGGCACAAGTCCCCTCAGTTTTATATTTCATATAAGAAAGCCAAGTTATTCCTAGACAAGTTATCTGAATTAAGTTTCCAAGGGGCTGCTTTTACCCAGCTTTCATTTAGAGCAGTACTATATCACCTTTCTCATTGTTTTCATTTCCAGATGTCCTTCAGGAGTTGGTGAGGACATTCAATCTGTGGGAAAGAAGAATTGATTTTATGACACAAAATAAATTCATAATAACTCATATCCATTTTAAACTAGTTAATATAAATGCCATTAAATATTGAATTCAGGTAGCATATTAGCCTTTCCTTATTTCTAAAAATTAACTAAAGCTCCCTTGTCAGTAGTTATAGACCATGAACTTACCTAAATATAATGTTTAATTATGTGTAAAAATTATTTTGTATTTTCTTCAGAAAAATTATTGATATGGCATAGTCAATTTTGTTTAAATTCAGTGGGTGTTAAGCAGGGCTATATGTTTTTCATGTATTGTCAAACAAATTTTTGTTGTAAAAAATAGGTTAAAATTGCTTTAAAAAGCTTTTGCTAATCTTAAGAGACAACGTCTGATTGAACTCCAGAATTTTAAATATAAATAAGCTTTAATTAATTCATTGTCTTGACAAAGTCTCATGTTTTGTTATAATATTTCTAAAAGAATCTCAATATGGAAAAATTGCTTTGGCCACATTGTTTTTTCTATTTTTATGACCTAACTTCTGGAACTTCATAATTGTTTACTATAGAGTAGAATCAGTACCATACAAGGCAGATGTAAAAATTTTTTTAGCTGTTTTTCTCAAATCGTATTTTTTCAGTTCCTTAAATGAACAGGTTGATAGTCCCTTAAATATTTTACTGTTCTTCCAATTACTGGTCTTGTCATTTGGGCCCATTTTAAGAATTCCGAGGAGTGATTGATTATAATTTAGAAGAAGGTAACAGATTTCTTATTGTGTACAACTATCCCAATGCATGATTTAAACCCAAAATTTGCCATTGAATTGTAAATACCCATCTCAAATTGCCAAATTTGCATGTGTGGAAGATGAAGGGGAAGCCTGTCTTTATTCAGTGGATTGATTATTGCACCGTCAGATGTCCAGGGGCAAAAATCAAACTGGAGAAACTAGTTACTATTTGCAAAGTGTTAAAACAACAGCCAGATTGTTTCTCCTTCACTTACTGTGCACAGTATGGGCTGGCACTGCTGTGGTAGCTTAGAAATCTCCAATGCTGTCAGGAAAAACAAACCAAACCCTCCAGATAGAATAAAAGGGTGAAAAAACAAGCCTGGAGGGACACTAAGGATTTATCTGCAGTTAACAAAAGAATAATATATTTGCTAACAAAGCGGTGGAAACTGCTGTGTGAGGTGGGAGTGATCTCAGGAAATGCCTTTCTTCCATTTTGCTGTCTTTGTTCCTGAGTGTAGCATAAATGCTGATTTAATTAACAGTGAATTCTTTTAACATGTAAAATTTCCTTTAAGATCCAAAAGCCTATGTAGCCTTTGTGATGGAATTAGAGAATTCATACGTTACTAAAATGATTATTGAAAGAAGTGTTATATGAAGTTTTTTTTTCAGTGAGCACTGAGGAGATAAATAGAGGAAAGAAAAAAGTTTTATTTTATTACACTAAACTATTTAAGCTATTTACCTTAAATAGTATGCCATTATGCCACAGAACAAACATTCATCGAAATAGCCTGTCTCTCTTGCTCTGTCCCTATTGTGCTCTTTCTCTTCCTCTCTCTCATCCTCCCTACCCTCCTGCTCTCCCTTCCTCTCCCGTCCCCTCCCTCCTTCACCACGCACCTCACCCCCAGCCTCTCTCTCAATAAGAAATATTAAACCTCTGGAAATCTTTTTTTGGAGCAGTTGTAAAATGGATTATAAATATTATATAGTTGTAATATTAATCACCAACATTTCAGCATAAATACACATTGGAATTGTTAAAGAAATTCTGGTCATAGTGACTGGAAAAGGAAACTTTACCAAAAAATTGAGTCAATTGGCCAGCTTTACTGAAACTGTAAGATGTTTCATTGAAATGACCAAATGATCAAATTTATTTTTTATTGTTTCATTAGTTTTTTGCATTTCTTTGTTTTCTTACTCAGGGTAGGTCAGATTTTTATGTCATGATTTTCATAACATTTTTTAGGGGGTGAATCAGTGATAAGGATATTTTTATTCCTCTCGATTAAGGGTGCTCCAAACTAGTTTTCACCTTTAGAAGGTTAGCATGTCATGTAGTTTAACTTAAAAAGTAGAGATGCAAAAAGGTTTGCCATCACAAAGACATATTAACTATGAAAAGTTATGTAGACATTTCTCCTCAATAGACTCTTTTGCTATTTAAAAAATTATTCAGGAGTAGGGGTACCACATTAAAGAGTTGTAGCCTCAAGATAACTAATATGTGGACTATAGAATAATCATTTATGTTTGTATACTATTTAAACACTTAGCAAGTGTTCTTCTGAACTCAAAAGATGGTAGAAAAAAATGGAGAAAGGAGTGTAAAACTAATGTACTGGTTAACAATTCAAGTTCCCAAACCAATCCTGATTGGGCTGCCATAAGCATAAGATTCTAAGCTTAAGGACTTAGTAAAAGTTGTATAGCTAGATTTTTGTGATAAATGTATACCTCTCAGTCTTTTTCTTTTTTTATTTATTTTTAGTAAGAGGGAAGGGAGGGAGAAAGAGGGGGAGAGAAACACCGATTGGTTGCTTCTCATACGTACACCATCTGGGGTCAGCCACAACCCAGGTCTGTGCCCTGACCAGGAAGCAAACCAGCAACCCTTTGCTTGCAGGATCACACTCAACCACCTGAGTCAGGCAAGTCAGGGCCACTCCTCAACCTTTTTCAACCATGAAATCAATTAGGTAGCAATAAAGGGAGCCAGGTCAGAGAAGGGAAATATTCAAAAATAAAATAATTATTTTGTTATTTTAGTAATAAACTTTATTGTTTTAGCACAACTGCCTTGAAACTTATCAAGTGCTTTTATGTGTTCATTCAACACATAAAAAATAAAATAATTATTTTGTTATTTTAGTAATAAACTTTATTGTTTTAGCACAACTGTCTTGAAACTTATCAAGTGCTTTTATGTATTCATGTTCAACAGACTGATTATGCTTTTGACTAGTAAGTATTGTAGATGCTTAATGACATTTTTAAAATTATGACTGATAAATGAATACTTCTTAAATATCCTAAGGAAAAAAATATAACACTATATATGCCTGCTATGTATTACATTATATATTGCATATATTGTATTATATACTTTATATATATATATGTGTGTGTTTGATAGTATCTAGTGATTTGAATGGACTTTGTGTTTTTGTATGGCTTTACTCATTTACATTCCTGTCATTTATAGACACATATAAAATACAAGTCCCTCTGATCACCTATCCTGCTAAGAACTTTAGTTCTTGTGCTGTTCTGTGGCCCATTCTTCTATTGCTCAACTTTCACTCAATTCTTTCTATTACTACATACATGTTTCACTTTTTCACAGAATGCTTCTGACATCTTTGCTCCTCCTTGACTTAATATCCTGTCCAGTGGGACACAAGGTTCATGAAGTCATTTCCGTCAAATGCTGCTCATTCTCCTACATGTCCATGTGTTTTAGATTTAATACATTTTTAGATCAATTAGGCATTTAAAAATATTTTGGAGTGATTGTGGAGAGATCATTATTCTTACATCTGTCTGTAAAACCCATTAATAATGATTCCGGGCTAACGGACTTTAGCTAGGTTCTCCTACTTTTTGAAAATGGCTCTCTTCGAAGTTCAGTTACTTCCCCGTATTCATCAAGAGCTCTGGCCAGTTGCCCAATCTACTTGTCTTCACCTGCTTCCTGGTTCAATATTATTGTATCTGGCCTACCTGATGCCTTCATGTGAGAGACCGTTATTCTATTCTAACCCACGTAAACTACATTCTACTCATTACGTGGTCAGACAATAAATTTTCATATCACATGAAACTCCAGAAGTGAAAATCTAAATCTTTCCAGTCTTTTTGTTGCTAAAACTTCAACCACCTCATCAGAGTTCTACCTCTGTCATCTTACTGGAGTACGTGATAGCCACTCTAACTCCTAAAAACTTGCTATATTTTTTCCTTAGAGCGCTCACCACTATTGTGAGTTATTTATTTGTTTGCTTAATGACTTTATTTCTCTCTCTAGAATGGAAATTCTTGGAGGAGAAAAGTTTTGTCTTGTTCATTAATAAATTCCTTAAGTTTATAACACAGCACAATGTAGAGAAGGCATTAAATAATATCTATTAAATTGAAGAGTGAGCAAAATAATTCCAGTGAATGAGGGAGTTATTTTTTTCTTAAAATCTATTGTATATCAGATTAACTGTATCTTTCAATCATTTCCACAAGATTCTTTACCCAAACAATCTCATAAGCATGATGTTTAGGGTGAACGTTTCCTTTAGAGTGTGTTTACAAACACAAACTATAGTAAATTAGGCACATTGTCTTTTATCATTGAGTGACACTTCTGTAGTTCTGTCTACTTATTGATGACCCTTAGAGAAAAGACTGTAATTATTAAGGAACCAAAAGAACAACTCATTTAGTGCTTTGTAAGCCAGGGATATGACTTTGGAAGTGACATATATGTCATTGAATATTTTGGAATAAAGCCTAGATAAATGATATATGAAACTACTTTTGCATTTTACCTAGAAACAAGACTACCCTCTAATGCATTTTAGTTGAGGTCATGAAAATAATTTGCTTTATTTCCTTCCCTTTGCATATTAGAAAGTAACTCCACTTTTGAAAAAGAATAATTCTCATTGTAAAATGAGAATTAAGCAATGATGAGGGCTTTCAATCAGTGCTGGTGTCACTTATTTACAAAGTATTATGTAAAATGTAACTGAGAGTCTGGAATGTCAGGGAGGGATAGCATTGCATTAATCTTTGTGTCCCTGCAAAAGCAAAACACTGTGCCTGACGTTGGGAAGGCAGCAGTGCTTGTGAAGGGCATTTATTTTTATTTATTTATTTATTTTCTTGTTTATTCTATTACAGTTGTACCAATTTTCTCCCTTTGCCCTCCTCCGTCCTGCTCTATACCCGACTCCCATAGTCCATCCCCACACTGTGTGTGGGTCAGTCATACATGTTTTTTAACTAATCCCTTCCCCTTCTTTCCACTATTCCCACCTCCCCTACTTAAAAAAAAAAAAAGTTTTTGCTTGCTTCTTGTCTTTTGTTGTTGTGAAAGTCACTTTTTCTATGATAATTATGATGAATTAATATATAACTGTAAATCCATGTTATCATAAGAAGAACATCCTGAAAATAGAATTTTAGGGCTAGATGGGTCATTACAGACCAACTAGTCCAAACACTTTATTTTATAGATGGGCAAAAAATGTCCTAGAGGTGGAATTTGACTTGCCTGGGGTTTTACAGCTTTTGAAATTGAACTAGAATCTAGGTATCTCAGTGCTGGGTTACTTGTGTTATACTAAACGATTATGCTCCATAAAGCGCATTCAGAGAGTAACGTGATAAACCTTTGTTGTGCACCACTCTCTACGGCAGTGAGTCCCAAATTCTTTCACAACATACCCTAATGAGCAATTTTGAGAATACTCTCAAGAAATCTAAGGTTGTTTATCAATAAATTACTTATTAAAGTACTATAAGTAATTTTCATAATTAAAATTTAAAAGAATAATATAGAATAATAACAATGTAAAATAATTTCATTTTTACTAATAATATAAACATTACTTTCTGCTTTTATCCAAAATTGATATTAATAAATTTTCAGAGAAAGTAGTATATTTTAATATGTTTTATAATTTTTGAAAATATTAGTGTAAATACCATTTAATAAGATTTAAAATTTATGTTTTGAGTTCAGTTCATTTTAGGTCTTGGTTTTAATGGTTGTCATAGAAGTAGTAGATGTAAATGGAAGAAATGCAGGGTGTAATGCAACTTCCAGTTATAAGGTGAGTGAGTTCTGAGGATCTAATGTACAACAGGATGACTATGACTAAGAGTACTTGACTTGAAAGTTGTTAAGAGAATGGATTTTTAATGCTGTCACCACGCAGGTACAGGAAAGCAATTATGTAACGTAAGGGAGTTAACTAACCTTACTGGGGTAGTCACTTTATTTTTGCAATATATGCATGTGCCAAATAATTGTGGTCTCCTCCTTAAACGTATACAATGATGTATGGTGATTATATTTAGAAAAAAGCTGGAAAATGTAAAAAATGGAAGAAATTTTTCATTGCCTGCTGTTTATACAATATCATATTCACTTTTAAATTGCATTCACCAATTGTGTGAAGATTTGTGGATGGAATGCGTCTTTCAAATTCTCATCTCCCCTGGGAGTCCTAACTTTATTCTTGATAACAAAATCTAGATTTTGAACGAATGGTGTAAATATCAAAACCTTTTCTTTGGATTAAAGTATATAGACATAGCTTTTTTTTTAATGTTGATACAAATTTTCACAGTAACTGCACATAAGGGCAGATATTTAATTTTTTTCTGCAAAATGCTATCTTCATAGCATGAAGTTCTTTTGGAAACCAATTATTTTCTCACTCGTGGTTAAAGTCACAAGAACCCTATGAAAATGCTTATTGTAAATAATATATAAATCACATTTCAAAAACTTTCCAGATATTTCCAACACTTTTGGCACCTTTCTGTCATGTCTAACTTGATTGTCATTGTTGCTCTTTTACTGCGGCTGATGAGGAGTCGGCGGTACAGACTGGAAGAGTCATTCTGCAGTTCTCTACTGTTAAATCTTACCCTTTCCATATGTCATCAGTTTATATTTTTAACAGAAATATTCTATAGTTATTTACATATTTAATGAGGATTAGTTTACTTAAAACTGAATAATATATAAGTCACTTTCTTGTCCATTGAAATACGATATTCTATGTTGAAAGGAAATAAATGGGTGGGACTACGATGTCAAACTCTGTTGTGAAACTTCTACTCTTTCTTTGGGACAGCAACCCCAAATAATGGGGAATTATATGAATTATATATCTAGATGTAGGCTGAGTGAGGACATCAATACAAAATCATATTAATAGTTAAATACTAGTAAATATTGCTCTTTCTCATTCTTTTAGTTAAAATATAAGTAGAGACTCCAATTTTTTTAATATCTTAATTAGATCTTTTAACTACCCCAGTGGGTACTTTGACCCCCTCTTTCAAGACAGCTATCTTTTGTGGTGCTGCCTTTCTGTTTTGCCTAATCTAAAAACCAGAAACAAGACTGTAATTACCTCAAGAGACTTTATGCAGAATAGTTACTTATCCAGATATAACTAAGATGATTATTTCTATCTTGGCTAAGGCTTGAATTCTCTTTGGGAGTTGTCTGAATTTTTATGTTGCTTTTAGTTTATTTCTTTGATTTGTACTAGGGTACTATTTTCTTGAATTGAGACTTAATTGCTATTCCCTAAAAATAAAAATTTTACATCTGTAATTGTTCAATATTTAAGTTTCATTGATACTTCTGCAATTCACACGATATGGTCAGCAAAATATCCAGTTTAGCTGTCTATTACTGAAGATACTACTTTCTTTCATGTTGATAATTTTGAAGCTGTTCTCACTCTGCTGGGAATGCTCTGTGAGCTGCTCAAGATTGTGTGATCTGAAGGGTGGTGAGCTCAGACTAGATGACATGACATCTCAGTACAGCTCTCCCGTGTACATGTCCTCCTGACTGTCATTTAGAATAAATTTTCAAACTGAATTTTAATACTTCAGAAAAACATGCATTACACAGATTTTTCATTTTCTATTATATATAACTGGAAGATATTATTCTAAACTTTGATTAAAAGAGATTTTACATGTGATGATATAGATATAATTTGGGTATTTACTTCAACTGAGTCATTGCATTAATATTCTAGAAGGAGGATTCCTACCTTGGACCATATACATAAACTCAAAAAAGATCAAAGACTTAAATCTAAGAGCTAAAACTATAACACTCTATGAAAAAAATATGGGTGTCAGTCTTCATGACCTTCAATTAGGCAATGGCTTTTTTAAAACTATGATGCTAAAGCAAAAGCAATTGAAGAAAAATAGATAAATGGGACTGCCTAAAATCTAAAAACTTGTACTTCAAAAGACACTATCAAGAGAGTGAAAAGACAACTCACAGAGTGGCACAAAATATTTTCAAATTGTAAGTCTCATAAGGGTCTAGTACCTAGAATATATGCGAAACTTTTACTACTAAACAATGAGAAAACAATAAAAATGGGCAAAAGATCCAAATATGTATTTTTTCCAAAGAAGACATACAAATGTCCAAAAGGCACATGAAAAGTTGCTCAACATCATTAGCCATTAGGAACATACATAATAAAACAACAATGAATGATGACTTCATACCCACGAGGATGGCTCTAGTTTTTTAAAAAGGAAAATATAAAGTATTGGTAAGTATGTAAAGATACTGGGACCCTCATACACTGCTGGTGGGCATGTAAAATGGTGCAGTGCCTTTGAAAAACAGTGTGGCTGTTCCTCAGAAAGTTAAACAAAGAGTTGTCATTTGACTCAGAAATTCTTCTCCTAGGTCATCCAAGAGTGCAAACAAATGTTCACACAAACTTGTACACAATATTCATAGCAGCATTATTTATGATAGCCAAATGTTCATCAATTGATGAATGAATAAACAATTGTGGTATAAACATACAATAGAATGTTATTTGGTAGGAAAAAAGGAGTGAAGCACAGATGCATGTTATAACATGGGCGAACCTGAAGATTTATGAAAAGTATCAGTTTTCTCCACAGAACTGAACACAAGTATACAGATGCAATTTTTTTATCACAGATTAATGGGCATTCAGGAGCTTCCTAAAACATTTGGGAAAGCCCAAGGCTCATTGACCCTAAGGCAAGAATTCCTAGTCTGCAAGTTGCTGGATAAAATGATGTGATCATAAATAATTCTTTGACACCCATCTTTATAATAGTTATCATATTTTGGGTATTAATAGCCAAAACAGCTATAATAATAACAAAAATAAAAGTTAGCATTTATTGATAATTTATTCTATGCCAGACAATATACTTTACAAGCATTTTCTCATTTAACTATTCCTCTATTACGGATGTTTCATAGCTCCAAGGCAAATACTTCTGATGTCCTCTCTTCAAAATGATGCAAGTAAAACCCACCCTGCTTTGAAGTAGAAGCAAGGTGTTCTTTGGAATCTTTTTAAGCAAACTCTGCTGTTAACTAACTTATATGATTTTGAGTAGTTATTTCATGTTTCTTTATATCAATTGCTTTGTCCATAAAATAGGAATGTGGTTAGGGAAGAATATTGTTTTAATTTCCTTGTAAGTTCTTATATGTTATTCTAACTTAATAATTTATATATATGTACATATATAAAATATATATTTATAATATATATAAAATAAATATTTAGATATAAATGTTTTATATATGTACACATATACACACATGCATATATGACATCTAAAGTGAAGAATATTATTACTATTGTTAAAATATACTTAATAAATATATTATTTCCAAATCAAATGAACTGATTTTTCAGAGAATATTTTGGAAAGGGACACTAAACATACCCAACTAGTGTGGACTCCAGGGCCAGGACCTTGTGCGGATCAGAGATGGTATGAATCCAAGGTAAGAATAGTAGCTGCTTTGTTGGCCTAGTTGAGTCTTTTACAACAAATGTTTTTCCCAGTTGATACTAACCATTTGCTTAAGTGCCAGAGAGACTGCAAAAGGACTAGCTAGCAGGTTTCAAAGGAGGATCATGTGACTTTTGAATACATTTGTAGAATAAAAGCAAAGGTTAATCTTGGCTATTCCCATAATACCTTATTTTCTGAGTGAAAATTTGCCTTAGCTAGAACTTTGTGCCTTTCTTCTATCTGAATGTTTCTTAAGTTGTATGTTGAAGGAAAGACATAAATAATATCAAGCAGGAAAACTGGGTCCTTCTGTATGAAACTTCTAGATGAGTAAAAGGAAAGTAGAATTAATGCCTACAGAGTAAGTGTCTCCCACCTAAATGTATTTCCTCTGACAAATGGGCAAAAGTGCTCTGGAATGACGTTGTACCCAATCAGGCAGGCATTTCACTTCTGAGACAGTGGTTACATGGTTAGAAATGGAGAAGGATGGTAGCAGATAATTGAAGAGTAGTAGTCCAGAAAGGGTCCAGAGAAAATAAGCAATTGACAAAACAGGGAAGAATATAAAGAGCTAAAGGAAAAAAAGAAGGAGAGGTCTGAGACACTGGTAGTTTTTCCTTAGGAAGTATGTTGTACTTTAAACAGAGATAGAATAGTATAGTATTATAGAAAATTTGAAATAGAAGATGTGATGAACATAGTGTTTTTTTCTTTTGTTTGAAAGAAAGGAGTTTTCCAGTTTTAATGTGTTCTTGTTTTCGAAATAAAGCTTATGTGGCATGGCCTTTTCCCTTTGCTTAAACTACCACTGCCCCTTCAAGATACTTTAGATTAACTTTCTTCTGACTTTCCCTTCTCCTGTTCCTGTAGGATTGGTCACTGTTCCTTTATGCTTTTATTAGACTGTATATTTCTATTTCCATATATATATCTAATATCCCACAGGACACATTGTATCAGCAATCATTTGCTCATCTCTGGATTTTCGCTAACAGAATATGCAGCGATGTCCCTTGATAGAGGATCATGTTTATTTTACTAGCACCTGGCCTGGGTCCTGGCACTTTGCATTCAGCCAATATAATAAAAGATTTAATGAAATTTATAAACTACAGGCTTTAAATTTGAGGCACTACAATACTGATAATGATTGTGTTATGATTTTCTCATCTGTTCAGAAGAATAGTTCTGTGTTGATCATGCAGCACCCAAAATTGTAGGCTTTCTAGGATTTCATAATCTTTGGAGGCTGAGGAAGCCACTTTACTTTTTGACAAGGTAACAGAAGTGTATAAGGTCTAGAGTCTAGAGAATAGAATGACTAAAAATATAGGAATATCAGGATTTTAGAAAAATATAATATGCACAAAATAAAGAGACCTAGTAAGGTCTCAGTAGTAGTAGTAGGAGGAGGAGGAGGCCAGTGCTGTGGGGAGGAAAGTGTTACACACAGATTCTAGCTTGGAAGTAGCCTAAGGCTTCTGGACATGTGTGGGTGTTACAGATGATTGTCCTTAGTGTTCCCACTGATTCTTGCCTGCCTGATATATCAAGGCATGCAGAGATGGAAGGAAACTTTCATAAACAGTCAGAGAAAAATTCTTGTTGACCTAGGTCACAGTGGTTCTTGCAGATAGAAATAATAAAATCAAACCACAGAAGGATGGAGGAGGAAGCTAATCAATGAAAGTAAAAAGGCATTCCTCTTGAAAACTTTAGTGAAAGGGAGAGAAATGTAGGAGAGCAGAATAATTGGGCCAAGAAAGTGATTTTCTTACTTAGAACTAAGAAAGTGCTTTCAAGTTTGAACGTTCCATTAAGAGACCCAAATGTTCAGTAAAAAGTGAGCAGGGAGATGAGTACTCAGACTAACACTACAGATTATGAGCTAATACGTGACACTAATCTGAAAGTCAAGATAGGAAGGAAAAAGGAGAAATTTGGAAGTTATTCTTTTTAGAAAAATTATTTTTATGTAAAATTAAACATTCTTTTGTGATAACCAAGACCTGTATCGGGGTTAGCACCTTCATCAGCAGCAGGTATTGCTGTCATCTGTTCATTCCGCCATTGGCCTTGTGTCCTGAAGAAGATTTTTAGCTCTGTTAAATTTGTTAATTATAACCCATTTTTTATTAAATGTTATAATAAAAAAACAGTTTTCCATTAGAGCTTCTCACGAGCATGAAAGAAGTCACACCACACCAATTTATTAGGAATTCAACCAAAAACAATTTAATTTCTGGTTAGATTATATATTATGATCTATAATAAACACATCTTATTGAACTTTTAAAAGGTATTGAAAATAGATTGAAATATTCATTGCTTCCTTTTTGCAGGTTTTCTTAATGGTGACTCTGCCAACATTTGTGGTTAGATAACTCTTTGTTGTAGGCTGTTAGAGAGTGTTAAACAGCATCCTGGGCCTCTACTCACTCGATGCAAGTAGCCTCCCCCAGGTCGTGACAATGAAAAATAATTCTAGACATTGCCAAATGTTCCCTGGGAGCAAAATTAACCCTGGTTTAGATTTGATACAGAGAACTCTGGGGTTCTGGTTTGAGAACCTCTCACCTAATGGAATCATACAGTGAGGGAAATAAAACCCAGAGAACCAAGGAATCCATCCACAGGAGAAATAGAAGAGTTTGCAAGATGGAGCTACCCGTCTTCTTTCACTGAAAGCCAACATGGGGTGTCAGAAGTGTTGCAAAGCTGAGCTGTTACCTTTCTAGTCTCTAAAGAGGCATATATTCTTCATAGCAAAGTGCCATACACTCAAACTGAGACCTCACACATAGGAATCTAAGGGGGATAACTGAGATCCTCCAGACTGATGACTTAGTTCAGGAAGAAACAAGCAATTATAAAGAAAAAGTCGGAGGCCATGGCTTCAAAAATTCAGACAGATTGTTTCTAATTTAATGGTAAATGCTGCCTATTACAGTTTGTGAAGGCAGAGAATTGATAAAAATTTACAAGATTTTCAGTCTTGTTAGGAGAAAACTTTAAATTACCTAATGTGCTGTCTACTGTTTTTAAAAAAGTGCCCTTTGCGGTAATGCATATTGGGAGTTTTGTTTGTTTCTATTATTTGTTGATTTGGGGAGTTGAATTCTAGTTAAAGTCTTTCACATGGTTCCATTACACAATGTAGGTATTGGTTACCAATTTTTAAAAAACCCTCAGTGTTGTTACAGTGCTGGGGCAGCCCTAACAGTGGTCATAAGTGCTCAATTTTATTTTTTTGCCACAATTTTCTGTAGATTTAAATATAAAGGCTTATCTAAGAAGAGCTCTGAATTAAAACTGAATTAAATTTTTTTTCATAATCACTATCATTCTATCAGATGAAGAGTGAATTGAGTGTGACCCCACCTGGGTTAGAACATGGAACAGCCCATCTGTCACTAATGGAAGAATTGGCTTGAGCAACACCATACCTGGGACAGCGTAATTAGAAGTGACCTCTGATTCTGTGATTAAGTCAGTTTTTCAGTTAGACTGAGGGAACTTGTTTATTGTCTAAAAAGAAAGAACTCGTGGGTCTGATACCATAATTTTCAGATACAGCAATGAGGAAAAAAAGAAAAACATGATTAGTTTAGCTCCACTAAAGTCTCCTTTTATGTGGTAAAGAGAGAGTGTATTATAATGTTACTAGCCAAGTAGTTTACTACTGATGTTACCACTAATATCTACTATTACTGCTACCACTCTTATTACCACTGATACCAACAACAGCAGCAGCAGCTTTGATCATTTCAGGAGTGCCTTTTGTATGCCAGTGTTTGACATTTAAATCATTATTTAAAATCCTTTCAACAACTTCTAAACCACTACTATCTCCAGTCTAAAGATGTAGAAATTGAATTTTGCAGATTAAGTTCCTCAGGTGGAATTGCATTAAGTGGTGGAGCCCCGATTGACCAGTTTTGATTACCTTCACACCCCATGGTTTTTGGGTTTTGTTCTTTTTATATATTGCAAACATCCATGATGAAATTCCAGTAATGAAGTCCAGGAAGGAGGCTTGGAGCATGACAAAGAACTAGCAGCCCACACCTGTCCCTTCTCAGAGGACCATAACTCTCTTGATTCTGCAGCCTTCCCACCTTGCTGAATATTTGTGTAGAAGAATTATTTTTCTTTTTTTTACTTAATGCTATGTGTCATATATCCTTTCTTCTAAGCCAGTTTATTCTTGGAGATGAGATCATGCATATAATTCAACTTTGCAGTGTTTTATTTAGGGTTGAGAGACCAGCCGTCTGTTGTCCATTTTTCAGTTCCTGTGTATGCTTAGCAACTGACATTACTGCACACGTTAATGAGAAAGACGGGGACTTTGAACGTGTTCTGTTCATACTAAAAATAAAATTTGGAGTCCCAGCAGAAATGACAATCATCCTCAACTTCAGCACGTGCAAATTTCTATTTTAAATATAGTCTTTTCCCCTTTCAGCATGAGGAAATAGTCATTTTTGATGAGAATGAGAATTATAAGCATCTTTTTTTCTAATACATGTGTTCCTTTCTAAAGCAGAAAGATCATTGAAATGATAAATCCAAATGGTACAATATTTTAGTGAAATTAGCCAAGAATAAAATCTTTTGAGATAATTAGCAGTAACTCTGTTCTTTTTGTTGCTTTATTCACAATCCTTCTCTGTCAGTTTGAAAGCCAAGGCCAATTAATATTCATTTGAAAATATTCAAGCTCATATTTTCTTATATGTATCTTTTATAATATTCAACATTTCTTACTGTGATAAATGTACAATTCTGCCTACAAATATTAATCCATATTTACTTCAGTTATTGGTTTTTACCCATAAAATAAACATAAAAGACAGCATATAAAGATGGTACAGAGAATATGCCTGTAAATGATCATTAATTTACTTTTTAAAATATATTTTATTGATTATGCTATTACAGTTGTCCCATTTTTTCCTCCCTTTTATCCCCCTCTGCCCTGCACTCCCCTCCCACCAGCATTCTCCCACCTTGGTTCATGTTCATGGGTTGTACATATAAATTCTTCGGCTTCTCCATTTCCTATATCATTCTTAACCTCCCCCTGTCTATTTTGTAACTACCATTTATGCTTCTTATTCCCTGTACCTTTTCCTCCATTCCTCCACTCCCCTCCTGGCTGATAACCCTCCATGTGATCTCCATTTCTGTGATGCTGTTCCTGTTCTAGCTATTTACTTAGTTTGTTTTTGTTTGTTTGTTTTAGGTTCAGTTGTTGATAGTTGTGTTTGTTGTTATTTTACTGCTCATATTTTTGACTATCTTCTTTTTCTCAATAAGTCTCTTTAACATTTCATATAATAAGGGATTGGTAGTGATGAACTCCTTTAACTTGACTTTATCTGGGAAAAACTTTATCTGCCCTTCCATTCTAAATGGTAGCTTTGCTGGATAGAGTAATCTTGGATGTGGGTCCCTGCCTTTCATGACTTTGAATACTTCTTTCCAGCCCCTTCTTGCCTGTAAGGGTTTCTTTTGAGAAATCAGCTGATAGCTTTATGGGCACTCCTTTGTAATTAACTGTCTCCTGTCATCTTGCTGCTTTTAGGATTCTCTCCTTATCTTTAATCTTGGGTAACTTAATGATGATGTGCCTTGGTGTGTTCCTTCTTGGGTCCAACTTCATTAGGACTCTCTGGACTTCCCGGACTTCCTGGAAGTCTATTTCCTTCACCAGATTGGGAAGTTTGTCCTTCATTATTTGTTCAAATAAGTTTTTAATTTCTTGCTCTTCCTCTCCTCCTTCTGGCACCTCTGTGATTTGGATGTTGGAATGTTTGAAGTTGTCCTGGAGGTTCCTAAACCTCTCCTCACTTTTTTGAATTCTTGTTTCTTCATTCTGTTCCAGTTGAATGTTTATCTCTTCCTTCTATTCCACATCATTAATTTGAGTCCCCATTTCCTTCCCTTCACTGTTCTTTCCCTGTATATTTTTCTTTACTTCACTTTACATAGCCTTCACTTTTTCCTCTATTCTATGACCATACTCAACCATTTATGTGAGCAACCTGATTACCAGTGTTTTGAACTATGCATCTGATAGGTTGGCTATTTCCTCATTGTTTTATTCTATTTTGGGGGCTTTTATCTGTTATTTCATTTGGGCCATATTTTTTTGTCTTGGTGCACCTGTTACTAGTAAGGGGTAGATCTTAGGTATTCTCCAGGGTGGGGCAACCCACGTCTCTGTGTTGCGGTACTGTATGTGGGGAGGGGTCAGAGAAGGAACAATGCCTCTTGCTTGGCTCTCTGCTGGCTTTCAGTCACTTCCTCTGCTACCCATGAGCAAAGTGGGCCCTTCTGTACTGATTCCTGGGCAGGTGGGTTTATGTACATTGTAGGACCCTGTGGGTCTCTCCAATGAACTCTCTTGTGAGGCTGGGAATTTCTGCCACTGCCACAACCCCCAAAGGTTTTTCCTGCCAGAGGTTTTGAGGCTTTATTTCCGTGAGCTGGAACCCTGGGTGTGTGGTCTGACTTACTCCCCAGTTGTTCTTCTTAGTTTATCCTTACCCTAATGTGGGACTGCCGGTCTGCCAGCTGCCACCATGCTGTATGTCCTCTCTGCCCTGGCTGCCTGTCTCTGCCCCTCCTACCAGTCTGGATGAATGTTTCTTCTTTAACTCTTTGATTGTTATACTTCCATATAGTTTGATTTTCTGGCAGTTCTTGTTATTTTTTGTTTTTAAATTTGTTGTTGTCCTTTTGGTTGTGTGAAGAGGCTAAGTGTCTCTACTTATGTCTTCATCTTGGCTGGAAGTTAAATGATCCTTTATTTAATAATGCCTAATAAACGGCTAAAATGCCTCCCCGACTTGGTGCTGTATACAGCAAAAGAGACTCAGCTACTTACCTCATTGGACATAGGTTGGGAGGCAACATTTATGTATATTTCTTTGGATATGCTTTTCCTACCCCCTCATTGTCTATTTTTTTTTTTGTCTGAAATATTTTGAAAGATCATAGAACTCAGTGTCAGATTAAGTTGTATTAAACCTAGCTAGTTCTGAGCTTGCTTTGAATAGTAGTTTTCTCTTTTGTAAAATGGGGTGATGATTCCTTCTTCATGGGACAGTTGTCAGATTACATGAAATATTGTATTCAAAGAGCCCAGCATAGTGCCTGGAAGGGAGGTCATTAATGTTAGCTTTTATTACCACCATTTCTGTCTCTTTAAGTCCTAGGGATAAGTACTTATATATTCTAGAACTATGGATTCTAGTACTGATATCCAAGAATTTTGGATTAAGAAACTAAGAGGCTTGGCTCAAAGGTCAGAAACAGGAAGATAAAAGGATCAAATATCTAAGAACTGAGAGTCCTCAGCACTATGAGGCATTTAGGTGTACTATTTTATGGTGGTATAGTTTTCCTCATACATTTTAAAGATATTGATAAATTGAAGTCAGCATTAACCTTGGGCATAGTTAATGAGAAAATAGAAAAGAGAAAACAACATTAATCATAAGAAAATAAAAAGAAAAACAACGTTCCATGACGAATTGTCTAGCTCTAGTTAAACCAGAAGCTTTCCCCGCCCAAGTAGTTTCCTGGATGTTGTGATGGTCATCAGAAAACTGTATATGTGTGGCACATAATTTATTCTCAATCTATATTTACTGAACAAGCAAACAAGACCCCCCAAAAGAATAAAAACTCTGCCCATGATTAAATAAAATTGTGAAAGGACCCTTGGAAACAGTAATTTACAGGTGGTAGAAGAATGAGTTAACCATTTTGAATTTTATTGTTATCAACGAGAATTGGAAACTTGTAGTAATTCTGCATGAGTTAAACGTTTTGGAAGATCGGTGTTGGTTTTCAACTTTCAATCCAAGAATACATAGGCACATAGGCAATAACTATTCTACAGAGAAAGAATTCACCTAATTCAATCAACTAAACATTTTCAGAGATATACTAGCACAACTATGGTATTCTACTCTACAGTGACATTGTAGTACCTGAATGAACTAACAGGATTTTATTCTATTATCATGCAGTCCTTGTTGTCTTGCAACAATAATCAGAAAAGTGGTTAACCTCACCAAGAGAAACATTACTCGTTGGCTTTGGGAGTTCTCCAAACATGATTAATTCATTCAAAGCTTTTTGAATGTTATGTTGTTATTCAGTTTGTGATATAAAGGCCCTGATTGAATTTTATTCTGGCTAAAATTTATTTTCTTATGAAAAATAAATGTGAAATGGTCAATGGCTTTATGTGTGCTTATTCCATGACATCATATTGGAGAATTTAAGAGTTTAAGCAAACATTTAAAACTCGTAGACCCCTAGAAAACCTACTGAACATCTAGTCCACGTCTGCATACCAGGAACTAGAAAGTTGAAGAACAGCAAGAATAAGTGTTAGGCTCAACGTTATTCACCTTGATTGGTACTTACTTTCTCTCAGCTAATTTATTGGTCTGCCTGTCTTTCTATGACCTATGAACACTTTCACATGGCATGTTTTAAAGAAGAAACTGAAAACTAGGGATAGTTATTTGGGAGAAGTGCTGAAACTTGGTATCCATCAGTTGATTGGTTGTTAGCAACACTTATCTGTGCTTTATTTCACCCCAGGTAACCATTTTTTAGATCATCTTCTGTTTTTTGCTAAAATACCATACAACACCAATGCAATGACAAGGTAATATTGTTTTTCTGTGTGTATTATGCTTAAAATTCTTCTACTATTTTATCTATACTTAGCTTTTTTACTTAATAGAAACCATTTAATAGAAATACATTTTTTTCAACAGGTGTATGTAGATGTATCTATTCAATGTTTCTATGTGCAGCTGCCCCTTTAGAGAAATGACAGTGCAATCTGATGGTAGATAATGTGATTTATGTGTCTGATAACCAGAGAAGTCTTGCAGTGGAAACACACACGGGCAATAAACCTTAGTAGATCCTACCTTACTCAAATATAGTAGAGCCTCTTTGCCTGTCAGCAGTGCTTGACAATTTTGCTTGCTATGATAATAGATGTAAACTCAGTTTATTTTTGTTAGAAAAATAATTTCTCTAAGTAATATAGTTTATGGCAAATTGTGGGAGACCAGTAAAAATTTACAAAGGAACACTAAGTTGTTACTTGTCTTTATCACAAACAATAAAATCCCAGGGCGGTAATGTTTCTCTTGTCCTTTATCTTGACAATTAGAGAGGTCTTATTTTGGCTTTTCAAAATTGTTAACTTAGGATATTGGTATATACTTTTTCTTTAAAAAAGTCTATGTAACATTTTTCTGTTTTTGTTTTTTTTTTTAAGACACCTATGTACCTTGCCATTTGAATGCTCTTGGCTTTAGTTTTCTTATTTGTAAAATTAATGAATTGATATTTAGATATTTCTAAGGTCACTTTCACTTCTAAACGTCAGATTCTATTATTTTGTTATACCACATGAAACAACTTTTTCCTATTGAAATAGATGTGCTTCTATGTATGTGTTCAGAACTCTTATTCATGTTGTACTGATTTGTTCAATCAAATTTTAACAGGTGCACATTACTTCCTGACAATTTGGACAAATGCACTGGTATAAACCAAGAATAGGCAAACTGTGATCCCAGGAAAAGGTGGCCTGTTGTCTATTTCTGTGGGTAAAGATCTTTAGAACATTGTCACACCATTTAGTAGCTATGTCTATGGCTGCTTTTACACTACAGTGCAGAGTTCACCAGTTGTGAAAGAGCATATTGCCAACAAAGCCTAAAATATTTATTAGCTAGTCTTTTACAGAAAAAAAATTGCAAAACAAAAATATAATTTTATGTATATACCCATTTTTCTAAATCTGTTATCAATTTTTTTATCACACTAGTATAAAGATTTTTATTGTTGGTGTTGTTCTTGGGTGTGAGTGTGTGCATGTATGTAGTTGGTCTTTCTGGTGGTAAATTGGACCTTTGTTTTGTTCAGTTTTCAATATATCATTGTGTTTCATGCTAATATTTACACTGATTTTTACATCAATTATTCAACTAGAAACTGGTCATTTCACTTAAAAGTCAATAATGTATCAATAACTGTTCTGATGCTATTTAAAGGTGACTGTGAAATAGTTTAAATAAAACTTGTATTTTTGTCCATGAAAACACTGCCAATGGATTGAAGAGCCATTTGTCAGTGCTGCGTAACTTTAATAGGTTTCACCAGAATATTTTTTCCATGAAAATCAGAATACATGCAAATGACCATATATCATTTTTAAATTGATATTTATAGTACTTCTGGTAGATTGAAAAGTAAGTCCTATTTGATAAATAGGGCATATTTAGACCATTTTTTCCCTTTAAAATGGCTTTTTACTTAAGGTCTATTGTCAGTTTTCTCCTTGCTTCTGTTGTCTCTTTCGCACACTGTGTTTCGTGGAGTCAGGGAGTGGAGGAGGAGGGAGAAAACTGCAGGAGCCGTAACAGTCCACCGCACTGGAGGAAAGGGCCCTGCTTTAGTTAACATTTAGGTCTGATACTTGCTTAAGCTCCATGGTTCCCTCATCTCCTCAGGAAATTAGACTTAATACAATTTTTGCAGTTGACTCTATTATATGAGAAGATGATTAATGAAGATGACATTTACCCTGATTGTTGTGCTCTTTAAAAAGATATTCTCCATGACGAGCTTGCATTTCTAGGCTCCAGATGGAGATAACATTCTTCAGTGAAGAAATACAGACGAATTCTGTTTTGCTAACCATATCACATTCAGGTACAGATTCCTATCACCGTGCTTCTTGTCAGACTCATCAGAAGAGAGATGTTTTCTCTGAAGCATAGCACTCACTAGTCTCTGAGCACTGAATTCCATGACCCCCTTCACTTTTACTTAAAGTCCATTAAAGATGCTAACATTCTGCCTTAATTTAAACTGTGTTGTTCAGAAATTTTCAGGACATTTTTGTTGGAGAAACTTCAAAGACTTCAACTGTGGCCTAAATTGGTGATTCAGGACATGAATAGCTAAAAGCAGACAGGGTTTACGTCCCAAAGAGTTACCTTTTGGGTTGCACAAGCAGGAGGACTAACCAACTGCTCTGATCTTTTAGGGTTATTGATATCCTTGTCCCATGGAAGTGGCATTCAGCCATTTTTGCTAATCAGCATCAAACATCAAAACCCTTAGATCTGTTCTGGAGTTATTGGAAGCTAAATGGGCAGGAAGTAGTGCTAGTATAATTGCAGTGTGATTTTTACAGCTACAGAAAGCAATAGTGATTTTGTACCAGGGCAAGGTAGTCTAGAAAAGGGCGAAGTTATCTAAACTTCTCTGGAAAAGTAGATGCCCTAATAGCTGGGACTGCACTACATTTATTGATTAATTAACTACTAATTGAGTCCCTCATATAATTGTCATTGCATTCTAATGGAGCTCAGAGTCAACGTGAGCCTTAGAGTCCTGTGAAGGCCGGACAGATCCACAGACTGACTTAAGGACCCCGGACTCTATTCTGAACACAAAGTTTGAGGCATACAGTCCAAATGAAGCATCATCCCAAAAGACAAGGCAGAGATGCAGAGAGTCTAGGTGTAATGTCACGAGACTATCCCAGAGATACTGGACAGACCTGAGAGCCTTTAGGTTGGATGGTGGGGTGAACTGCACTTGGGACTGCATGGGCCTCCTCAGAGCACTGGGCTGTCCAGGCAGAGCTCACTTCTTACTGGTGCAGAATTATCCAGGGTAAGAACCTCTGAGGTAAAGAGCAGAATCATGTACAGAGAACTTTAAGGAATTTTTTAAAACTCTTATGGAGGTTTTTGTTATAGTAACTCAATTTAGAACACCAAAGTTACTGGCCAGTAGTGACCCCTTAGGGATGGTTTTAAGAATAGATGCTATGGATATGTAATTAGAACACAATGTGTTTTTATATTCATTATTGCTTTGAAGTACTTTAAAATAGTTTTTCCCCCACTCAGGTAGACTGTTTTCCTTGCAAGTGCATTTAGACTATGGCTTAGTTAAAACTTTCCCTATGTGTTCCAAAAAACCATCTTTCCTTTAATGCTGTACCTACCTGATCACAAATAAGTATGGGATTACTTGGCATTCAAAATAAACCTTCCTTAGGAACATTTCCTTGACATTCTAAGTTAGAAAGAATGACAACTTTTCCTTTTCCACTCTATTTTCCACCTTATCTCATTGGAATGAGAAATTATGGATCAGCAAGAACTAATGCATTGAAATAAACTTAGTAAGATCCTACTGTGAATACGGTGGGTCTGCTTTATACAGGGGTTCAAACAGAAGACCTTTCTCTTTAGGGAGATGAGTGCATTGTCTCAAATATATTTGAATATTTGTAGAGCCTGGGTGAGTCTTTGATTACATAAGATCTTTGCTAGACACAACTAAAATTTCTTGTCTCTTAAAGTTGTCATTCAATTAATGATGTGCCTTGCAATTGAGGGTATTTGGGAAGTAAGAAAACATGGCTTTTAAGATTCTTTGACATTCTCATATTTCAGAGTTATCTGTTCTTTTGGATCTATCTAATTTCAACCATAAGTCTGAAAAGCTTTCTCTTCTAACCCTAGTAAAATAATCTGCTTTTGCTCACCTCTTCTTTTGTCCATTTAACAAACACATTCTCTTGACAACTTTATCCCCCCTCAATTCCTTTTCCCATTTCTGACAGGAACCATTACCATTTTCCTTAAGTGCTTCAATTCATCCTTGAGCCTACCCTGTCAGAAATGACCTTCTGGTGCTGAGGGGATAATGTGGGCTTGCTCCGGTTTTCTTCTGGCATTCACCACGCCGGACGATACCTTTACCAATTTTCATTCTGTTATTCCAGTCTAAGTTAATAGTTTTTCCTTCACCGCCTCTCTTTTGTGTCTCTGCCCCATTATTGACAACCTCTTTTCTATAACAGCTTCCATATTCTCCACATGGATCCCTTCTCTTGAGATTTTGACAATTGTTTGTCTCTCACAAAACAAACTAACAGAAACTAAATCTTTAAAAAAGAGAAAGAATTCTTGCCCCACATTTGCTTCCCAGTTTGCTTTCCTTTAATTTGCCACAATCTCTTTAGAAAGATTAAGTTCACTATCACTGCTGCCCACCTCAGTCCCTTAGCCACTCCTCAGTGTTTAGCGGTCGAAATACATCTTTTCAATGAAATTGCCCTCAGTGGTCAATAGAACTGGCCTGGTTACAACATCTAATGATCCTTTTTCACAATTCATCCTTCGACCTATACAGAATTACACTGATGATCTCTTTCAAAAACTGCTATTCCTGTTGCTCTTAGCAGTTCTTTCCCAGCATCCTCAGCTGACTGTTTTGAATCTATTCTTAATTGTTGCTATCTCCCAGGTTTCCATGTTACTCTTTATCTCTTTTTGTTTTATAATTTCACTCACATTAATGTCTTTACTTAATTTCTAATATGCCAATTGCTACAAAATCTGTTTCTCTGTTCTTCCTAGATATCCTCGCTTACACTGGTACCTCAAACTCAGTGTCCCACCTTCCTTTTAAAGCTGATTTTGTTGTGTTTATTCTGGAACCAAACTAGAGACTGAGGTTATCACCAATTCCCATTGCTATTCAGTATATCAAATCAACAAAGCCTCCTGATTCGACCTTAGATAGGTCTTTTCCTCATCTCTCCCCTCTCCATTCTTATTACCAAATCCTTACTCCATTTTCTCATTGCCATCAAAAAATATATTAGAACCCCTCAGCCCATGTCAAAGCTGTTCAAATCCAATTTCTCATTGACCTTTCTGGTGTATTCTCTTGATGCTCCTTCCCCTGCCACCGGGTTCTGGCCACTGTGGGCCATGTATCATCTCCCAAATAATAATCGAAGGGATACAATGTTAAAAGGCTTACTACTTTTATGCTTTGTATTTCATTTTGTATGCTTACACTTTCCTTCTCAGCCTGGTGAAATTCAATCCATTTATGAATACCAGTAAAGTGTCCTCATCTTTATGAAAAACATCTTTACTTTTGTGCTCAGGCAGAAATAATTTTGTTATTATTATCATCATCCATTCTCCATTTCTCAACTCTGTCCCATTTGTTTTTAAGAAACATAAACTCATTTACATTAGATTACATGGAGAGAGATTCATAGGAAAGACAAGATAAAATTGCGTTTGATATACATTAATTCTTTTTTTTTAATTTTTTTTAATCTTTTATTTTTAGATTTTATTTATTTTTATTTTTTTTTTTATTTTTTAGAGAGGGAACAGAGGGAGAGAGAGAGAAACATCAATGTGCGGTTGCTGGGGGCCATGGCCTGCAACCCAGGCATGTGCCCTGACTGGGAATCGAACCTGCGATGCTTTGGTTCGCGGCCCGCGCTCAATCCACTGAGCTATGCCAGCCAGGGCACATTAATTCTTTATATTAGTTCTCAATTACTGTATAACAAATTGGCCCAAAACTGGGTGGCTTAAATAAATACACATTTATTATAACACAATTTCTGTGGGACAGAAACCTGGGCATGGCTGAGCTGCGTCGTCTTCTTCCTGGTCTCTCAAATGGCTGCAATTAAGATGCCAGCTCAGGGTTTGCACTTTTAACTGAAGAATTGAGTGGGATATGATTCACTTCTCAGCTCAGCTGTGAACTCTCAGTTTCTTGTGGGCTGTTGGGCTGAATGCCTCAGTTGCTTGCCATGCAGGCTTCCCCAGCATAGCGTCTCAAGTCTGACAGCAAGAGAGAAATTATAATCTTCTCTGACCTAGTCATGGCAGTGCAATCCCAGTATCATTGTGATACTCCATTGGTTAGAAGCAAGTCACTAGGTTCAGCTCACATGTGAGGAGGGGAGTACACGTGGATGTAAATACAGGAGGTGAAGATCACTTGTCACCATCTTAGAAATTTGTCTGCCACACCATTGACCCTCACCAGAACCCTATAAGATAGACAGCAATAGTATCTATCATCTTATTTCCCAGAGGAAAAGCCTAGCACTGAAAGGTTAAGCAACATGTTCATGGTCACACAGCTAATAAGTGAAAGAGCTCAGATTCAAATTCAGGCAGTGAGCCTCCAGAATCCTTGTGTGTAATCGCCATGGGTGGACTCCAGTGTGACTCTGGGGGCAGGAAGAGCACGTCTGGGAAAGCAGCAGCAATGAAGGTACTATTTCCTCCCAGTGCTTCACTAATAATACCATTCTGCTCCCAACTTTTGGTGTTCATGTTACTTTGTTTCTATTCTTACCAGGCTTGCCAGCCCATGGGTAGCCTCCTCTGAATCTGATTTCTGCCTTTGGTATAGCTAATCACAGCCGAGAAGGTAAGCTCACAGAGAACAGGAAACCTTCAGGATTTCTGGCAGTGGGGTAGGGTATTTCACAAAGAAGTTGAATGTGAACTAAGAAGATAGGTCATGACCTTAGAGCAGAAATCATCATATCACATTGTATCAAGACAAGTTGCTAATGTGCCTGCTTTCCAAAGCAGTTTGCAGACAGCACTGACCAGGGCTCATTTACTTCTTGATCCCCAAGTGAGTCCCGGGCATAATGGAATTGAACCTTTTGAGTTTTTTTCTGGGTAAGTTAATTTTCTTCACAAAAATTTTGATTATCATAGAACTGGCAATCCTAAGAGTGGGACAACCTGAATATAGAGACAAGATAAACTAAAGGAATGATTATTGTCTAGCGTCTTTCATTAAATTGTTTGGTGAGGTTGTTTGAGGTATACTTGTGTTACTGAGGCTCAACACAAAGAATCAGGTCTCATTCTGTGATATTGGCGAGCATTAAAATGAGAGGCGATAGAACCATAGTGGCAATCACATCTCACATCGTTTCACCATGGAATATTGTCTCCTAAGCACCTCTAATAGAATGTTTACCTCCTCCTTGAAGTCTGCAGTGATCAGTCAAAATCATTTCTAATATGTGTTATGTATGAGCCGAAGGGGCAGACACTCTGCATATGACAGTTTCTGCTCCTCAGGAGCTCTGTCCGCTGGGAAAGACATCTTGGTAAACAGATATAAAACTGTTAGTCCGTTTACAGGATATTTATAGGACAGACAGTCAGAAGTAACTTTTATTTCCTGTAAGGTCTATAGAACTTGTTTGTATTGGTTGTAGAAATACTTGCCTTACATTACTTGCTTAGTTGTTTCTGTATTTGCCTCATTTCTTATATTAGCTGTAAATTCCTGAAGAACATGAAGCTGAATGAGATTGTTTCCTTCAGTCTCTGCTTGAGTCTCTTTCTGATTAGCCTTCCCGACTTTCCCTATCACATGCTTCATGTTTGTAAAGCATCTGGCTGTGTCTCTATCTGCTTCTCTAGACTATAGATTTTTATTGAAAGTAATTATATTTTTATAGCTTAATTCTGAAATTCTTTTACTAATTTTATTGCTTTATATAGTTTTTGCATTTTTAATTGTTGCTCAAATACAGTTTTCTCCATTTTCTCGTCACCACTCTCTCCCGCCCCACCCACCCCCACCTCCCACCTTCAATCCTACCCCACTGTTGGCTTTGTCCTGGGTCCTTTATACACATTCCTTGATGACCTTTCCCCTTCTTTCCCTGTTATCACCCTCCCTGCTCCCCTCTCGTTCAGGTGCTGCACCAGGTCTGAATATTCAAAATGTGATTCTTGGATTGTCCTAGTTGGCATTACTTCTGAGCCTGTTAGAAATGTAGGCAGGGTATTAGGGCCCACCTTATACCAACTGAATTAAATACACATGTTATCAATATTTCCGGGTGAAGGTGTGCACATAAAGTTTAATTAACACTGTTCCAGGGGATACAGTGTATCATAGCACAGGGCTTTCAAATATAGCTGAAGGATCATCAACAGCAGAATTTGGGTTTAAGTGGTGATTTGGTCATGGTGGTGATGGTGATAGTGATGGTTATTTATGAGTATGTAAAAATATATGCTCCCCTGGACATGAACAACAGGGTGGTGATTGCTGGGGGTAGGGGGGTATAAGAGGACTAAGTGGTAATGGAAAAAATATAATTAATTAATTAAAACTTAAAAAATGTGTTGTTTGGCCCCACTTACAATCTGCTAATCTACCAAATCTACTTTTAAAAAGAGCATTCCTGCTTTCATATTTTTAACAAGATCTGTATTTTCTCTCTCTTTAGAAGTTTGAGAAGACTCTCGGTAAAGTCCAAGGTCTGAAGCCAGACACCCTTGGTTTCTTCTTTTATAATATGGGATAGTGATAGTACTCACCTGTTTGATTTATGGGGCTTATAGGACTGAGGGAGGTAATATATGCAGAGTGCTTACCCATTGCTTGGTGCCTACTAATCATATGGTACCCTTACCTGCTAAGAGCTGTGACACATACTTGGTGTTTAACAAATTCGTGTGTATAAAGAAGCTGGCAGTGGTAGCCACACAGTAAATACAGGGTGGTGCAAAAGTAGGTTTACAGTTGTGAGTATGTAAAACACAGTTTATTTGTATTATTATATATTAATTATTGTCTTATTTTCCATATGAATAATATGAATAATCCCTATTATTTTTACTTCCTTTATTTTCTTCTTGTTTTTTCCTTTGCCTAAATTATATTTTGTGATATTTTTCTTTTTTTATTCTATTTTCCCCTGAGACTTTTTTTGTTCCTTGTAATACCCTTCGTAGTATTTAGCATAAGTAAGTTCTTTGATAAATTTGGTTGCATGAAACATTTGTTGACTTTAGTAATAAGAAATATAAAGAAGTCACGGGGCAATGAAAGACAATACCGTGATTCCGAGAGATGTGTGAGGAAGCTCACACAGATGGTAAAGGAGCCTGGCTTCCTGGCCAGTTAGAAGAGGTAGCCGCCGTTCAACAGGCCCTTAGCATTTCCCAGGCATCTCATTGTGGATTGATCTTAAAATCTCCAAATACATTTTTCCTAAATTATTTTCAAAGCTTATGTAGTTTACATCCTCAAACTTCTGTATCATTAACTGGTTGTTGAAATTCGAGATTTCCAAACGGAAAGGAAGTATGAGCACAGAGAGAAGAAAACTCAGCGTATGTCTTGGTAGAGCTTCTAAAGCAACTTGACTAGAGCAGAAGGTTCAAAGTTAAAAGAATGAATTGATTTAAAACGTGCTATTTGTATTGCTTTCTAGTTTAAAATATTTGAATAGGTTAATCTTACATTTGCAAGGACACCTGAACTCTGCCCCACACCAACAAAGCCTTTTGGACAGCTGCTGCCTGTTTCTCTGCCCCCAGACCCTGGTTCACGGCTCCAGCAAGGGCTCCTTCCAAGTCCTTGTACACACCACCTGGAAGTTGCTCAGTAACCTGACTGATGAACTGGATGAATGAATGAATGATAAACAGATGAATGAATAATGTGTAAAAAAATGAAGAGTATTTTGATTTATTTTTCCTGTTATAAGTCTGTGCCCACAGAATTAAATTTGAATAAATTAAAAACAAAACTGTGTGATTCATAGTAAGATTCATAACCTGGATAGCTTTGTCTATGGGACTATGTCCCTTTCCCTGTAGATCTGGGTTTTTGTTTTTTGTTTTTCTATGAACATGAGTCCCAGTTTCTCATCCTTACCAAAAGAAACATTTGCTTGCATCATATATTTTTTGATATTTCAGATTGCAACCTTAGTTCAATTTTCATGAGTAAGTCTATGCCTAAGTTTCTAGATATCTAAATTTTTAAGTTTCTAGGTATTTAAAATATCTGATTTCTATTAGATATTTTAATTAATTTGGGTAAAAAGGGAAAACTCACCTTTTTTCTAACTAAATTCATAGATGATTTAACACTTGAAAAGTTACTTTAGTATTCTTCAGTTGTTTTTTAAGTTAACGCCTCTACGTTGCTAACCTCAAATATGTTTAAACATAGAGTTGAAAAAAAGGTCTTAGTTTAACCTTGAGTAAATTCAGAAACGTTACTGAAATATTTATTTCTACTATAAACTGATCCTTTATAATAGCCAACTCTATTCGACTCTTCTCATGTCACAATTAATTCTTTTTCTAGTACATGATCCAATTTGGGAACAAGATAAATAAAAATAATCTTCATGCTTGTTGGACCGGACTTTATAAAAGGATGACTTTGTAAACACAACAGGGCTGGCAATGCTGAAGTTTAAGCTAAACATGTTAAGTCTCCAGAACTTTCTTTGCACCAAGGCAGATGACCCATGACAAGGGTGTTTTTATCCACAGAAAACTATATCTACAGAAAATGTTCACATGTCACTGAAAACTTTTTTGTGCTATTGACCTGTAGTTGAGCACCACAAATAGAAATTAGTGCGATTCTGTAAACCAGATGTTCCTATTCTGTGGTAACATTTAAGTGGTCTGTGGATAAATGTTTGAAGGTCCTGGAAACCTCTGTAATTGTATACTAAATATTTGCATAATTAGAATATGCATTTTCTTGGAAGAGAGTCTATAATTATTATCAGATTCTCCAATATCTCTAATATCTCTGCTATTGCTTCTGCATCAAATGTGGTTTAGTTGGCTATATTTCTCACTAGACTCCAATCACGACCAAACGTGGAATTTATTCACTATTGCAACCTTGGTACCAATCTCAGTACTTAATACTGAAAAGGTACTCAGCGTTGATGAATTAGTGAATAAATTGATGTATGGTTGAGAGGACAAACAAACAGACTGTATCCTCTGTTGTTAGCATCTCGCTTCTTGTTATGATGGCATGGACCTTGCATTGAGCTTTTTCCTTAACCTACAAGAGGAGTTCTCTCCATGCTGGGTTTGCTGTAAGTGCTTCATGACAGAGGCGGCCTAATGTGATGCTTGTGCTCCTGAAAGTTTCTGTGCCAGAGTTCAGAGTAACTTTTAGTATATTGCATGATAAAACTTTTAAGTAAACGTTAAATTTCTTGTTGTCATGAGAATCAACAAACCTAATAAAGTTTTCTGAAGATATTTTCCGTCCAAAATTACTTTATATTTTTACCATGTAATCCATCATTAAATTGATATCTGCTTTGTTATTTAGCTAGTTTACACATTAGTCATTATTCAGACTTCTGAGATCTATGACACATTTATAAAACAAATGATGAAAACATCCATAAAATAATTATAGCAAAAATATTCCCAGCAATCGCTGATACTCCACAAATTTAATGAAGACTGATAAGGGGGCTTAGGAACCAAAGTGCATTCTTGTGTTTATTTCTATGTTACAACTCAATAAATATTTGTAAAACAACGTTTGATATTGAAATGTTTTCCAGTTCAGCAAAAGCTTTGTGAGTCTAATGAGAGAAGGGTATATGAGTGTAGGAGAAAGGAAAGTGGTTAAGGGTGAGTACTTTTGATTAGAACCAGGTTCATCACCAGACTTGGAGGCTTTTCAGTGGTGCATTAACTTCTTCATGTGAACTGAAATCAGATTTTGGTTTGTCCCATTCCATTCATCTAAGGAGATGAACCAGTTCTGATAGAATTTCCTAGCAGTGTACAGCCGCTAATGGGGACTGTGGCATACAGAATCTCTTCGCCTAATTATGTACTAAGATTTGTAAGTAAATTTACATCTTAGGGCTAAACACTTTGCCCTGTATCTTACATCTGGTGGACTTAGCGTGGAAAACCCAGAAACACAGGTATGCAACATTCATATAAAAAGGAAGGAACTGTGAACTGAAGGATTGGGTATTTTCTCTAGAGCTATTTTTGGATAAAACTAAATTATTACGTCAGCCAAAGAAGATATATTTTTTCCTTTAAAACCATTGATATGAACCCTGGATGGGTTGCTCAGTTGGTTGGAGCATTGTCCCATACAGCAAAAGATTGTGGGTTCAGTCCCTGGTCAGGGCACATGCCTAGGCTGAGGGTTTGATCCTTGGTCGGGGCATGTATGGGAGGCAACCGATTGATGTTTCTCAATCACACTGATGTTTCTTTCTCCCTTCCTCCCTCTCTAAAATCTATAAACATATCATTGGGCAAGGATTAAAAAGTAAAAATAAATAGAACCATTAGTATGAGGCATTTAATAAAATAATTCAGCTGTATTTTTATTTACTAAAATGACACAAGATTATCAACCAAGGTTGTTAAAATATGTTAGTATCTGTCCTAAGTAGATTATGCCTTTTCTCCAAGATTGTTTCTATTATCTATTCTATTAAGAAGCAATAAAACTAGAGCTATAAATCTTTGTTTTTAGACAAAATGAATGCTTTTAATATAGAAACTGCCTTTTAAGATTTAATATACATTAGTGTATTTTTTCACTATTTTGAAAGGTATTATGGTCAGGCATGCTGCTTCTTAGTTATAGTTTGTTGGTTTTAAATATCAATATGGATATAAAAACTAAGCAAAAAGAATAAGATGAGAAGACACATGAAAGATGCTCTCCCGGAGTATACAGAGTTATAATGTTGGCTCAGCACTCATGGCAAAGGAATCCAATTTAAAAAATTACATCAAACTGAAGTAGACAAACAACATTGTGAGTATGAATCAGCCCTACTTAAAAATTTTCATGTGGACAGGAGTGTTTATCTCAGGGGAGAATCTGATTCTTTTGTTTAATTAATAAAAGAACAAATTCAGATCAGGAAATATTATGGACACTGTCATTTGTCTGTTGGAGGTCATGTACCTATTTGGGGTCTGAGCTAGAACTAGAATCCTGAATCCTTTACTACACGTCTTTAACACAATGCACAACTTCTTATGACAATTCTCTTCTGCCTACATCTATTATTTTTAGACCTATGGCAAAATACATGAAGGAGATCTTCAGAAAAGTCTTCCTGACATTATTAATTTCATTAGTTATCTACTATGCCTAACATATTATCCCTAAACTCAGTTAAAAAAATAGTTATTATCTTAAAGTTTCTGTTGGTGAGGAATCCAGGTGCAACTTAGCTGGGTCCTCTGGCTCCAGGGGTTGACTCCACAGGCTGCAAGCTAGGTGTCAGCCAGGGCTGCAGTCATCTCAAGAGTCAACAGGGGGAGGATCTGCCTTTCAGCTCACTCATGTGGTTTCTGGCTCCTCACACTCTTGCTCAGTGGTTGCCCTCTGCTTTTTGCCACAGGTCTGCTGATACTTCTTCAGAGGCAGCTTGCTTCTTCAGAGTGAGTGAGCAAAAAGAACTGAAGAAAATACAAATGAGAGACTAGTCTTATCTTTTTAACCTAATCTTGCTATATTCTCTTTATTAGAAGCAGGTTACTAGATTCTCCTCACACGTCAGGGCATGAATATGAAAAGGTAGGGATTCCTGGGGGCCATTTTATGTGGCCTGTCCAGAAAGTGTCCAGCCATGCATTATGAAAAATAGAGACATTTACTGAAGACAATACAAGATACAAGAAACATTGTATATAGGACAGTGATGCCTTAGTCCCCTTCAAAGTAGGCACCTTGGGACCTCACACAGCTTTCCCAGCACCTCTTCCACTGTCCAAAACACTCCAAACAATCCTTTGTTGGAACTGCCATCGGCTGCCCCATCGTATTTTCCTGAATTTTATCAGCGGTCTGGAATCTCTTCTCTTTCAAAGGTGATTTTAGTTTTGGGAAAAAACATCAGTTGCAGGGTGCCAATTCTGGGCTGTAGGGAGGCTGAGTCACCTGGGTGATTTAATGTTTCACCAAAGAACTGATAAGACATGATGCACGGGCGGGCACATTATTTTGACAAAGCTGCCAATCACCAGTTGTCCATAGCTGCAGCCATTTTCTTCGTATTGCATCTCTTAATCAATGAAACACATTGAAGTAGTACTCCTTATTAATTGTTTGGCCTGGAGGGGTATACTCATGATGGACAACACTTTCCCAATCCAAAAACACACTTAACATGGCCTTGATATTCCTGTGACTTTGCAGTGCCTGCTTTGTGTGTGGAGAACCAGGCAATTTCCATTGGGATGACTGGGCCTTCATTTGCAGATCACAGCTGTAGACACACCATTCATTCCTGATTGTTAACTTCCTGAGGAAATCTGGTTCATTGGTAGTGGTTTGAATCAAGTCCTTAGCAACCAGCATGATGATACTTTGTCTCTGGTAGCAGAAGCAGTGGAGCTAACTTTGCCACCACAAGTTTCATGCCATGATCCTGTGTGAAAATCTTGGACACAGTAGTTTCTGGAATTCCCAGATCAGCTCCTACTTCTTATATTATCAGTTGCTGATCTTTGTTGATTGCAGCCCATGCATGTTCAACATTCTCAGGTATTCTTGTTATAAACCTCCCAGAATGTGGATCACTTTCAACAGATTCTTGACCATCTTTGAGGCATTTGTACCACAATTTTATTTGTGCTGCTCTCATTGCATCATCCCCAAAAGTCTTGTGAATTATCCAAATATTTTAACCAGAGGAATGGTCAAGCTTAATGCAAAATTTGATGCAGATAGGTTGTTCTGCTCTCTCAGTCATTTTGAAAGTGATGACCACACAGTACACATACTCTCTCATTGTTCACACATGCATATTCTAGTCCCCTCTCCCTGGCTGCCTGGATACATTAATGTCATGTAAACCATTCTCAATATATTAACAATGGCTGGACTTTTTCTAGACAGGCATCATATGTGCTGCTTCCCACATTGCCCAAATCCCACTACTTTGTGCTCATACAGGTTAGTACAAAGCCCTTGTGACTTCTGTGATTGCAATATTGCATGAGTGAAAGATGGATTGACAGGTAGGCATCAGACTATGGCCTCCTCCCTGTTGTCTTCATCTGTATGATTTTTCATTGATTGTGTCTCTTTCTTTGACCATGAGTTCCACGAAGACAAATAAATGACTTGTGCTGTTAGTCCTTGTAACTTTCCCCCTCTCCTAGCACACACTCTTATATCCTCAGAACCTCTAGAGTTAGTGACACTAATAGAAATATAATAAATATTTCATGAGTAAATTATTGGATTATGTCAGAGAATATTAGGCTTGCAAACAGATCTCGGTGTGGGGCAGAAACCTGTGTATGAAATTAAAGCCAGAAGAAATACAGTTCCATAACCTGGTAGAATTTTTTGATGTTTTGTTTCTTTACACATCAGACATCTAATGTAGCATGTATCCATGTACACAACATAATTATAAACATGAAATATATGCTTAAAGAACAAGGATAAGCTGTTAGTATAATCCCTCCCTTGCTAATCAATCAGCTCAGAGAACTTGAGGACCTTGTGTGTAATGAATGAGTCTCAGTCAGAGCCTTAGGTCAGCAGCTCCCAAACTTTTAGCACCAGGGATGAATTTCGGGGAAGACAAGCTTTCCACAGACTTGGATAGTTTTGGGATAATTCAAGCACATTGCATTCAAGCTCATCTCTTGCTGCTCGGCCTGGCTTCTCACTGGCTTGGACTGGTCCGTGGCCCAGAGGGTGGGGACCCTTGCTTTATATGGTCCCAATGTAAAAAACAAAATGTTCCCTGATGTAAAGTAACTTACTATCTAATCACTGAATTAAGACTAGTATATGAAAAAGCAGTAAGTGTGTGAATATTTTGAATCAAAGGAGTGAAAAGAGCAAAAAGTGGTTAAAAAGGGAAGAGAATTTTCAGTTAAACTGATTAAGGAAGACTTCATAGCAGCTCTGGTTTGTAGTTGTTTGTCTGTACTTTGGGAAATCTAGATGGAAATGGCTAAGGTGGGCAGGGAAGAAAGCATTTTTTGAAGAATATACTGTGGACAGCAAAGTGACTGAAAGAGGAAAGCTCAATAAATCCTTTTAGAATAATAATGAGAAAAAACTGCTTGAAGGAGATGCAGTAGAATTATGGTTCTTACTGGCTTTATTTTGAAAGGTAGATGCTTATTGGTCATGAAAATTTGTTTGTTTGTTTGTTTGTTTGTTTCTGCAGACCTTTAAGTCTGGCCTACCTCTAAATGCAGGAGATAGTAAGGCCAACCCTAAATAAATTTTTAAAGGGTTGCCTAGATTCCTTGATTTGTCTTTGGACTGGCTGCCTGAAATTATTCTCTGTATTACCACTGAGCTTTCTTCTTTCAAAATTAATTTTTTCTTGCTTTCTCTCAGTTCTCAGATTTTGGGCAACCTCAGCTATTTGAGAAAGAAGGTAAAACAAATTCAGACTGAGGCTCAAATGACTGATATTCCTGAAGTTCTCCTATGGTATTTAAGTTAAACAAACAACAACAAAAAGATCCCAGGAAGGGGATTAATATCATTTATTTATTTGTGGAAATGAAAGCTTACTTAGTATTCTGCAGGTTCTGGAAGGAAGTCAATTTCTGTGTCTCCACCTTTTCTGGACATTTTAGTTCCTCAAAGGGACCTCGTAGCCATTCCTACACAGACCAGGCATGAGACCAGCTCCATCACTGAAACCAACTGTGCTTTCTTTGCTGCAAATTTGACAGGCATATATTCTGTGCTGGAGCCAGGCTTGCTCTCGTTTATTTTTTAATGAATTAGGGTACAGTGTGTTAAAGGCTGTACTAGTCTGTTCAGTCTCCCACAGCAAAGTATCACAGGCAGGTGGCTTAACAACAGAAATTAATGTTCTCACAGTTCTGGATGCTAGAATTCCAAGATCAAGGTGCCAGCTGGGTTAGTTTCTTCTGAGGCTTTTCTCCTTGTCTTGCAGATGGCTGCCTTTCTCACTGTGTCCTCACTGACCTTTTCTCTGTGTGTGTATCTTGATTCTCTTCATCTTCCCATAAAGACACCAGCAATGTTAGCTTAGGACCCCAGTGTTACAAGTGTATCTAACATTAATTCCTTCTTTAGAGGCCCTATCTATAAATAGTCACATTAAGGATTAGGGTTTCCATGTTTGAATTTTGGGGAGACACAATCCACTTTAAAGAGATGGATACCTTTTATTAGGTAACTTTACAGGGAAGAATCTTAAGGTTATGCTGCAAAATAGCCTAAAGAGTATGGAGGGAAGACCCAAGTATTTCAGCTTAATAAATATGTATTGAGCATGTTGGGGAGCAGTACTAGGTTAGCCCTGAAACATTCTTAGGCACTGAAGACATTCCCATACACCTTGCTTCGTCATTCTAACAGATGAGACAGATGTGTGAATGCATAATTACAAGGTGTGATCATTAATTTTATGTGTCAATTTGACTGGACCACAGTACCCAGGTTCTTTGGTCAAGCATGATTCTGGGTGCTTCTGTGAATGTGTTTTTAATTTTGTGGATGAGACTAATATTTAAAGCAGTGGACTTTGAGGAAAACTGATTTCTCCCCATAATGTGTGTATTTGTCATCTGTTCAGTTTGTCTTAATGGAAGAAAGACTGACCTTCTCTGAATAAGGAGGATTTCTGCCACCAGACAGCCTTTGAACTTGAAGTGTAACATTGGCTCCTAACTGGATCTCCAGCCTACTGACTGAATCCATCTCACAGATTTTGGATTTTCAGTCCTTATAACTACATAAGTCAATCCATGAAAACAAATCTCTTTACCTACACATACACATTTCTCTTTCTCTGGAGACCACTGACAGGTGCACAAAGTAAACTTTAATAATAGAGCACTCCCATTCCTTTAGTCACCTGTCCTTGCCGCTGCTGGTGTCACCTGTTCAGACGGTGTGTCCTTTGGGACATAGGAGCAAAGGCAAGAAGCTAGAATGTCAGTTTAATTGAACACCATTCAAACTACTGAACAAAATCAATCCACGTGGCCTGATTTTCATACTATGTGGTTTGATTTTACAGTCAGCAATTCACAACTTTACACAAATTAGAATAAATATATCAAAGTATTCTTTCTGACATAATTGGGCAGGCTGTAGTGCAGAGACTTTTTCCTACGAGAGTCTGGTGGTGACTGCGCACACAGACATTGCATGGCCTACTGGGCGGGGAGTGTGTGTATTGTAATGCAGTGTAGGTCTGGGCCAGGGCACACGCTAGGCTGCGTGGAATAGTATTACTAAGAATAACGGGAGGCTCTGTATTTCTCAAGCATGTTTTGATTACTAATTTACATCTTTTCTAGTTAGCCTTCTAATCTTGCCTTCGGGGATCAGTGATAAACATTACTGGCTCCTTAGTGTCATCTAGGGACGTGAAAATGCAAGGAAGAAGGTCATCCGCCATATATTGTGGTGCAGACATTGCGGAGGATGCCACCGCCCCCAGCTGTCTGCTCACGAGTTCATCCTTGGAAGCTGCTGTTAGGATCTTGAAGGGCCTTCTTTTGTTCTATGGGAAATCATATAATTTGTGGTATATAAATAGAGAAAAAAAGCTTCTTCATGGGTATATAAGTGAATGACATTTTTTTTTTTTTTTATTCCTAGAATGGTAGAGTTAATCAGGGAAGAACTGTGTTGACTTGAAACAAAATAAAAAGGAAAGATTTGGTAGTTCATATCATTATGGTATTTATTTTACCACTTTTATTTATATAAACTCTAATACAGGCTCCAAGGGAACCAAAGAAACAATAAGCCCTACTTATGCATAGGGAGAGGTTATAGGAGGCAAGATGCAAACATCCACATTGGTACTTCTTTAAATGAAATTATAATATTAACCAACCAAATGTTTTCTATCACCTCTCCGAAAGCATGAAAAAGATTATCTTTTAGAATTTCAGCTTTTCACTACATTCTATAGCAGGGTTTCCTTACAGAAAACTTAGAAAAAAATTTTTTTCCCCTTGCATCTGAGAATCTAAGCCCGAGACACCATTCTGCTCAATCCTCGTTTTGCTTATGAGAAAACAGATTCAGGTAGGTAAGATAATGCTGTTCATTTCCTGCACAGTGAAAAGATTCTAAACACAAAACTAAATTATGTTTGCTGCACTTTGTACAACTTTCACTCAAGCTTTGTTGGCTACAAATCTGGTAAATTAAATAAAAGGTAATTGGTAGACCCTGGTGTTGGAGTTGACTACTGTTCCAACTGAACTGGTGGTGCATTGAGTCACAGCCAGTGGCTGAAATGGGCACCCGGGGAACATGAAGACTGGTGTGTGCTTTCCCTTTAATCACGTTCTTTCATTGTTGGTGGAGTGAAAATGGCTCCTGAGCTTACATCCTGTCTTTTGAAAGTATCATGCGTAGGATAAGAGCAAGGATTTTGGTGTCAAATAAACCTAAGTTTTAATTCTCTCTCTTCTATTTTTTCTATGTAACTTTGGGGAAGTATATTAACTTTTGACAGAATGGTAACTACCTTACAGAGTACTGCAGATATTAAATGCTGCAATACCTAAAAAAGTTCTTTGAAGGATAGCATTTATTATCTTGTGATTATTAATAATTGTTATTATGGGCTATTACAATTATTTTCCTTTGCCTCTTTTCATATAATTTTTTATCCCCCTCTGTCTTTCTAGTAAAATCTAAACTATAAGTTAGAAGGGAAACTATTATGGCCAGTGAAAACTCCTGTGGTTAGAGTACATCCCAGGATGAGGGAAGGGTCAAAGTCTATGTTCATGAAAAAAAAGATCTCTACTTAAAAGTAAATAGTAAATCTATTGTAATATATTCATAAAATAAAAAATATACTTTTTAGAAAATAAAATAAGAGCTAAATATGTCAATGAATGTGTCTCCAAAACAATGCTTAGTACAAAAAGGAGTTGTAAAAGGATATTTATATTATTATACAATTTATTTAATTTTGAAAAGATACCAGCTATCATTTACAGGTATACACAGATGTGATAAAACTATTTTAAAATACATGAGACTGACAATTACCAAATGTAAGCTAGTGGTTACTGCTATCCAGAGGAGGGGAATGGGTTGAGGAAAAGGACATAGTGACCTCAAATTTGTTTGCAATATTTTATTTCCTAAATTGTGTAGTGGGTATGTGAGAATTCATTATATTTCCCTTGTACTTTTGTGTGACTGAAATATTTCACGGTAATGAAAAAAGTCGCTTCTGAGAGGATAAGAAATACAGGATGAAGAGGAAAGGGATGGTCGACTATCTAACTATCCGGACATATATTCAGAAGAAATCAGGGAATTAGTGAAGAAGTGAGCTCAGGGAGAGGATAAGTATCTGCTTTCCTTTTCCTGTTTGAGAGCCACAAACTCTTACTCCTGCTTATCCCTAAACACTCAACAAAGTGGCAATTTCGACAGTGAACACCCAGTGAACACGGTTTAGGAGATTCCTGACATTGTGCTCCTCAAGGCAATACCTACTAGCTAGCAATGTGATTTCTGCCCTCCCTACTTGGAGATGGGAGTTAGCTATAAGTGTGCAGGGTTGTACTGTATATGCTACAGGTCAGTACTGCATGAGATGCCAATGGGACAGACTCCTTTGGTGTGGGGATTATGGAGGGGGATAAGGGAAGAGGAAGTACCCTTCATCTAACACAAGAGGTGTGTGTGCATGAGTGCATGTGTGTACACGTGCATGTGCATGAATCACAAGAAATTTATCATCTTGGAACTTCATTTCCTATCATAATGACAGCATATAAAGGGATAAAAAATCCATAAATTCAAGGAAATTATTACACTTCCATCTATATTGAAGATGTGTATACTGAAATTTTATAGACTGGTTTCCCATAGAATTTGTTCACCTTAATTTTTTGTTCTACTTCTGTGAGCCTGTAGTTTGTAGAAAGTGAATTTTTACTCTTACTTGTTCAAAAGAAAAGATAAAAACAGTAAAATAAAATCAAGGAAAAATATACACAAGATCATAAATTTACCAAAACCACATAGATCTGACTTTAGGTTTATTAACTTCTCAATGACCCTTTAAATTTGCTGTCATTCTAGCTTTTAACATAACAAATGATCTTGTAGTATTAACATTTCGACCAACTGTTTAAAACAACTCTTTGAAATAAGCAAGAGATACTTGATTTGGAAGCTTCATCTTCCAAGTTTTGCCTGGAATTGAGATCTGTATGGTCGAGAGTCTGTTGTTGATGCCAGAGAACGTTAATTCTGCAGATAGAGCAATTTACATTCACTGTGGCCTGCTACCATAGTGGCTGATTCTTAAATTATTTATGCAAAGAAGCAAATTGTTCTGCTCTTTATCTGAAATTATGCCAACCACATGTTTAACAAGGCTAAATTTTTCACTGAAAAATCAGCTTCTTTTTAAAATTTGTATTTTTTATCTTGTCACTACTGTCACACCAAGGAAGATGGATTGTGATCACAGTATAATGCTTTGCCTGGACTTTTGAAAGAGCGATAACTAGAAGCCGAGATAGCAGGTTCCACAAGCAAAACCTAACAGGTTTATCCTCTAGTTGGCCAACTATCAATGCTTTTTGAAGTTATACTGCTGAATAAACAAGTTTTGGGCATTAGTTTTGCTCAGTAGAATATATTCTCTGTCAAAAAATTGGCGGTTAAAAGACTGCCATCCAAAATCTGTTTGCTATAAAACTAATGAACTTTGTGTGCCAAAAAAACTCAGACGTATCAGAGTTGAGATTTGCAAATTGAAAGGAACAGAGCTTAAGTGGTTTATAAGAAGCATACAATTTTAGTATAGCAGAATTATTTTGGACATTAATTCCAAGCCCCCCCAAATGAACATATTGAACATTCATAATTGCTAGATATCGGGCTTGGTGTTTATTACATAAATTGGTTAATTTATTGTGAGCAACCTTCTGTGTGGTAGGCATGATTGTCCAGGATCTGACAGGAAAAATGGCTCAGTTACAGCCAATTAATGAATCACAGAGCAGCAATGGCTCTTTGTAGTTTTATTTTGGTACAGTGGGCTTTTGATGAATAACCTAAATTTTTTTTTATTTTCAAGGTTTTCTGCAGTACAAGAAAGAAGTTTGATATATATTTTTTGCATTTCTTAGTATTGTTAACAGGATCAGAATTGCCCCAACAGTTTCTTTTTTTGTTTTGGTTATTCAAACTGGAAGTATGGTTAGCTCTTGACCATGAACTACATGATCTCTCAACAACGTCACTTTCCTCAAGCTCACATCAGGAAGCAACATTCTCTGGAGAGAAAGTAAACCAGAATTAGTCTCTTTGGGAATGATTAAGCAAGCCTAGCTTTATAGTTTCCTTTTGTTCTCTTCCCAAGCCAGTACCAAACTAGTTATTCTAGTGACTTTAGAGTACATAAATTAAAGCTATTTTTGCTTTTTCTCTCTATTTTACACCCTTCCCTCTATTTTCCCCTTAGGCCATTTTGCTAAATTTATTATTCCATGTTAAATGTTTTTTCTAGTTCTAAAGACAAAGTAAACAAATACACCTTGAGTTTTTAACTGAAATTACCTTATGCTAATATTAATTTGGGGGAGAGTTGTATTTTTAATTATAGACTTTCTCATTCAAAAACTTATTTTCTGTTGCTCAGTACCACATATGATCCTTCAATAGGACTTTACAGGTTTACTTTTGTGAATTAAATTTTAATATAATTTCTATGTCTAATTGGTTACTACCATTGGGAATATGTTTGATAATATATATATATATCATCATCTATATTCTTTTATTATATACAGTGGTTTTCCCAGAGGCTCATAAGAATATAGAAGAAGGACGGGATTTAGTAAGGGAACTGACTTAGGCTTTGAGATGCCAGGAAGAAGAAAAAGATATTTCAAAAAGGAGACTTTGGTCAATAGTGCTACACATTTTCATAAGGTAGTTTTATTTTTAATTTTTTTGAGTATCTTACCTACTGTTTCTTAGTTGCTCTACCAGTTTGCATTTCTGCCCGCAGTGCAAGAAGGTTCCCTTTACTCCACATCCTTTCCAACACTTGTTTGTTGTTTTATTGATGATAGCCATTCTGACAGCTGTGAGGCATAGCATGTGAATAGCTCTCCAACCCACATTTTACTGGTAGAAAACTTTTAAATTTGTAATGATCAGCTTCAAAATGTATGCAATATCTTTTGGCCAGTGGACAACTTACATTTTACACATCCAACACTCAACACAATGTGTAACACAACAACGTGTGGGCATTAAGCAGGGTGTGCCTATATTTTTTCTTCTGGAAGGGTTTCCCTTCTGTTGTGCACATATTCTGTGGGAAGATTTTGTGTCTCAGCCCTACTGAGCACAGAAGTGTTCATGTAACTTTCTCCAGCCAATAATATGGGTGAAAATGATCTGTATAGATTTCAGGCAGAAGGTTTATGGGCCAATATGCAGGTTTCCATGTTTTATTTATCTCTGCCAAAGATCGTCAATATCCCAGATGGAGATTTGTGTCCTGGAAAGACACATGCAGCTGAACCTTAACAATCCTTGACAAAGCCATAGTTTGAGTGAAAATTAACCTTTGCTGTCATAATTCATTGAGTTTTGTTCCCACTAATGTTCCCACTTATTCTAGCTAATTTTGACTAAAGAGTTATAATTACCCATGTTATTGTTTTGAATGAAATTACTTTTTATGTCATACCGAAAATGTGTCTGAGATGACGGACTCTAACTTAGGTGACCCAGTTTCAGATTGTATTTGAGTTTTTGGCTCAGACCATTAAACGTGTTTTAAACCCACAACCAATATTGTCAAGGTAAGGAAGTGTCCTAGAGGGACACGTTTACCTTGTTTCTCATTTCTAGTGTCTCATATTCGTCTTTGCCAAAGAGACTTGAGACTGACCTATTTCATTTCCACTTTTGTGTCTGGTATGAGATAAAAGTCATAGTTGCTAAAGTTTTCTATAAAAATATAAGTGCATTTACACATCTTGTATTACTCTCTAACTCAGTAACATAATTTGTCTCAATTTATTCCCAGAAAAAAAAAAAAAAACTTTGGTGAATAAATAAACTCGGATCAATGTGTTTAGATGTAAACTTTAAATGATCTCTAGGCAATTAATAAATATTGGATCACCAGCTGTCTCAACATTGTTTAAGATGAGTCATCATTGCTGTTTGAATTTATAAAATTCTGGTGCTGTTAACTTTGGAGCAGGTACCAAGAGTTCCCCATTTGAGAAAGACTTTGACAACAAGTTTTCCCCAATTCCAAAATATCTTCTCTTATAATCCTGACTTGATGTTTAAATTTTAAACTATCTTGTTTTGTCTGACTTGCTATGTGTGAAAGGTTTCTATTGATTGGCATTATATATGCAACTGCCCTGGACATACTGCAGTACCCTGAAGGGCTGCCTGTCTTTGGGAGTGCATAACATGGACATCCCAAAAGAATTTTGCTTATGCTAAAGAGATTACCACAGACCTCAAAACTCCAATTTATATAAAAATCTTCCCAGGTTTTATTATTGTAGTGTAATAAAAGAACAACAATCAAGGTATAACTTTCACTCACTAATGATGTAGATATAGAGACAGGAAGTGAAGGAGATAATAGATACACTGGTAGGGAGGTAGGGAGGTGGGTAGGTGGGTAGAGAGATAGATCAGGTAATGTCATTTATTTCAAAGGATATATATTGCCTTGTTAAAAAATTTTCAACTGTGACCATCAGTTTAGAGCTACTTAGGATATTTGTTTTGATTTACACTTTAGGTTAGATAAGATGGTAATGAAAACTTGTGATTAATAAATGGGAAAAGCAGGAACAGACTTTTCAATATGAGGATGATATTTTTATTCATGACACCTACTTTTTACAAATGTAGAATCTATGCTATTATTCTCATTTTTACATATTAGAAGTAAGTAACCCTGTACTCTGTAAGCAATTTCTTTTCATTTTGAAAAATTACAAAATATTGGAGCTGGAAGGGTTCATGCTTATCTGGTGAACCCTCTCTGATACTGAGACACTGAGGGCCTCAGAGCTAATTAGGGGCGGACCCAGGGGTCTGCCTCTCAGTGCAGCACTCTTTCTCCTCTGCACCAACATGTGTCCCTGTGTAGGCTGGGACACAGAATATTAATGAACTATTGTTTTTCATTTGATGACAGTGGAGGAGTATTTTTGGAGGGAAGTAGAATACACAGTGAAATAGTGAAGAGATTTGTTCTATTTGACTTGCAATGAGAAAAGCAACTTGGCAGAAGGATGTAAGAAGTTATCTCATATGTATGCAAATGTGACAAGTGGAGGACAGAAGGGACCGGGCCAGGAGGTACAGGACTCATCTCTTGGGTACACAATCACTGTGACTCTGTGAGAGAAAACATAAACTGGCATACAAATACCTGTGTTTAGGGTTGCCTTTCTCAGCACATTAGGGTGAACACAGATGAGAAAAACAGCAACTTGGGTTAGATATGTCATATCTGATCAGAGGCAGTGAAAGACTAGAAAATTGTAACTCTAGACCCTTAAAGTTTATCATATTTTTAAATCCAGAATACAAAAACCATAGCATCCTTGACACTACAACAAATCTAGTTGTACAGTGGAGTGCTATTTATCTTAGCTGAACACTCGATCAAATGGCCTTATCTAAACAGTTATAAGTTGGTTTGTTTCCTCACATCTAATACTGGAAAAAAAAAGTATGCATGTTATTTAATTCCAGGTTCCTTAGAAATTCAGAATGAACTAGTTCTGAGGTGGTTACAAAAAAGGTAAAGATACATGTAAATTTAAAGTCAGTTTTTTTGTAAATAACTTAATATGGAGCAATTTATTGCTTGTATAAGAACTCACAGTGGTGCCTGGCCAGTGGTTCTGTTGGAGTGCTGTCCTGTGCACCAAAAGTTTGCAGGTTCAATCCCGGTCAGGATGCATAGGAAGGGCAACTGATGGATGTTACTTCTCTTCCTTCCTCTTTCTTTAAAATCAAGAAATCTTTCCTCAAGTGAGGGCTAAAAAAATAATAATAAAAGCTCACAGTGGCCCTACCAGGAGCAGAAAGGAACACTTGCTGGTTATTGATAGTGTATCTCGGTAAAGGCAACTTCTGTACACTGAGTAGCTTTTGAGAAGAAAGCTAAATGCTATCTCTAACACATGCTATAAATGTTTTTGAACTCATTGATTTTGATGCCTTTTAGTGCTTCTGCTTTTTTTGTTGGTTGTTTTACCTCTTCCACATCAGCAAAATATTTCTCTCTGAGAACTTTTTCCATCCCAGGAAACAAACATAAAAGACTCCTTTAGTGTGAGATCGGGTAAATAGGGAGGGTGGGGCACAGGGGACATGCTGTTTTTGGTCAAAAACTGCTGAACACTCAGCGCAGTGTGGGCAGGTGTGCCTGCTCGTAAATCACCCACCATGAAAGGGGCAAACACGTTGAAAGAATCTTCAGAAAAATTCACTAAAGCCAAATGCAGCCTCTTTCAACACCAGCTAATATACTGATACAGATGGGTTCCTAGAATACTCACCTAGTGAGGGAGGTCTGTAGTACCAGGAACCTACCCTCCAGAAGATAATTCTGTGTGTTTTCAGGTTTCCCCTTGGAAGGATGGGGGAAAACATTTTTAGCTACTTTTTGTATTGATGGTGTTAAATATTGCTGGTAGATATGATCTTCTCAAGTTCAAATGCTGTTTTAATGATTTGTCTTTAGCTGATTTTTCTTTGATTCTGAATAATTTCATTTATTTGGAAATGTTTTATATTTTATAACCCAGTGCATCAGTATATCAATAACATCCATAATATTAAACTAGGCAAATGTTTGGATAAAATCCTACAAACTCTTTTGGGGTATGTTCTTGAGAAAAAAAGAAACAATTTGATAGTATACCTACTGGTAATATGAAAAATGTAAGTTCTTTCAGTTGTGATAACACTATAAAATAAGCACTAACACATTATTTTCTCTTTCTGTGAAATTCTGATTCATGTGAGAAGAAATTTCCATATGTTATGGTTATAGCACCTTGAACAGAAATTTATGAAGTTAAAATTGGTATTTTCTGTATAGAATAGTCACAGATATCAGGTAAAAGTTGTCAACCATCAAAAACATTGTTAAATCATTATAGTTTTTATAAAGCTGATGAATATATCATATATATATTATGGGAATATGTATACTGTATCATTTTTTATTAGGACATTTCAAACTATTTTTATATAGAGCTACCAATACAATATACATTACATATATTCACTTCTCTCTCTCTACAGACACATATACAAACAAAAATATAATACTGTGAGAAAAAATTGTTCAATTTTTGGCAATCTTTTATCAAATGCTTTTTGTTTATTCATTCATCCATTGATGTATGAATTGAGTTATCTTTTCATCAATATATACTTATTAACCATGGTTGTTTGCTCTACTATTTCTAAATTTTTCTGGTTTGGAATTTATTGAATTTTTAAATTAAAAAAAATCTTATCTACTCATGTGTTCATGCCTGCTACATTTCCCAAATCATTTATACATGTGAATTCTAATCTCTAGTAAACTGTCATTAAGAAAACATATTGAATCTTAGTATATTTATTCTTTGCTAGGTCCTGATAAATCAAAGATTTTTTATGGTTTGTGGGTTGAGGGAATAAAAATAAATCCAAAATAGACATGAATATTCTTCTGGAGAGAGAAAATCTCAAGATATATTGTAGTCATCCATTGTGTTATATGGCATTTTCCTAATGGATCCTTTTACCAAATAGTCATTTCACAATTTAATTGAGCATTAATGTCTTTCATAATAATTATACATTTAAAAATTATATGCATATACATAGTAGTCCTTAAAAGATAGTACATATGTATTTCATTTTCTATTGCATTTTCCTTTACAGATTTTGCTCTGAAATTTAATGCTTTGTACTGCCCTAAGAACTTTCACTGAGAATTTAGTCTGCTATCAAGGTTATTCATTGTAGGTCATTTTCCCCTCCGCACTCCTTTTTTTTGTAGGCCTGTTATATATCTTTTTTTTATAATTAATGCTTGTGAATAGATTCTTCTTTAAATAGGTGGTGAATTTCAGATACACTTCTATTCTCAAAATAGCAGAAAGGCTTATTGAGACAATTGTGAAAATGTCCATGAAAAATTAAGCCTTTAAACCTTATAGAGGTGCCTTAGAATTTCTCACCTAGAATTTCTTTTAGAATTTCTTAAAAGAAAGGGTGAGAAAGCACTGAGGAAATGCTAGCATTTAAAATGTATGATTAATTGAAATTTTTGTAAGAGTCAGCAGGGCTGGGTGTCATTCATCACACTGATTTGATATGAGGGATGTGCGACTCCAAGGTCAGGCAAGGTGAGGTGGAAATTGCATGAAAGCAATGCTTTTCTTTAGTCTCTTTTAAATGGAGGTTGTAAACTTACAATAGTCCAAAGAAAGAAGAGAAAGCCTTTAAAGAACTGCAGTTTATAATATCAAATCCTATTTTTGGTTCATCTTCTAAATTTATTCTTCTTATTCTTATTATTTTCAATGCATCTGACCTTTACAGTGAGAATAAAACAAGAATAGAAAAAAAAAATCACTTAACTATCTTAAAGTCATGGTACTTTGATAGAAGCATACAAGCAAATTTTTAAAAAATCAAACTGCCAGATCATGTATTAGATTGACAGAAACATTGATGTAGTTGTTGGTATCTTAGCAGGCGGGGGAATAACGCAACTCTCTCTCTGCTTGTATTTGGAAGTGCTTGAGAAACAGATGTAAGGGTTGTGTTTGGAAATCATGTTTGGGAAACATGGCTTGGCCTATAGAAAAGAAGGCCTGTTATAAATTCATGTGTGAATTTAACCTACCAACAAAGTCACAGGCGTTACTAAAAAGCCACTGATCTCCCATTTGGAGACCTGACTGTAAAATTTAGGGCAAGGGGGTGAGAAATTATATGACTCTCTGTAGATAGCTGCCTCAAGTCTTAGAGACAAGGGAGACATGAAGGAGCTTGCTGGGCTCCTTCTTCGAAACTCGCCAAGCAGCTGAGTGATTTCTCCTCCCTGCAGAAGAGCAAGGAAAGAGAGAGAAAAAGGGACAGTAATTTAACTGCAGCAAAGTCTCTCCACATGGATACCTGGAGGGTGAAAAATGCATGTGTCCCTTTACTATTTTAAAGTCTAGGAGATCTGGAATGGATTCAAAGCCATTAACAATTAATGGTGTGTTATATTGTGTTAGGTAGAGTCACAAGGAAGATTGTGAATTTAGTTTCTGCTACAAAGATCTAGAATTAACTTCCTTCTGTCAATATCACAAAAGATATAGCAAAGTTTCTAAAAGATGGAATTTATGAGTTGGTTTCTCTTTGCTTTATTTTTTTGGGGGGGGGGAAATATTTGCTGTAATAATTCTTAATGGGGAGGGAAATTTTACCAAAAGAAGAAAAAATCCAAGCATTTCAGGTGCTATAATTCCACCAAATCCAAAGTCTTAATATTAGGCTATATTTCTGGAACAATTATAATAATCTTTCAAGTGTATGTTTATTATGAGGACCTGTAAGATTAAATGTTGAATGTCTTCCTTGCTTTGTTTTTCATTAAATACCAGATAAAGACTCTGCCTTCAAAGAACTTACCTTTTGGCAGAGAGGGCACACATACTAAACAAAAACACTTGTATCAAGTAGTGATAAGTGTTGTGAGTAAAATTAAGTAATGACAAGTGCTGTGAGGGTCAGAAGGTGGTGGGTGGGTGGACTGGCATGTCTTCTCCAATGCAGGGCTTCAGGGCAGAGACCTGAGCAAGGCCATGTGGAAGAGCATTCGAAGCTAAGGGACGAGGAAATGTAACGGCACTGAATGGGTGTTGAACGTGCTGGCTGTGCTCAAAAGCTGCACAAGCCCAAGTGGTTAGCGTGGAGTGAGAAAGAGGAAAAGCAGAAGGTAATTATGTTAGGTAGTGGCCAAGGGCCAGATTATATAGAGCATCATAAGGACTTTGGACTTTATTCTGACTTCAGAAAGAAGTTACTAGAAGCTTTTGAGCTCTAATAACTGGATTTAAATTTAAAAGTGTTACTCTGGCTGATTTAGACTAGACTTTTTTGGAAAGTATGGAAGGAAGCCGTGATAAAATTCATTAATTCAAAATAATTAGTGTCTACTATATGCCTACTTTAGGAACTGAAGATACATTGGTGAATAAATATGAAAACGTTTCTGATCTTATAAAACTTATGTTAAAATAAACATATGACCTACTAAGGGTCACTGTATAAAAAAAACCAACATGGGATGTAGCGATAGAAAGTGGTGGAGGTACACAGGCTATTTTATATAAACAGTTAAGAAGAATGTTCCAAATAAGGAAACAGTTAAACAAAAACCAGAAGGACATAAAGGTATCTAGGATAAGAAATCTTGAGAATGTGGAAACACCAAGTGCAAAGGCCCTTACAGCATATGCCCCTGAGATGAAGCTGCATTAGAGTGGATGAAAGGGAGTGGTTGAATGGGGTCCTAGGGAGAGTGAGAAGAGAGGTTCTATAGCATCTTCTAGACCACGGACTTTATGCTGAGTGACATGAGAAGCTAATGGAGGCTCTTGAATAGAGGAATGGCATGATCAGGCTCACATTTTAAAAGTAATAGTCTGTCTGCTATGTTTAGAATTAATGGTAGAGGAATAAAACTGGATAGTAAGGAGTAAGGAGGGTGTGATGGAAGACAGAGATTTATGCCACTCAAATCTCCTTCAAAAAAAAGGGACTAACTGGCCAGCTGTGAAAAGTGTGGTCAGCTGACAGAGTCAGTTTTTAAGTTAGGTCACATTCTTTTAGGAATGGCTCCGGACAATCACTGAGCAAGTACCTAGCCATTTCTATCTAATGTGGGACCCCTTTAGTAGGAAAGCTTTGCTTCAGAGCCCGGGATGGAGTTGGCAGAAGCTTTGTCATGATAGCATCATTATCCAACAGCAAACTCTGCCCAGTCCTGTTTCCTTCCTTTTCCTTTCTCAGGTATTGCTCTCCAATGCACTATTTGCACTGCTCATTTCATCTCAGTGTCTGCTTCCTGGAGAACCTAACCTATAACAGATGGAAGAAAAGGAGATGAATTAGGAGGCTATTGTGGTAAGTCAGGGACGCGATCATGACTGGGTTGGTGTGAGAGGACATCTTGAGAAAAAGAGTGTGCATGTACTTTGAAGGTGGCATGAGCAGTAATTGTTAATGAGTTGACTGTGGATGTGTCAGAAAGACTGGAGTCAAAGTTCACGTTAGGTTTTTCCCTTGAACAACTGAAAACATGGAGTTGCTGACTTCCCCCCAACCCTGTCCAAAATGGAGAAAATTGTAAAAACATGAGGTGGAGGTTGAGGGGGGATGACTTAGAAAAAAATTGAGTTTGTGTAGCATGACAATTTTGCCACATTAAGTTGGATGTATAAGTCTAGATTATTATGAGTGGTCAATGAGGGAGATATGTAGTTAGAAGTTATCAGCCAATTGTAGTATTTAAGCCATAGGAATGGATGAGCTAACCTAGGAAGTGAAAGTAGATAGAGGAGAGAGCTCCTACACTTTAGGGTACTATACAGTTTAGAGGACAGAGAAACTAGGAAAAGCTAGTTAAGAGGTTGAAAAGGCAAGGCATAACTACTAAGTTATTTGGAGCATATACAAGAGGCTAACTTTAAAGTAAGAAAGGTGTTTCAAGAAGTAAGAATCATCTGATTCAGATGTTGTTAATAGTTATAGTATAATGAAGACATAAATCATTACTAGATTTGGAGACATGGAGGAGCTGGTAATCTTGGTAAGGGTGGTTTTAGTGAAGTGGTGAAGACTTAAGCCTAGTGATGAGAGTTCAAGAGGAAATGCTGGGTACGAAAGTGAGACAACACAAATGCACAGCATAGCTGTTTAAATGAGTTGGGCAATAGCCAGAGGTAGGTGTATTGCTAAAGTTATTTACATGATTTCTATGATTTTAATAAACACACATGTACCAGTTACAATGTGCCAGATATTTTTTATGTGCTCTACAGAAATCTAATTTAATACTCATAACAACTCTAGGAGGGAGACACTACATTTTTGTTTGTTTGTTTTAGTTGGGAATTTGAGGACAGAGATATTAAGTGCAGGGTCTGACACAACAAAACACCCTTTTTTTATTATAACATCTTTTATTACAAAATCATAAGCATGTAATTCTATAACATTACAGTATCACACTCAAGCACACCATATGACATTTTAGGTAAAATGTTCAAATTTAACATATAAATTATTACACCCATATTATTGCCCTACCGGCCACACTCAAGAGGTGTTACTTCTGCCGGACCCTGTATATTGCCCAAGGTTACATAACTAGTAAGATGTGGTGGTGATAATTCAACCTAGGTAATCAGCATTCTTCAGAGTCAGATCTTCCAACCTTATTGTTATAAAGTGCAGGACATTTGTATGTTGGAGTTTTTAGACTGATGGAATTGTTAGTATAAGGGAAATTTTAAGAGCAAATTACTTAAGTATGCAAGAAAAGATCTAAAGGCAGTGCATAAAGAATGCTGGCCTTTGAAAGAATCTGGGATAGGTCACCCATTGTAAGGACAGAAGGCTAAATATTTGTGTACAAATGCTGGTAAGTTTTTAGTTCTGGTGCTAGGAAAATGAGGAAGTTCTTTTTTGATTGCTTTTTATTGACTAGAATAATGTGAAGCCAATCCTTCAGTTTAGAGTGAGAGAAGGGGTAAAAGTGATGGAAGATTGAGCAGAAAATAGAATGTATGAAATAGTGTTTTTTTTCCTTTGTAGATGGGAGAATGAAATCACTAGGAAAATATAAATGGGTTGCCTGGAAGTGGTGAGAGCCTAGAGCCTACTTAATATTTGGTGACATAAAAATAAAGTAAGTCCAGTCAGCACATTCTTAACAACTGTTTTTTAAAGCCAGTTCAGCTACTTATGCCTATAGATAAAATAGATGGAGAATTGTTTATAACCAGGTCTGAAGTTTTGCTAGGTGACTGTTATGATGGGAAGCAGGGATGATGCACTTGAAGTTTTATGGAAGGGATCTTGAAATATTTTTTGGTTAGGTGAGGAAATGAAGATGTGCAGGAGCTGATGGATAGTGACATGTATGTAAGTCACTGGACCGGAGGTCCTAGTGTCGGCAAATAGTTGATGGAAATGGAGGTATTAGAAGGGGTGAACTGGCAAAGAGCTGACAAAATCCACTTGTGAAGTCAAAAGTAACTTCCAGGATCATTAGAAACTATTACTTTAATTTCTGTTGATTGCAGTTGTTCAATCTCAATGAATAAATATTCTACTGGATTCAATTATCTAAGTTTTAAATTTGGTGAGGTCATGAAAATGCTTCACTGTGTTTTCAAAATATAAAGTAATTGCATTACATGAATATTTAGTTTTCACTATTACTAATGGTCTAATAGTAGTCAAAGCGATCATTTGCTTACTTTGGTGTGTGAAATGTAAATATTTAAAAAGTAATAACAACCATAATAATTATATGTAATATTATGAAGCACTTAAAATAGGAATGTGGTGTTCAAAGGCCATAAATGTAGTAATTAATTCACTCCTCTTAAATGTGCTAAAGTACTGTTTTAACAGCTTTGCAGATAAGACATAGACTTAAAATTGGACAGATACAAAATTCACTCATGAGCTTACTGATTCATGTAGTAGGAGGGTCCAGGGGTTGGTTTTCTAGCACAATTGAGTTAAAGCTCTACAGAGAGGTTATATAACACTTAATTTCTAATCTTTGCTTCCCTCTGCTGGATTCATTCTCAGCGTGGCTCTTCCCCAGCACTCCCACCTCCCAAACCTTTCCCGTGGTGGCTTCTGGTAACTTCAGACTCACATCCTTATAGCCTGTCAACCTTGGTGGAAAAAAACATTCTCTTTCCTAATAATTACTACACAAGTTTTAGGATAACTCTGGATAGATGCAGTCTATGAAGTGGTTGCTGGAACCAGTGGGATGGAATTCATTGGTTGGTCAAACCTACATCAAGGAGTGGGTAGTATTTGTTCCACCTGAACTTCATGGTTTAAAAGTCCAAAGCCAAGTTATGAATCTAGTTTGGCTGCTGCTATTGCTGGGCCTGGGGCTACTTAACAAGAGGAATGGCTATTGCTTGTTTGAGAGAATTTAGGAAGTTGTGAAGCATGAGCCAAGACCAGCCATTCATATAGAAAGACCACTGTTAACAGCTTGGCTGGGCCTATTAGTTGGGTTGGGTGGAGCATCAGGGAGTCTCCAGGGTGAGACAAACAGTGTTAGCCAGGTTGATGTAGGCTCAGAGATGGCATTTGCCTGCCGGCTCTGTGGCTCCATGAGGGGTGGGGTGGGTTATGAAAAGGGAAACAATGTCCCCTGCTTGCCTTTCTGTTTGGGAGAAAGCTGTCCCTCACAATGTATTTCAAACCATTTCTACTAGTGTCACCTTTACAAAGTGTGAATTTATTCTCATCATAGAAGAAAGAAATGGCCATGAGTTGTCAATTTGTATAGCTGAGTGATATGTAAGTGGGAGATCATTTTAATTTAATCAAAACTTATACATATAAATTTTCCATAAAAATAATTCAAAAAGCTTACATAATAACTACAGGATAAGATAGTAACAATTCCTTAGTAAAGACAGCAATTCTCAGATGTGTATTGATGCTAACATCTTTGCCTAGAGTCGAACAGAACCGGGTATTTTTGTATCCCAGTTTAGATTTCTAATGGCAACCTGATCATTTGTATTAGTAAATCAAATTTCAACATTTCCTGAAAGGAAAAATGAATCATTAAAGGGGTAATAGGATTAGAGAAGAACAAGAAATATAAGAAGTCAAAACAGTGTTTCTATTTCCATCTCAGCTCATATGAATATTGGAATAAATTACTAAACCTTTGAGAACAGTCTCTCCATATGTTAGATTATAGTTATTATTTGTTCCAAATTATAGTTATTATTTGTTCTAATCACCACTAAAAATTCTTCCTCCAGTGGCATCATCATATAAGTTCAAGTTGAAGTTCAATAAAATGTGGAACATAGTTTGGTAAAACAAACTAAGCAGAACCTTGCAAACTGACACATGTTCAGGAGATAACTAAAAAGTGTTAGGAAGAAAAAGGAAAAATTTTCATAATTTAGATCAAATAGAATAATTTAGATCAGGTATTTACATACAAGAATATTGGGTGGCACAAAAGTAGGTTTATAGTTGTGAATACATGAAACAGAGTTTATTCTTATATTCGTATTTACTAGTTATTGTATTATTTTCCGTATGAGCAACCATGAACCTACTTTTGCCCCACCACTCTGTATAAACATTGCTGACTCTTAGTCCTGGCAAACCTTCAATGATCTTTCATTAGGCTGGTTTAAGTGACCTTAGAACCCATATATGACCTTGTGGGATTACTGAATGTAGACAATAATAATAATATTAATAATAGATTTTCATTATTGTCCTGTCTTTTGAAAACAAGTGTATTGTCCAAAAAATAGTTTATGTGTAATTGTTTATATATTTAAAAAAATCTCACCTACTTCTAGAAATTATTTTGGTATGTTTGTTATAAGGATAACGTAGAATATTTTATTCATTGGTTTTACCTCAGTAAAGCTAAAAAGAAAGATACAATAGAATGAGACTGCGCAACTACAAATTAAAGAAGAAAAAAACCCAACAGTGAAAAAAGAAGGAAGCAAGGAGATAACCTTGTCTTGGTTGGTTTAGCTACACTCTTGCTGCAAGTCAGGGGACTGGGCTGGTTCTATCATCTGTGCTTCCACAAATGAAAGAAACTGATTGTATTAAATGCAGTATATATAACCAGTATTCAGTGACTGAGTAGTTAACTTACAGTACTATTTGGTTTAACACTTAAATATCACAAAGAGAAAAGATAAACATGACTTTGATTTCTAAAATTTTTGTTGGAGTCCATATTGGCATTTCAAGTACAACAAACCGTGAAAAGTGACTCCCCTCCTACTCTAAGTTCACCACTTGTAACAACATTGGGAGGAAGAGAAAAATCCTGAGCTTTGATCATTAAAATACAGTGTCTGCATAAATTGCACTCTTACAGGATAGAATTATGGGAGTTGATACTTATACAAACACTTTGAGACAGATAAAGTGCAACCTTATCTTTTCACCTTGGACATTTCATAATTCCCACTGTAAGAAAAGTTCTCCCTACCCATCCTCCTTTGCCTTCTACCCCAATGCTTGAAGAAATATAGAACTTCCAGTAACATGTTTGGTCACCAAACTGCCAGAAATTGGAGTGCAACCCTGGTTATGTGCAAACCTGATTAGTATTCTTTGGAGAGTATTCGTGTCATTGGTTATACTCTCTCTGAGAGCAGATGGAGCCTGAAATGAGACTGTTCTTACTTTTAAAAAGCAAATCTCCCCTCTGGAAGATGTTCTCTTTTTAATGAAGTAAGACAACAAGAGAGAAAAGAATCTTTTAGTTGTCTTATGACTAATATACGTGAATGATTGATTTCCTGATATGAAATACATGATACACATTTGAAATCATGTTTTGCTCTAAACTGTGGACAATGTATTTTGGACTTTAAAATATCACCTATTATTGTCTCCTATTTAGTTTAAATTTTGTTATGATTTTGTGAGTCCTTTTACTCTGCCTATTCCTCTCCCTTTGAGTTGATTGTTTTGTGTGCTTTTTGGCATCCCAAAAAGGCAATTTGGGTAAATCATGGAAAGAGTCTTTGTAGATTAGCAATACCATCTGATGCAAAATTTTTTTCTATTCCAAGAAATTAGCAAAACTTTAAGATTGCCTGTGTTCATGAAAGCTTTCCAAAAATCCTGAGAATAGTGGCTGCAGGGCAATGTGATTTCTAACTTCTATTTGCAAACATTAACAAAACAGCCATATGATGAAGGCCTTTCAGTTTTGTTAAATACAATGTCCAAATGAAGAAGTTGGAGCTCTGGGTTAGACACAAGCATTTACTTATCTATTCCTTCATTATTTAATTCAATAGGTATTATCAATAATGTGTTATGTTGTGTGTTAAAGTGCTAAAACACAAAGTATAAATAAGATGCATCCATACTTTATACCATGCATATACTATAATCAAATCTAAAATATTATTGTCATGGCAACCAAGGATATTTTTGTATTTAAAAATAGAATTCCAAATAAATGAAAGCCAACTGGCTTTATGAAGCACTGTGTCAGTATAGGTCCTACAATAATTTGATAGCAGAAAGCTGAGGAGAGCTGCTAGCACACTGCACTCAAAAAAGAGCCTGTGAGAGGCCACTCTCGGCTTTCAGCCGCTATCTCATCACATTCCCCTTCTGTGTGCACTTTTTTTGGTAATAGTTTCATTACATAAAACAGTGACTGACACTCAATAAATATTGTTAAGTGAGTGAATGAAGCAGTAAATTACCATTGTCAATCATAAATCCTCATCAAAAATTTTTCATTAGGCAGCATTTGTGTTTGGGATAAATGGTCTTTCATGCCCAAAATTAAAGGATCAAGTTGACAATCAATCAAACTCATAAATGCATCCTTCTACTTCAAAACTCAAAATTAGAATATAATTGGAATATATTGGAATAAATTTGGAATATAACAAGATCTATGACATTAAATGCTAGGATTAACTGAATTTTAATCATTGTATGGTCTTATCCATGCTGAATTTATGAGTTTGTTTGGTTTTATAGTTATACAAGTTAGCATAAATCATTTATAAGTAACTATAGTTGTTAAATATTGTTGCTCTAGAAGGAATGAGGAAACTAACCTGTCTGGACTCACTCCCAGAGGCTACTGCAGCTTGTAAATGGAAAAGAGTGACATTTATTGTGTGTGCATGAACGGACTGGCACAGCATTTAGGGCTGTGAGTGAGGATGAGGAAAAGTAAATAAAGCTGTTTTACTGTTTTCATGATCTACTTCTGTTTCTTGAAAAACACTGAAAGATTCCTTTATTACTTTTTAGTTTTCAGAGGTTGCATAGACTGAGAGCAGTAGAAAACATTTTTCTTTATTGTTTGATTATAATCAGAATATCAACTTGGAAATGGAGATTGAAAGCATTAGAAACACAGCCTAAAGATGAAAGTGCCCCACATACAATCCAGTAATACAGAGTATTTTTGAGCACTGAGCAGATATGAGCCAACCAGAATTACAGGTGCTTGGGTCCAGCAGCATACACAACAGAGCCGACCAAATGGGTTGGTATCCCTTCCTATTTGAAGAAGAGAGGAGTGGAAAGAATACTGGAGTGGTAATTTGAATTGTAGTGCCCACTCAGATGCTAACTAGTTTTTTAAAAATATATTTAATTTTTTTTTTATTTTTCAACTACAGTTGTACAATATTATATTACTTTCAGGTGTACAACCATGTGATTAGATTTTCATATAACTTACTAAGTTATCACCCCAATAAATCTAGTACTCCTCTGACAACATATGTGGTTATTACAATATATTATTGACTATATTCGTCATGCTGTTCTTTATATCCCCATGACTATTCTGTGACTACCAATTCATACTTTATATTCCTTTCACCATTTTTACCCAGCATCCCCAACCTCCCTCCCATCTGGCAACCATCAAAATGATCTCTGCATATATGAGTCTGTTTCTGTTCTGCTTGTTTGTTTATTTATTTGACTCCATATATAAGTGAAATCATCTGGCATTTGTCTTTCTTTGTTTGGCTAATTTACTCAGCACAATACTCTCCAGATCCATCATGTTGTAGCAGATGGCAAGATTTCATTCTTTTTTATGGCTAAACCATACTCCATTATATATATGCACCACTTCTTTTTCCATTCATCTCTTGAGGGGCGCTTATATCTAAAATATAAAATATCTTATATTTTAAATAATGCTACAATGAACATATGGATGTGTGTATTCTTTGATGTACTGTTTTGGGTTTCTTTGGATAAATACCCAGAAGTAGAATTGCTGGGTCCTTCTTAATCTCTTATTACAGCCTTTGTTTTAAAGTCTATTTTGTCTGGTGTAAGTATTACTACCCCAGTGTTTTGTTGGTTTGTTTTCATTTTTATAAAATATCTTTTATATTTCTTTACCTTTTGTCTGTATATGTCTTTTGATCTGAAGTGAATCTCTTGTACACAGAATATGTAAGGTTCTTGTTATTTATTCAGCCACTGTATATCTTTTGACTGGAGCATTTAATTAATTTGCATTTAAATAATTGTTGATAGACATGTATTTATCACCATATTATTATTTATTATTCATTTATTCATATTTTTTATCTTTTTTTCTTCTTCTTTATAAAGAAGACCCTTTAACAATTCTTGTAATACTTGTTTTGGGGTGAAGAACTCCTTTAGGGTGTTTTTTTTTCAGTCTGGGAAGCTCTTTATCTGTCCTTTGGTTTTAAATTATGACTGCTGGGTAGACTTTCTTGGTTGTAAGCCCTTGCTTTTCAACACTTTGAATATTTTTTGTCTATCCCTTCTGGACTCAAAGTTTCTGTTGAGAAGTGAGCCGACAGTCTTATGGAAGCTCCCTTGCAAGTAACTGTCTTTCTCTTGATGCTTTTAAGATTCTCTTTATCTTTAACCTTCGGTATTTTGATTATGATGTGTCTTTGTGTGAGCCTTTTTGGATTCATTTTGTTTGGGACTCCATCTATGCTTCTTGGAACTGTATGTCTATTTCCTTCACCATCTTAGGGAAGTTTTCTGTCATTTTTCAAGTACATTTTCAATTTTTTGCTCTCCCTCTTCTCCTTCTGGCATACCCATGATACAAATGTTTGTTTGCTTGAAGTTGTTCCAGAGGCTTCTTAAACTATTCTTAATTTTTTGGAGGTTTTTCTTTGCTATTCTGATTGGGTGTTTTCTGCTCCCCCCCCCCCAAATTGCTGGTCTGATCCTCTGCTTCATCTACTCTGTTCTTGATTCCCTGTAATGTATTCTTTATTTCAGTTGACACATGAGTATTCTTCATTTCTGACTGGTTCTTTTTTATGTTTTCTATTTTAATTTTTATGTTTCCTATCTCCTTGTTGAAGTTCTCACTGTTTTCCTCTGCTCATCTTCTAAGTTCATTGAGCATCCTTGTAACCAGTGTTTTGAACTCTGTGTCTGGTGGATTGCTTATACCCATTTTATTTAGTTCTTCTGGAGTTTAAGTTTTCATTTTTTATTTGGGATATGTTTCTTTGTCGTCTTATTTTGGCAGCCTACCTTTGTTTGTTTCTATATATTATATAGAGCTGCAATGTTTCTTGGTCTTGGTAGAGTTGCTTTATGTAGTAAGTGTCCTATAGGACCCAGTGGCTCAGCCTGAGTGGGGTGGTCCAAGTGTACTCTAGTGTGGGCTGTGTATGCCCTCGTTTGTGGATGAGCCTTGATTGCTCATCAGTTGGAGGGACTTTTAGGCCAGTGAGTTTCAAGGACTGGCCACAACGACCATGGAAGATCTGTTGAGCTGGAGCTTACCCCATGGAGCAGGACTCACTTCAGCAGAGCTTGGTGACCACTGAGTTTACCCCTTGAGCGTGTTACTTATAGAAGTGGTTGGGTGGTGGTGCTTTGGCATGGCCTGAAGCTGTCCACCAAGTCTGCTGACTCTGGGGCCTCCTGAGAGGTGCAAGCCAAAGCCAGCTGTTGACTGCCCTTCCTGGGGCCACCTAGCATGAGCTTCAAAGTGATCTTCAGATGGCTGCTACTGGTGCTGGGCTTGGAGGTGCATGAGAAACGCCAACCTGTGAAGCAAGGCTGGCTGCCACTAGTGCCAAGCCTGAGACCACTTAGCAAGAGGCACAGGGTATACCAAGGTCAGATGTTGCTTGCTTGAGAGATTTTAAAAAGCCAGCAGCATGAGAAAGACCTGCCTTTTGTATGGAATAGCCACTGAAAAGGCTTGAATGGGTCCAAAAGTTGGGGGGTGTGGTATCTTAGGAAATCGCCAGAGTGAGGGCAAACAATGTTAGCCAGGTTGATGGAAACTCAGATATGGTACCTACCTGTAGGCTCTGTGGGGAAAGGGCTGAGCAAAGGAACATTGGCCTCTGACAGTACGTCTGCCTGGCAAAAAGTTGCTTTTCCAGCACTTGCTGATCATTTAAGTTACATCTTCTAGATTTTTCTACTGTAAAACTGCTCTTTTTTATAATTAATGTGTACTTTGTTGCTATATAAATATCCCATTTTTATTGAATTTTAACCCACTAATTTTGTTAATGTTTCTTGTCTAAATTTATTATGATAATTATGGTTGACGGATAGCAATTCTCAAATTCTATCATTTTTTCCACATTCACTAGTTGTCATTGTACAATATGGAAGACTTTACTAGTTATGTATTTATTTATTTATTTTAGGATAAACATAAATTTATTCAGTGGGATATAATCTGTTACTATTACTGAGTCTTTTAACACTGACAAGTGGTGACCCCATTTAAACTTGCTTATTTGTGCATTTTCTTAATTTCTAGAATAACAGATTATAGGCTTACTTTGTAATTTTTTCCCTAGTCCTAAGAATTAGCTATTCAATCTGAGGAATACTGGTACACTGGTGATGCATGTACTGACTGTTACTAGGGCATCACTGTTTCCAGACTTCTCAGTGTCCAGAGTTAATGCATATATATTTCCATATCATCTAGGTTTCCACTTTTCCATATTGGTACTTCTTTCTTTTCCAGTGAGAAAGCTGAATTTACTCATTTATTTATCCAGTTTTCTGACCCCAGCAGGCCGCATCCCACTTGGAGTTCCCCTCATCTCCACTTCTGCCAGTTCTTTCTCTTTTCTTGCCTGGAATTGGCTAATGGCTCTGTGTCTGCATTATTAAGGAAGCAAAAAAAGAATTTGGGAGGAAAGGATTATTACTTTTTGAAAAGGAAAATAATTGCTATAGATATTGTTTTAAAATTAGGATAAATGTATAATGTTTGATAATTTATCAGGGTAATATAAATGACTTGGTTAATAATGTGATATCTTATTAATAAAGTAAAATACAGAAAATATTTTTAGTTTTCATAACTGTACCTTCAGTTGTCTGGTCCCTTAAAGTCTAACTTTCTTTTCTAATGGCAATAGTAATATCTTCAGACTTCACATATGCCATTTACACTGTCTTTTAATCTTCAAAAGGGAAAGGAATGAATATATGGATTTCTTGATTTCATTTGGCTAACTACTATGCTGTTTGATATTTCTAAAAAAATTAACATTTTAAATTAAAAATATGAGTAAATTAAAATAAACATTTTAAGGAGAACTCAGAAACTTCCCATAGTTTGTGAGCCTTGACAGAAGTTAAAAATGGAAACATCCCAACATTCTTATTTTGAAAAGTTGAACTTAAAAGTAAAAGTGACCTGACAGACACAGACCTGATTGGACATTGGGCCATAACATTACAAAAACAAAAAGGCTGAGAACATATAAATCTGAGAAAGATAGGACAAGGCCGTGGGGGCAGGCAGCATCCTCCCAAGTAAAAAAGTAATGAGTAGGGATGAAATGCATTTCAATGGTCATTTATGATTAAATAATCCCCTGGAGAGGCTGACTGGCATATTTAGTGAGTGTTATAACTAATGATAGAAACACAACTTGAAAAAAATTGCTTCTTTGATTTTTTAAACTATTATTCATTCCTATAATCTTTCTAACACCTGGAAACACGCCACTTTTGATTCATAGGAGCATTTCATTTCCATGATTTTTCCATGGCCATTTCTAAATTTTTGAATTCTTGTTCCTATTTTAAAAGAAGCTAGTTTCTAAATATATATGAGATTCTCCAGCTGTTTTCCAGGATCTCCTTCCTGATTTTCCCCTTTGTCATGATGAAGATGTATCACTGACTTGTTTCTGCACTGGCTGGTGGGTATTAAGTTTTCTGAGCAAGAAAATCTATTCAGTCATCAAATAGCTGCTTTTAGAGCACTTACTATGTACAATGCCCCGATTTGACAAGACCACCTCATAAAACATACCTATAATCATGGAAACAACTAGAAAATACATAATAACTACTATCCCAGAATTCTCCTTGTTGATTTGGTTATTTTAATACAGTTCTTAGCTGTAACTAGCAGAAACTAATTCAGCTTACCTTGAGTAGAGAAGAAAGACTTTTGGAAAGAATCGCTTGAGAGTCTCAAAAATCCAGCTGAGGAAATTAGCAGGAATCACAGCCAGTATCTGGATAGAGCAGATCTGGGTAGCAGGTAGCTTGTATAGAGAGAACTGGATTAGGAAAGGAGACAATAGTGTTACTATAAGCATCTAGAGCCACCAACAGTCCCACCATCAATTTGCTCAGGATAATTATGGTTTAGCACTGACAGTCCCATGTCACAGGAAATTCCTTAGTCCCAAGAAAACTGAGGTGGTAGGTCAACATTTCAGTAACATTTGGCTAATATTCTATTTTGGTACAAAAATGAGATTCAAATATCTCAATTAAAATCATAGAAAAGTATGCTTTATAGTCAATATACAAAACCCTGAAACTGGTGGTGGTAAGGACAGGGGGAAATTCTGTTAAAATAGCAATTTAGCAGGTATTTAACCTAATGTAGTTAGCTTTTCAACCCATAGTTCCATGTAGGCACAGTTAAAGCTAAATAAAATTTCTCTATGTACTACATGATCCACATTAAACTCTTCATTCATCTATTTCATTCTTCACTGGAATCTTCCTTCTTCTACCATTGCTTGTTAACTCACAATATATGACATGGCACTGTCATTAATTTGTTGACTGATGTCTTCTCACAAGGATTTTGTGGAATTCTACCTACATTATATCATTTATTTCTCACAACAACTCTATGAGGCACTATGGTGTCAGCAGTTTGCAGATAAAGCAATTAACTCTGCTCTTATATCTCGTAAGCAGCAGAGCCAAAAATCAAATGAATATTTATTTGACTTCAGATCATATGCTTTAGTAACTTCATCTAAATTTTCTCTCAGTGGTCACTGACCTTTTCTCAACTCTATTATCTTTTCAGAGGGAAATAAAACCCCTGAGGGCAGGTATGTCTGCTGCAATAGTTACATGTTGAATAAAGCAGTGTTCTCAGGCTGAGGGAGCTTTTAAAAGTCTTGGTACCTAGGTGTTACCCATAGAATTTCAGATGGAGTTTGTTTGGTGTGGATACTGGCATGCATATCTATATAATCTTACCAGGTAATTTTTATGTATAGCCATATTTGAAAAACCACTGGTATAATATATAACTAATATCTCTCTTTATAACTGTGAGTCTATGAACCATTGAGAACAAGGAGCTGATCTGATTTTAGGGAAGATGCAGTAACGGTAAGATATCTGAGTTAATTGTGAGACTTAAGTGTGATATTCAAGTGAAATCAATATATAAATAGACATCAAGGCTTAGATAAGCCGCTGGCCCAAAGTCACATGGACAAGCAAAAATCAAGCTTATTTATTTTCTCATCTCAGTAGATGGATTATTATTTATTAGTTATAGAAAAGTTAGTAATTTGAAGATTTTAGGCTCAAGTTATAGTTTAAACAAACATGTGTGTTATGTAAGATTTAAATATTATTGATGAAAGAGCATTTGATTACATCAATGTTTTTCTGAAGAATAATTATCTTTCCCTTCATATTAACATTAGCACTGTATTGATTTTAACGTTTTCACATTTTATCACGTCCATTCCCTTCATCATCCACTGTTCAAATAAGAATACACAAAGCCATTGACAAAAGCAACTTATTAGCAACTCACCATGTCCTTCCCTTTAATTAGATATTTTCTCTAAATGAAATTGCGTAATATCTAATAATGAGTAAGCACAATTCAAATCCCATTTCAAGCTTTGATTTCTAAAAATCTAGTTGCAGTTTTGAATTCTTCCCAGGTGAAATAAAAGTGACTACAAAAAAAAAAAAAAATAGACCAAGGGGAGGATTCCAAGTCTAGACAGCTGGGAACTGGGAGAAAAATCAAAATTCCAGGCAGATATGCAGGTGATATATAGGGACTGAAATAAAAAGCAAGATAAATAACTGGAAAGGCAGCAATAGGAACCTGAAGACTTCTCATAGCTTGTCCCCTTTTTCCTAGAGCAGTGGCACTTCTGGAAACCTGTTAAGGCAGAACCTGATTCTTAATTTAGCTGATTTGATTGTCAGGATGAGTACCTGAGTGTTGTGATCTGAGAGGCAGTGGGAGGAAAGTGATTTTTGACAGCGTAATGGACGACCCCAAATCCTCTTTGATTGAATTATGTCATTATTAAAGATAGGGCCATTATACTCTCTTCAAACAATTAACCAACTTACACTGAATTATCTGCATAACTGTTCATGTACAATGGCTCTTTGTTTTAAAGAAATAACGCATATTAACTTTTTTAATGTTTTTGTTCTGGATTTGAAATGATCATATTGAACTCTGAGTTGAAAAGACTTTCTATTATAGGACTATATATATCACTTGATAGGAAAAACACAAACTCAGTGTGAAAACAGATGTGGTACTTCGGCATAGTACCAACAAGGTAATATAGTTGTTAAACTGCTCCAAACACCAGCACATATATTAAAAAAAAAAAAGGTTGACAGAGAAAACATATCTCTTGTGAGTATAGGCTAGACCATCTGTCAAAGGAAGAATTGAAACCATATTCCCATTAGAGGTGGTCATTGATCACTTGGTGAAGATTTCTGTAGACAAATTACATAGACCATGTCATCTTCCACTATCTTATCTTACGTGTACAGACCTCAGACATTCTTCAAGGAAAGGCAACTTGGGGCTCAGAATCTGAGCAGGACTGTTAAAAATGTAATTGCAGAAAAGGAGCTCTATAGACATCAGAGGAGGAAAAGTAGCTAGAACAGACAGACAGACAGAGGCTCTGCGTTGGGTCCAGGCACCAGGGAATCAGCTACAGTACTCTTATAGGCTGACGCCTGCAAGGAACTTCAATTTAAAAAATTAAGAAGTTAGTTTATTTTTTGGTAGATAAGGGTAAAAGAGAAAAAGTCCTATAAATGAATTAACTGAACAGTGAATGAATACAAATATAATTTTCTCTTTAGTATGGGGAACCCTAGAAATAAACATTACCAGATTAATAGAAGTTCTTTAATCATCTAATAGCCTTTTCAAATATAAGTGTGTATACAAGTAGTATATTAATAGCATTATTTTCCTTGAACACTAATAGAGAAATAAAATGTATATACTATGCCTTCTCAGAAAATGTAGCTGCCTGCTCATTTCTATAATAAGTTTGGGGCTATTGTTTAAAAAAATAATGTAAGTCTTAGTACTTTCTACATTTTAAATATCCCATATGTATAATATTCAATATCAATATTTACACTCACGTCTGCATGGTATTAACATTTCAAAGGTTTGCATACAGATCAAATAAGAAATTATATTTAGGCTTATATTTATTAACGTATGATTACTATTTAACTTTCCTTATGGATATGTGTTTTGTCTCCCTAAGAAGATATAAGCTCCTAAACAGGTATGGATTATGTGACATACTTCCACATATTCTCAGTATGTGCTGTCTATATGCTATACACAGATGTATAGCACATACGCTTAACACAGTGCTATATATCTCGCTGATGCACATATTTGTCAATATTCTGATATACAAGTGAATTTTAAGTATTCAATAAATACAAAGTTATTAATGCAGTTATTAATTAATTATATTAATTAACCTCTTCTGCTGTAGCCAGCATCCCCAAGTTATTAGCACACTAAGAGAACGTGCCTTTCCTTGGGAACAATACACAAACATTATTTTCTTTCTACTAATATTCAAAGATAACATGTCACTTAACAGGTGTTAGTTCTTATTTTTCCTGGCTAGTTGTCTTAAAAATATTTGCCAAACACTTAATGCCTTTATCCTACTGTCAGAGGACTTATTGCATAGCACATATGAAGAAGAGCAACTTTTTACCTGAAAACAATATAACATGCTAACCCCTGATCCTCACTGAGAGTGGACACAAATATTTCTTTCATGGGTCTTTACCCATGTCTACATGTCCAAGAGCAAACAGGGCTGTATGCTTTGCATATGGCAGGAGGTGAGAGTGGGGGTAGGATGAGGTCAGAAGAGGAAGGAAAGGGAACAGTTACAGCATCTTCCTATAATTTCTGGCTAGATGCTCTTTTCCTTTGTGTATCTGTCTGGGTTGTGACCAACAGTGTTTTAACTGTGTTCCAAATATTTTTAATCTTTGCATATTATGAAGAACCTCAGAGAAAAATGTTTCCCAGTTGAATTTCAGTTATCAGTCTTGCTTGTATATATTTATCCTGTCTCCATGCCTTGGTAAGTCAGAGTGTGTTAACTTCAGAAAGAAGATAAGGAAAATACATTTGGGGTTAAATACAATGGTAATTGAGAAACACTTGCCTGATCATAACTTTGACCTGAAGTGTCAGAGGTTTCAAATTATTCAAAGTCAAATAATTTAACTCATGCAATTATTTTTACAAATCCCATAATGGAATGTCTTTTTATTCTATTAGCCATCTGCATACACACAAAGAACATGGGATATCAAAATGTTCATATTTAGAGTTTGAAGGTCTGGACTTTTATAGTCTCAAGCACTTTGTTTTTTTTTAAGATTTTTAAAATTTATTTTCAGAGAGGGGAAGGGAGGGAGAAAGAAAGGGAAGGAAACATCAATTTGTGGTTGCCTCTCTTGCTCCCCTCCACCAAGGACCTGGCCTGTGACCCAGGCATGTGCCCTGACTGGGAATCGAACCGGCGATGCTTTGGTTCACAGGCCAGCACTCAATGCCCTGAATCACACCAGCCAGGGCTCAAGATATCTTGAGACTAGCATTTTTTCTATTTAATTATCAAGTAGCTTTTTTAACTTAATATTTGAGCATTTATGAAATAGGCAAGCTGATCTTTTAAATTACATGTAAAAATGTTCCAATATATATCTACCTTTTTTATATCTACCTCAACACAAACTTTAATAATTCTAAAAACATTTTGATGATGTGATAATTTCCATTGTTCCAAAATTTTATAGTTAACTATAGACCTTAGTGATTAATTGAAATGTTTTTAAAGTTTGTTCTGATTATAAGATTGCTTCTCTCTGTGAAATAAACTTAAAAATGTTCAGTATTTTGTCTTAAAATGATTAATTTCTTTTTATCTTATAACAAAGAACACATTTCTGATTATTTAAAAAAAATTCCTTTCAGCTCATTGTACTATTCCTAAAATTCTACCGCCGGCTTTAGATAAAATCTTATTTCCTAACACATCTTTCTAACATACAGTAATGCCTGAATATCATGTTTAATGTTTGTTTTAAGCTCAAGGATATGTTACATGGAAATGAATTTTTAGGCCTTGTTAAGAATGACTTCCCTACAGTTTTAATCAAATCTAACTCAAAGAATAAAATCTTCCTGATAATTAGTTAATACAGTTAAGATAAGTGAGAATGCCTCTGTAGGAAATGTAATATGAATTTAATTTACAATTTCATCCAGCTACTTGTACTATAGTGATTCCAAGATAACTTCAAGGACCAAGGATTTAAAAGTTTTCAAAAATAACCTAATTAGAGAGACACTTCACTTAGATATTTAAAAACAAAATCATTTCACTTATATTTTAGACACTCCTGAGCATAGTTAATTGTAAAGAAAGGAGTGTTAGAAAAACGAAGCAGTGTCAGTATTACTATTTCAATTGTAAAAATGCCAGATCTGAAGACACATTCACACAAACCGAACAATTCACTGACTGAGTGGAAATGAGACTATTGGAGCATTTCTCTTCGGGGGAAGTCTGTTCTGTTGCTCAGGCAAATGTATCCCATTTTGAAAGCCTAGACCCTGAAGATAGAATAAAGCAATAAAAGATGACTAGGAAGAGCCTTTTCCTCATGTTGTTATTAGCATCCATCAGAAACCCAGGGTCTTTTTTAATACTACTTTTAAACTGACTCCTTCCCATCAAACAAAAGTACTCATGACTTCATTCATGAAAACAGGCTTTGGGCTTCCCATCAATAAGTGGCAACATGTTTTTACCAATTCAACCAACAAGTCAGTCTATTTTACATGTGATACAAAAGGCAGTTTGAGCCAGTGAAATAATCTATAGGTGGACAGCAAGAGAAGAAAGCTCAAGTAGACAGGGGCTAACTACATTTAATCTGCTGTGAATGTTGGGCCATCCCAATGGAATCAGATGTAAGCATTTCCCTCACTAAGCCTTCCTTCACCATTTCGAACAGAGCTATGAAGTACATTTGTTTTGAACTTTTGAACTGTCTGAACTTATTCTTTCCTCTGAAATATTGTCTTGAAAATTTCATTTTCAAGTAGTCACATGACAGCTAAAGCTGCTGTGCTCTGTATCATTCAGCTGGAAGGTATTACTCTGAGAATTACATTTACTAGCATTAGCTTGGGTTCCCTGAAAATGGGTAAGTTGCATGGGGAATAATTAATATTGGCAGAATCATTATAAACCTCTGTAGATAGACTATTGTACTCCACTGGAGTGCATCCCAAGTACAAAGCAGCTTTGATTTAATTCATTGTCCATTCCAGATTTGTTTTTCTTTTACAAGCCTGCCCTCTATGCAAGTCATCATATAAATAAAATGACTGTTTCTGGCTTGAATCATCACTAGACTTGAGTTAGTGGTTTCATGGAAGGGTAATTTAAACAACAGGCAGGACACTGCCTTATATAGAAGACAGGAAGGAGCTTTATCCATGAACATCCTTGGCAGTAATGCTATGACCAATTAGAATGAATCATATTCACATTATATGTAAAATATATCATACTAAGGTAAACTAAGAATTTGCTCTGATGGAGTCAAGAATGAAAGAAAGCTCCAAAGGTCATTAGTCTGTCCTCTGGCTTTTTGAGGGCTACAATTAAAAAGTCTTGGAGAATTATCTGCCAAGTCCTTAAAATTATTCAGACAAGTAGGCACCACAGTCTCCTTCTGTAAGTCATTACCAGGTCTGCCAGCCTTTATAGTCAGTAAGGTCTGCTTGCTATTTAACCCAGCCATGAAAACAGTCTCTGGCCCAAGTACAGTGGTCCCAGAAAAAGATAGGCAGGGGATCTAATTTAAAAAATGATATAGGAACAAAATAACTTACTTTTTTTCTCTTTCTACCTTCCAGAATTCTTCCTTTCAGTTTCCTTGGTAATCAGTCTTTTTGAAAAGCTTCAGTCTATTAAACTGGTGAGACAGACTCTTATTACAATGTGGAACTTTGGACCTAACTATGCCTCGAATCAAAATACATTCCCTCAAGTAGAGCACACAGTGAAGAGCAGCTGTAGTATGAACCCCTGTGATGTCCCACGGATACAGTGAAACAATAATAATTTACATTTTCTGAGACCTTACTACAGATTAGGCATTGATTTAAGGCCCTCTAATGTATCAAATTCCCACAATATCCTATGAGATTAGTCTTCCCGTTTGGCAAGTGAGAGCATGAGGTTCTGAGGAGCTCACTAACTTGCCAAAGTCACCCACTAGACAGGAGCAGAACTTGGGTGTAAACTCAGGCATTTTGGAGTCAAAGTCTGTACTTAACTATAAGAAAATACCATCTGATAATTAAAAGTTTACACATATCCGAGATTTTGGTATAATCTGAGATAAACACAGAGAAAACTGGAGAGGGTCACAGTAAACAGTAGGAATTTGTAAAGGAAGATAATTAATTGCCTACATATTTCTAATAGAGTTATGAAAGATCTGATATGGTAGGAAGTCATTTGGCATGTAGACGCAGGAGAAGTACAAGTATTTTTGGTAAGCTGTAACTTGCCATTTATTTTAATTATCATGATGTTTGAGCTACACAATTCATAGAAATAAGCAAAACCAAGGTAAGATTTTAAATATGATGAATCTTCTTGTGGTTTTGAGGAGGGATATCCCAAAAGGGAGTGATTCATTCTTGAATTTAATAATCCCTCTACTCCCAAATCCATCAGTGGGTTACTTTACAATGTCTCAGAACATTTTGGTCTGTCTGTTTCTCAAGTCAGCAATCTTTTTCCTAATTTCCACAAAATATTTGAAACCTTCTCCATTCTCCTCAAACCCTTGACCCTGCACCTCCCCCTTCCATTTCAGCAGATGGCTGAGTATCCTATTTTTTTAAATGGGAATATAATGACTTAAAAATAGAAACTTTCTTTCTCCAACCACTAAAATGACAAACACGCTCATCTCTGATGTTCACTTCTCCTTTCTAAGACTAATCCTTCTGCCTGTTTTTCTAGGAACCAGGTTCCATGGATTTCTTACTCTCTTTTTTCCCCACTCTTTCCTCTGATTCTTTTTTCATTTGCATCAATTTCTAAATAGGACTGTCTCTTATTATAAAACAAAATAACTAAGCAAAATAAAAAAAATTGACTTACTGTCTACCTCCAGTCCACTTCCAATGTCTCTGTGTGCAACTTTCTTGAAAGAGTTGTGAAATATTACTTTCTTAGCTTGTTAACCTTATTGCATTTTTTTAACACTATTTGATTTCAGTTCCCCCTCAAGTGTTCCATTAATATTTCTATTTTCAAAGTTGCCACCTCTGCTTTAGAAAATGCAATGAGAATTTCTCAGTTGCCTTTTGGCATCATTTAGCACTGGAACTCCTTGAAACACTCCATTCATTGGCCTTCCATGACACGATGCTAGCTTGTTTTTTGTTTGATTTTTTATTTGGTGCTCCTTCTCTTTTGAGGAAGTATCTCCCCCACAAAAAAATTGCATTTAATACCATGACTCCAATTTATAGCTATATGCTAATGATTGTTAAATGGATTTAACCACCAGCCAAGATGGAGGTGTAGGTAGAAATACTTTGCTTCCTCACACAACCAAAGGAAGGATAACAACCAATCTAAAAACAGCAAACAACCAGAAGTACCAGGAAATGAAACTTCATGAACTATGACAACCAAGGAGTTAAGGAAACATTCGCCCAGACCAACAGTGTCACAATGCAGGAGAGGGTTGCCCCACCTTGGGAAATACCTAAGGCCTCGCCCCCTTACAACATAACAGGTGCACCAAGACAAAGAAATGTGGCCCAAATGAAAGAACAGATCAAAACTCCAGAAAAAGAGCTAAGTGACAAGGAGATAGACAACCTATCTGATGCAGAGTTCAAAACACTGACAACCAGTATGCTCACAGAACTGATTGAACTCAGTCAGAAAATGAACAATTGAAGGCTACTCAAAGTGAAATAAAGCAAAATATACAGGAAACCAACAGTGAAGGAAGGAAACCAGGACTCAAATCAATGATTTGAAACAAAAGAAAGAAATAAACATCCAACCAGAATAGAATGAAGAAACAAGAATTCAAAAAAGTGAGGTGAGGCTTAGGAACCTCTGGGACAACTTTGAACACTCTAATATCAGAATCATAGGGATGCCAGAAGGAGAAGAACAAGAGTAAGAAGTTGAAAACTTATTTGAACAAATAATGAAGGACAAACTTTCCCAACCTAACAAAGGAAATAGATTTCCAGGAAGTCCAGAGAGTCCGAGAGAAATTGGACCCAAAGAGGACCACATCAAAGCACATCATCATTAAGTTAACCAAGATTAAAGATAAAGAGACAGTCTTAAAAGCAGCGAGAGGAAAGGAGGCAGTTACCTATAAAGGAGTTCCCATCAGACTGTCAGCTGATTTCTCAAAAGAAACCTTGCGGTCAAGAAGGGGCTGGAAAGAAGTATTCCAAGTCATGAAAGGCGAGGACCTACATCCAAGATTACTCTATGCCGCAAAGCTACCATTTAGAATGGAAGGGCAGAAAAAGTGCTTCTTAGATAAGGTAAAGTTAAAGAAGTTCATTATTACCAAGCCCTTGTTATGTGAAATGTTAAAGAGACTTATGGTATCTAAGAAATAGAAGAAGATCAAAAACTATGAACAGTAAAATGACAACAAACTCACAACTATCAACAACTGAACCTGAAAAAATAAAAACAAAAACTAAGCAAACAATTAAAACAGGAACAGAATCAGAGAAATGGATATAACATGGAGGGTTTTCAGTGGGGAAGGGGAAGGGAAGAATGGTGGGGAAAGGTACAGGGAGTAAGAAGCATAACTGGTAGGCATAAAATAGGGAGAGCTAAAAAATGGTATAGTAAACAGAAGTCAAAGAACTTACATGTGTAACCCATGGACATGAACTAAGAGGGTAAATGTGGAGGGTTGGGGGATGCAGGACAGAGGGGGGATAAAGATGGAAAAATTGGGAAAACTGTAATAGCATGATCAATAAAATATACTTAAAAATAAAATGATTGTTGATAGGTATGTAAAAAAAATAAATTTAACTGGATATTTCTTATTAGCACCAGATCTACTCAGCTGATTTCCTATAGAACACTACATGTAGTTAGTCTAACTCTTGAAATTTAACACACAAGGAAATAAACTCATTGTTTTTCTCCATGGTTCTCTATTCTTCCTATATGTTCTACCTCAGGGAATTGCAAATCTTTACTAGTTGCCCAACCATCAATTTGAGTGTTATTCTCAACTTTCCTCTTCTTCATCCCTCACATCCGTTCAGTCTCAGTGTCCTGGTTGTTCAGTCACCTACATAGCTCTCAAGCTAGTTCTCTTTTCTCTGAAGCTAAAAACCAAGCTCGGGTTACTACCATCTTTCACCTGAATTCCTGCAACAGTAGCTCATTTTTTCCCCCTCAACATTTACTCGTGTCCTACCCCATTTTCTGGATTATATCTTTCCAAAAGACTTATGTGATCATGTCATGCTTCTGCTTAACATCCTTCAATGGCAGCCCATTGTTCTTACACTAAAGTCCAAATGTATTAACAGAACTTACAAACCACATCCTGGTGGAGCCTCTGCTCAGTTCTCATTTTGCTTTGTGCCAGACTGAACTGATTTCATTTTCTTAAACATATCATATTTCTATGAACTCTGGAATTTTTATCCACTATTTTCTTGATTTTGAACACTCATTTCTTCAACTTTCTTTGTTGTTCTTTTATAAATTCTTTAGATCAGCTTTTCCTTGTGAAAATTTTCCTCAATAATTAAATCTGGATTCGGCATTGTTGCTACAGGTTTTCAATAGCATCCAAGTATTTCCTCATCAGAATTTAATTTTTTCTCCATGCTTCATTTAAAGTTATTCCATTTTAAATTATACTTAATGAAGGCAGGTTAGTTATTTGGGTTCTTAATTTGTAAATTCAGGGTCTAATGCAATTTCAGGCAATCTGTAATTTACTTAATTGAATATAAAACAATAAGAAAAACAACTTCATCTTTGGACAATGATGTTTATTATAATAAGGAATATGTATATGTCTTACTATACTTGCTATTTAAATTAACTTAGTGATAATTAATGTATGATATATGATAAAGTATGATATATGAATTTGAACTAAAGTCATTTGAAACTCAAAATTATGTGCCATCATAACTTGTATGATCTTGCAATTCTAAAGTTTAAATCTCACCAAGGTTGAGATGAGAAATTTAAGTCATTTAATTTTTTAATTTATTTTTATACTTAATAAACAATATAAGTTTCAAGTATACAACATAATTTTATATCTATATATCTACATTTCTATATATCTATATATTCATATATCTTATGAAGTGATCACTGCAATAAAAGTCTAGTAACTCTACATCACCATACATCTGATTTTGCAAGTTTGAGCTCTCTGCAAAACATGACTGGGTCCCTGGGAAACAAAAAGGAGTCAGGTGATTTGGTCTAAATGTTTTGTCTTCTGCATAAACATACTACTGATATTTGCTGGGCAGAAGAGCTTTATGTCTGAAATGCCATTTTCAGGGCATTCCTGGCAAGAAATTACCTCTGGAAAGTAGAACCTAATATCTAGAAGGCATGGCCACCTGAATAATTCTGTGTCAGCCATGCAATTCCCTAGGGGAATAAAATGAAGATGTTCCACATTTGAAACCTAACCGAAACTCCCCTAGTTGCATAGAATTGAAAAACCTTATTTAGAGACCACATCTCTTCTAGGCCAAAAAAATCACATCTGACACAAAAAGGTGGATCTCAAGAATTACCATACTTTCAATGTTCTGAACCTCCTGCTGCTTCTTTTGAGCCTTTGATATTATTTTGCATGTGCAAAAGCATTGATGATTGTGTGTCTGACTTGACAGCCTGATTCTCTGGGGAAGCTTGGACTCAATACTTCTTTGAACTAATTTAACATGTTTTGATATTTATAATAAATTATTTAGTTTTTATCAAGGTACCAAGAATCATGACTCTATTTTCTCTTTCTAAATCCCTTTAGCAGAGTACTCTAACACACTTTAAATTTACCCATTTGATTATAAATTATTTGAAGGAAAGTTCAAGATCAACTTTGTATCTATTAGTAACCTTAACAATTAGTTTGTATATTTTAAGCATATTTTGATTGCATTAATAAGTTTTATTTCAGAAAGCATATATATTTTTTCAGAGAAGAGTGCTAAGGACAAATATGGGTAATTTACAGGTAGCTGCAGAACTGAATATTACTGATGAATAATTTCATTATGTGTTTTAGTCAAATATCTGTGAATAAAGTCTTTATCACACATCATACTTGGCCTTATAGTGTCAAAAACTTCAGTATCCACTTATTACAAATGAACTGTGGCAACATTAGCTGTTATGGGAGTTCCTGGAAATATGGTTATTCTATCTACCTCTTAAGGAGAAAAAATAATATTTACTGCCTCAGAGGCTCTGCTGAGTGGATGGAGGAAAGGAATGGAATCGAGGGAGCAGGAGCAAGTTATGAAACAAGATGTATTGCCATGTTTGTGGCAAAGGCAGATTGAACACAATGAGTCTCAGCAGATAGCGTATAAATCAGGATATTCTGACATAATATAGGAGAGGTCTTTTAATGGAACTGATTTCATAATCTTGGTGAGTCATGAAAAGTCTATTTGAAAAACTGCTACAATAATTAGACATCTGCCAAGTTTTCAGTGTCGACATTTGTTGGAGGACTGAAAACTTTCCTGAAATCTGTTTTTTTAAAGACATTTTCTCAGCTAATCACAAAAAGTTTTTTTTTATAAGGGTATTCTGTGTGAACCTTTTAAACAAAAAATGTGAGCACTCTGAGAAGCAAGGGGAAATGTGGTACAGTTCCCTCTTGGAATTTCAGCTTAGAGAATTCAGGAGAGATTTCAACTCTATCAACATGCAGTTGTCATTTTAAAATAGCTGAATTGTTATAAGTACTTTAAAAGTTCTAATACAGTCTGTAAAATTTTGCTTTGTAACAATGAAATTCAAATTTGAATCTCTCAGAAATAACTTTTAATAAATTAGCAAGCATGGTAAAAGGAAACATATTTGCTCAATTCAACATAACCCAGAAAAAATTCTACTAAAGGCATTATTAAGAAGTGTGACAATTCCATTTTTGCCATCCCATCACCCTAATTTTTTATTCACTACTTTAAAAAAATAAAGAAACTGAACTTTTCTGAATTGTCCTCAAGGAATGGTCTCATGAATTAGAGTCATGAGAAGGTAATTTTTTTCTCTGCCCACTCACAAGCAATTACCATCTTATTTTAGCAGCATATTTTGATTTGTTCTTATGTGTGTGTACAACACATTCAGAGATGGTGAAAGATATGTTTACAGTAGTTTAAGAAAATTCTGTGAATTTAAGAACTTGTGTGTGTGTGTGTGTGTGTGTGTGTGTGTGCCTCCAACCGAAAGGCTAAAGTAAAGGTGAAACTGCTGTGGTTTGGGCTACAGGTGAATCCTGATGTGCTTCTTGAGCAGAGTCTAGTTGTTGAGTTTACACTCTTTTTTTTTCCTATAGCTTTAGTCTAAAAGAGATGGAAGCTCTTTAACCCTCTCAGAATGAGACTGGGGCAGTAATTAAAATGAGTGAAGAGTGTCAGGTTATAGACAGAAGGGACAGCTCCAAGTGCTACGTGGGAGTGCAATCTGCACTCTACTCCAGCTGACAGTGTTGCACAGATCCAGTGTCGGAGAACCTCCTGTCTCAAAGGCTTTCATGAGTCACTACTGGTATGTGAATTCTCTCAATTTTAAATGTAGGTCTGACAAATCATAAATAGATTACTTGTGGCCCAAGAGCTGCCATTTCCTGTATTTAATATGGGGAGTTTATATTCTATGTCTCTTTTAAATTAAATTAAATTAATACGTTTTTTATTTTACTCTTCTATTACAGTTGTCCCAATTGCTCTCCACAGCCTGGACCCTCCAGACCCACCCTCACAGCCAATCCCTTCCCTGTTGTCCATGTCCATGGGTTCTTTATACATGTTCCTTGAATAGACACTCCCCTTATTTCCATTCTTCTCACCCTCTCTCCTCCCCTCTGGTCACTGTCTGTCTGTTCCTTGTTTCCATGCCTCTGGATCTTTTTTGCTCATTTGTTTGCTTTATTCCTTATGTTCCTGTTATAGGAGAGATTGTATGGTTTTGTCTTTTGCTGCCTAGCTTATTTCACTTAGCATAATATTCTCCAGTTTCATCCATGCTATTGTGAAATGTAGGAGTTCCTTCTTTCTGCCTGCTGTGTAGTATTCCGTTGTGTAAATGTACCACAGTTTTTTGATCCACTCATTTAATGATGAGCACTTAGGCTTTTTCCAGCACTTGGCTGTTATAAATAATGCTGTTGTGAACATAGGGGTGCATAGGTTCTTCTGAATTGGTGTTTCAGGATTCTTAGGGTATAATCCCAGCAGTAGAATTACTGTATCAAAAGGTAGTTACATTTTTAATTTTCTGTAGAAATTCCATACTGTTTTCCACAGTGGCTGCACAAGTCTGCATTCCCACCTGTTGGTCTGTGAAAGGGGTCCCTTTTCTTCACAACATCACCAGCATTTGTTGTTTGTTGATTTGTTTATGATGGCCATTTTGACTGGTGTGAAGTGGTATCTCATTGTGGTTTTAATTTGCATCTCTCTGATGGCTAGCAATGCTAAGCATCTTTTCATATGTCTATGGGCCCTCTGTATGTCCTCTTTGGAGAAATGTCTGTTCAGGTCCTTTTCTATTTTTAATTGGATTGTTTGTCTTCCTGGTGTTGAGCCATATGAGTTCTTTATTTTGAAGATCAAAATCTTGTCTGAGGTATCATTGGCAAATATGTTCTCTCATGTGGTTGGTTCTCTTTTCATTTTGATATTGTTTTTCTTTAGTCAAGCTAAAGCTTTTCAGTCTGATGTAGTCCCATTTGTTTATTTTTCATTTATTTACCTTGCCCTAGGATATATATTGGCTAAAATATTGGTCTGTGGGATATCTGAAATATTAGTGCCTATGTTTTCCTCTAGGGCTTTTATGGTGCCTGGCTTACATTTAAGTCTTTTATCCATCTTGGGTTTATTTCTGTGTGTGGTATAAGTTGGTGATTATATCATTTTTGTGCATATAGCTATCCAGATCTCCCAACACCATTTATTGAAGAGGCTATTTTTACTCCATTTTATGCTCCTGCCCTCTTTGTCAAATATTTATTGACCATAACAACATGAATTTATTTCTGGGCTCTCTATTCTGTTCCATTGATCTATATGTCTGTTCTTATGCCAGTATCAGACTGTTTTGATTACAGTGGCCTTGTAATATAGTTTGATATGAGGTATTGTGATCCTTCTTACTTTGTTCTTCTTTCTCAAGATTGCTGAGACTATTTGGAGTTGTTTTTGGTTCCATATACATTTTTGAAGTATTTGTTCTAAATCCATGAAATATGTCATTTGTATTTTAATTGGGGTTGCATTGAATCTATAGATTACTTTGAGTAGTAGGGACATTTTAATGATGTTAATCCTTCTCATACATGAACATTGTATATGCTTCCATTTATTTGTATCTTCCTTAACTTCTTTTTTCCAGTGTCCTGTAGGTTTCCGAATACAGGTCTTTTACCTCCTTGGTCAAGTTTATTCTAGGAACTTTATTTTTCTTGTTGTTCTACAGAATGGGATTTTTTCCTGGTTTCTGCTTCTGATATTTCATTGTTATTGTACAAAAATGCCTTTGATTTTTTACTTTTGACTTTGTATACCACTATTTCACCAAGTTCACTTATTAGTTTGCGTATTTTTTTGGTGGAGTCTATAGGGTTTTCTATGTACATTATCATGTCATTGTAAATAATGACAGTTTTACACTCTCTTTTCCAGTTTGGATGTCTTTTATTTCTTTTTCTTGCCTGATCACTGCATCTAGAACTTTCAATACTGTGTTGAATATAAATGGTGAAAGCAGACACTCTTGTCTTGTTCCTGATCTTAGGGAGAAACTTTCAGTTTTTCCCCATTGAGTATAATGTTGTCTGTAGGTTTTTCATATACAGCCTTTATTATGTTGAGGTATGCTCTCTCTACTCCCACTTTGCTGAGTGTTTTTATCATGAATGGGTGCTGTACTTTATCAAGTGCTTTTTAAACACCTTTTAATATGATCATGTGATTTTTGTCTTTCATTTTGTTTATGTGGTATATTATATTGTATTTGTTGATTTATGAATATTATACCATCCTTGTATTTCTGGGATGAACCCCACTTGATCATGGTGTATGATCTTTTTAAGGAATTGCTGGATCTGGATTGCCAATATTTTGTCGAGCATTTTAGCATCTACGTTCATTAGCGATATTGGTCTGTACTTTTATACTGGCCTCATAAAAAGTGTTTGGGAGTCTTCCCTCTTCTTGAATTTTCTGGAACAGATTGAAGAGGATAAGAGTTACCTCTTCCCTAAATGTTTGGTAAAATTCTCCTGTGGAGCTATCTCATCCAGGGCTTTTGTGTTATGGGAGTTTTTTGATTATTGCTTCAATTTCGCTGGCTGTTATCTGTCTTTCAGACTTTGTACTTCCTCTTTGTTCAGTTTTGGAAGATTATATGTTTCTAGAAATTTGTCAGTTTCATCCAGGTTTTCAAATTTCTTGGCATATATTTGTTCATAGTAATTTTTATAATCCTTTGTATTTTTGTGATATCAGTTGTAATTTCCCCTTTTTCATTTCTGATTTTATTTATTTGGGTCTTTCTCTCTCTCTTTTTTTTTTTCTTGGTGAGTCTGGTTAAAGGTTTGCTGAATTTGTTTATCTTTTCAAAGAACTAGCTTCTGGATTTAATGAGACTGAATTGTTCTTTCAGTTTGTATGTCACTTAATTCTTCTTTGATCTTGATTATTTCCTTCCTTCTACTGCTCTGGGCTTTGTTTGTTATTTTTCTCCAGTTCTTCTAGTTGTAGGGTTAGGTTGTTTATCTGAAATGTTTCTATCTTTTTTAGGTAGGTCCATATTGCTATGAACTTCCCTCTCAGGACTGCCTTCGCTGTGTCCCATAAGTTTTGGACTGCTGTGTGTTCATTTTAATTTGTTTCCAGAAGCTTTTTTATTTCTTCCTTTATCTCTTTGTAACTCATTCATTATTTAATAGTGTGTTGTACAGTCTCAACATATTTGAATGTTTTTGAGTTTTTCCATGAGGTTGATTTATAGTTTCAAGCCCTTGTGATTGAGAAGATGCTTGATATGATTTCAATTGTCTTGAATTTGTTGAGGTTTGTTTTGTGTCTTACCATGTGGTCTGTCTTTGTAATGTTCCATGTGCATTTAAGAAGAATGTATATTTTGCTTCTTTGACATGAAAAATTATATATATATAGATTATATTTTATATATATATATATATAAATTAAGTCTATTTAACCTAGATGTTGTTCAGTGCTACAATGTCATTGTTGATTTTTTTTTTTTGGACAGTCTATTCATTGTTGACATTGTGGTGTTAAAATTGCCTGTGATGACTGTGTTGTTGTCAATATCTTTCTTAAAGTCCTCAAAATTTTCTTTATATGTTTAGGTACTCCTATGTTGGGTGCATATATGTTTACAAGGGTTATATCTTCTTGATGGATTATTCCTCTTAGTATTATGTAGTGTCTTTCTTTGTCTTTTTTGGGTGGATTCATTTTGGTATCTATTTTGTCTGATATGAGTATTGCTACCCCAACTTTTTGTCATGTGTGTTTGCTTGGAATATTTTTTGCATCCTTTCACTTTAAGTCTGTGTAGATCATTTGTTCTGAGGTGGGTCTGTTATAGACAGCATATGTACAGGTCATGTTTTCTTATCCACTCAGGTAATGTATGTCTTTTGATTGGAGTATTTAATGCATTTACATTTAATGTTATTATTGATAGGCACTTATTCATTGACCATTTTTCCCTTTGTACCTGTGTTTCTCTCTCTCTCTCTCTCTCTCTCTCTCTCTCTTCTGCTTAACACAATCCGTCAGCATCTCTTGCAATACTGTTTTGGTAGAGATGTATTCTTTTAGCCATTTTTTTTTTTTTTTTTTTTTTTTTTTTTTTTTTTTTTTTTTTTTTTTTTTTTTTTTTTTTTTTTTTTTTTTTTTTTTTTTTTTTTTTTTTTTTTTTTTTTTTTTTTTTTTTTTTTTTTTTGTTTTTTTTTTTTTTTTTTTTTTTTTTTTTTTTTTTTTTTTGGTCTGGTAAGCTCCTTATTTCGCCTTTCATAATGAAAGTCTTGCTGGGTAGAGTAGTCTTTGTTGCAGATCTTTGCTTTTCATTACTTGGAATATTTCTTACCATTCCTTTGTAGTGTTTCTGTTGAGAAATAAGCTGATTTCCCTATCTGAGCTCCCTTGTATTTACTATCTGTTTCTCCTTTGCTGCCTTTAAGACTCTCTTTGTCTTTGAATTTTGCCGTTTTAATTATGATGTGTCTTGGAGTGGGCCTCTTTGGATTCATCTTGATTGGGACCCTCTGTGCTTCCTGGAGTTGTGTGATTTTTTCTTTTATCAAATTAGAGAGAAGTTTTCTGTCATAACTTTTTCAAATAGATTTTCTATCCCTGCTCCTCTTCTTCTCCTTCTGGTTCCCTATGTTATGGGTATTATTATATTTTATGTTGTCCTACAGTGCCCTTAAACTCTCTTTCTCCTTTTTGCACATCTGTTCATTTTATTGGTCTGTTTGGAAGTTTTTTTCTATCTTATCTTCTAGCTCACTGATTCAATCCTCTTCGTCATCTAGACTGCTTTTGATTCCTTTTACTATATTCTTCATTTCAGATATTTTATTCTTCATTTTATTCTGGCTCTTATTGATAGTTTCTGTGTTCTTTTTATTGCTGGTGTAATTCACAGTAAGTTCCTTATAGCTTCTCTGGAGTTCTTAGTATTTCTCACTGAGCTCCTTGAGCATCCTTATAACCATTATTTTGAACTCAGTATCTGACACTTTGCTTGCCTCAATTTCATTTAGCATTCTTTCTGGGGGTTCTTCCTTTCCTTTCAATTGGGGGTTGTTTCTTAGTCTCTCTATATTAGGTGACTCTTCTTGTTTGTTTCTGCATATTAAATTGATTTGCTTTGACTCCTTATCTTCATGGTGTGATCTTCTGTGGAAGGAGGTTTGAGGGGCTCAGAGGTGCAGTATCCTTTTTCTCCTGAGTTTGATACTCTTGGGATGCCCTTTATACCATTTATGTGGGTGCTCTGGTTGTAATTGTGTTTTGGTTGTTGTTGGGTAGTTCTATGTTGGGTCCTTCCCTCTGGCTGAAAGACTTAGTGTCTCTTCATTCACCATGTCTTGTATGATGTTGTGCAGGTGCTGTCAGAACAAAACCAAACAGCTCAAGAAAAAACACCATACCCACAAAAATAACTCCCCCACACACAATCACACTATCAATGACAAATGAACCAATATAAAGAGATTAAGAGATAAAGATGCAAAGAGATTAAGACTATTATAAGAAAGGAAAAATGAGCATGCATGACTAACTGAAAGAAAAATGATTTTGAGAGAGTAGGGTGAGAACAAATAATAACAGTAGGGAATAGCAACAAGGCAAAAAGAGAGAGAAAAAAAATTTACATCACAAATAATAAAGGGTGGGAAGAAGGCAGAATGGAATAAAAGAATGGGAGTGTGTAGTATTAGGTTAAAATTTTTTTTAAATATAATGAAAAAAAGGAACCAAATTGGAGAAAAAGATCCAACATAGCAATATCAACAACAAATGAGTAAAGATTAGTATAGATGGGCCGGGGATAAGAGGGAAAAAAGGAGAGAGAAATGCTTAAGAGATGCCTATAGGAAAGAGAAGTAGAAGTGATTTTGAGAGGATAGAGGGAGAAGAAACACTATGAGTGAGGAGTGAAAACCAGGCTAAGACAGGGAAAAATTGAAATTTAAAATGAGAAAAGGAAACAACAGAAGGAAGGCAAAATGGAATAGGAGAGGGGAATGATAAAATTTGAGATTTGAAACTCAAAAATAGTGGATATTTAGAAATAAAATTGAAGAAATGCAACAACCACCAGTGTATTCAGAACCAACAAGCAAAGGTTGATAAAGGTGGAGAGAGAATAGTATATTTAAGAATGGGAAAAAGAATGTGAGACGCCTAATGATAAGAAAAATAGTTTTGTGAGGATAGAGGGGGAGAAATAGCAAGAGTGCAGAATAGAACAAGTCATAGAAAGAAAATAAAATTTAACAGAAAAAATAAGAGGACGGAAGAAGGTAAAATGGAGTAAGAGAAAGGAGGAGGAAAATACAAGATTTGAAATAAGCTATAAAATATAAATGCTAGTGACTTAGTAGGCACAAACTTGAAGGGGAAGAAATGCGTGTTAACAAGCAGTGCAGCAGAGAATATAATGCAAATCATGAAAAAGACTGCAGTGTATTTTTTTCTCAGTAGAATACAGTGTTTATCACTCTCTTCTCTTCCTGGATCTGCCCCTAGTGATGTCAGATGGTGCCCCAGTCTGACCATAGGCAGCCTGTTCAAGGCTGCAAGTCTGTGGCTGTCTCCTTAATATTTGGCTGGACCACACTGTTCTGCCCTGCCAGGTTTCCATCAGCCTTGGGCTCAGGGGTGATTCCTTTAATGAGCTGAGAGGACTGCTAGTATTTTTTCCACCTGCCTCCAGAAGGAGCCTCTAGTGCAATCAGGTGGGTGGGAAGCCTGGGTCACCTCTAGGGGGCACTATTCAGTCTTTAGAGAAGATGGTGGGAGTGTTTCCCTGTCCCCTGTCCCCTTGCTACATGTCTTGGTCTGTTCCAGATTCTTTCCAACAATGTATGGCTTTTGGTGAATATGCTATTTCCTGTAAGGAGCCAACATGTGTAAAAGGGGCAGCTCTTTCCTGTTTGGTGGAGGCAGCAGCTCTATCTGGATACTGAGACAGGGTAAGGCTCTAAATCCCCCCTGTTGTGCCTGCCTCTATTCTCTGCTCTACTGGGTTTGGTAGATAAGGGCCTCGAAGATCAGTGTAGCTTGTAGTGGCTTGTTATGGGCCCTTTCAGAGCTTTTTCTTTTTTCCCCTGTGGAAACATGCCCAACAGGAGGCTCCTGAGTCTGGCCTCACTGATCTGCAGGGCCTGTCATCCCTCAGATGGGGGTTGGACTCGCCTGTCTGTGAGGGGATCTAGCTGGCTACAGCAAACCTCACGCTTTCAGCTTTTGGTCTTCCAGACCTGAGTATGCTGTTCTCTCACAGGAGGATCCAGCTCAAATTCTTCATTCTGAACAGTGCCCTTCTTGCCAGCCATCATGGGTGGGACCCACAAACCTTTAAGTGTGACTGTATCCTCCTGAGTTTTCTGTTAGTTAGAACTGCTGCACCTGTGCACACATGCATGTGAGCCCCTGGTCCCTGTGGAGTCTGGAGTCTCAAGTCTCACCTCTGTTCCCTTTTAAAAAGAGTTTCTGTGTAGCCCACATGCTACAGCACTGAGCCCATGGGGGCCTGTTCTCCTTGCACTCTCCCTCCGCACAAATCACAGAGTCTCTCATGGTCAGGACTGGCCCACTGTCAGAGCCTCCAACAGTTTTAGATAAGGTTTCTCTCTAGATCTTTCCCAGATGGCGTTGGGAAGGGCTCCACAGCTATACTATAATGTGAGACAGTGATGGGGGTGCTGTCCCCAAACCCTCCAGAGACTTTCAGCCTCCATAGTCCTGTTGTCACCACACTGTTTCTGGAGCCAGCACCTTTCTGTCTGTCTCTCTTTTTCTGCCACTTTTTGCTCCTGGTTCCTGTGCTGACCCTTCGCTACCCCAGCTCTGCGCCACCCAAAGTGTTGGTTTGGGCTGCAGTGGTGGCAGTTGCTCTGCTCAGTGAGCTCAGGCTGCCCACTCCTGGGTGCCCTGCAGGTGGATAGGCTCTTGCCCACTCCTCCACACTCCCAGGCGCTTTTGTCTGCATTCACGCTCACTCATTCAAGCTCTCACTCACTCTCCACTGGATTTTCTAGTTGAGTACTCTATGGATAGGCTGCAAGCCTACTCTGGGTCTGGAACCAAGTGGATGGAGCTCCCAGCTACTCTGTAGTCACCTCGGATCCATATCTGAGTAGTTTTTGTGTAATTGCCTCCTTCCTATATTTTGGTCACAATGAAATTAGATAAACATGTAATAAATTTCACATTTATTATGGCCAATGTAGTGATTTATTGAGATGTTTATAAAGTATAGTGAGAATACTATAAATTGGTTTTGAAAAGTATTAAGAAATTGCACATGGCCAAATTTGGGTCCCATGTATGTTTTAAAGTTCTTTTTATTTGTTATTTTGCACATGCCTCTGCTAGGACCACACTGATGATCCTACTTTTCAGTGACTGCAGAATGAACAAGTTCTTTTAATGAATCAGCGAAAATGCTTTTCCTAGTACTGCTAATCTAGCACAGGAAGATCGGGCTGTGTGTGTGTGTGTGTAAAAGAAGTTATATAGCCCTGGCTGGTATGGCTCAGTGGATTGATTGCGAAGTATCTCCAGTTTGATTCCCAGTCAGGGCACATGCCTGGGTTGCAGGCCACACATTGATGTTTCCCTCTCTCTCTTTCTTCCTCCCTTCCCCTCTGTCTAAAAATAAATAAATAAAATTTAAAAAGAAGTTATGTATCTTATTGAAGATTTTGTCCCTGTCCTGAGTCAATAATGTATTGAAATATGGAATTGCCAGCTTTTGTCTCCCCACTCCTGCCAAATCCTAATCTTCACAGTAGAAAACTATCTGCTTAGGGGGAAAGCTCAGTAGTCTTAATATTTTAACACTTTTAAGAAAAATAATATAAATTATATTTTTAGATTTCCAAATGGCTTCAGTTTTGAGTATTTCTAGGAAATTGGTGGCATGGGTGTTAATATATCCCAAACGCTACTTGTAATTGAGACCCATTGAGATGAAAACCCTCTCTTCACATAATAAAGGACATTTATTATGAAAGGACATTTGCATTGTTCTTTCATCAGTTTGTCTTGCTGCTGAGTCCTTGACTTATCTCCACACATTATCTGAAGAATATTGTATTTTAACTTCACTATTCAATTCCCTGTTTCTCTGCCAAGTCTCATCGAGGTATCTGACATATAACTAGCAGCAATATAATGATGTAGAGTAATAGCTAATGAATAATTACTGTTTCCTGTTCATTCAGTTTAAAGAGCATTTCTGAAGTAAAATATGCTCTGGTTGTCAGATCATAGTAACATATTGCATAAGAAAAGGCAATGAAATGCATAGACTCATCATTAATATCAGGAACTTCATGATTTGCTGTTAAACTAAATTAATATCAGAAAATTCATGATTTGCCCACTAAACTAAATGAAGAGCTGGCTGAAGAGTTTTGATTTATTGTTTATTTGGGGGCTCTGCACTGTATAGTTCTGCAGTTACAGAATATACATATATATGTGAATATATATATTCACATTTTTATTTGGTATAGTGAAAAAGGAAAATTGTTTATTGAAGATCCACATTTTCATTTCAGCTTAGCTTTTACTTATGTACTATCTTTCAGAGCTTGAAGAAGTTATGATTGCCACAAGCTTTTGCTTCCTTAGTCATGCAGTCTTCCTTCATATCACTGACAGGAGATTCAAGTGAGATAACATATATCAAATTATTTTGTAGTCTAAAAACTAGCATATAAATGTCAGGACATTTGCATTGTTGTTGTTAATTGTTATCTAATTGATTCTCTAAACATTCCATGAGATAATCAAAGCAGATTCATTAATTTATTCAACAAATTATTATTAATCACTGCAGTGTTTTAGGTCCTGATCACTCAGCAGTGTTTAAGTCATACAGAGGATGCTGCATTTCTAGGCTCCTATGCTTGTGTCAGGACTAGGTAATGTTTAGTTAACCCAGTCCTAAGTGAAGATCATTTCAGGTACCTTTACACATAATGACGAGATAAAACAGGATGATATGTTAGTGACTACTTAAGATACAAATTAGGAACTTTCACTCTAAAGAGTGAATATTAGTAGAGAGTCACTTAATGAGTGGGACCAGTTAGTCAAAGACCTGGAATAAGAACATTTTAAAAAAGGAAAGGCTCTGAGTGATGGAGGTATAGAAAGAAGGCTTGTGGAGCTGGACTAGTGAGCTAGAGAAAGGATGGAAGGAAATGTTAGATGTCACTTACTCAATGAAGGCTTCCTTTGCACCCCAGCTGCTAGACCTTATCAGCATCCTTCCTATGCATCTTGCTATATCCCCTATTTCTGCTGTAATATCACACTTACTTGTATGGTTAGTTGTCTGTTACTGTCATTAGACTCCATACAGGGAGAAAACCAGTGATATTTCTTTTTGCTTTTTACTTTAACCGCAGCACCCACAACAACTTAGCACCTACTGGATATAGAAATTATTTGATGAAATGGGAAACTTATACAGTGAAGTACTGTCAAGGTCGTCTAGGTTCATCTTCCTCAGAGTACTTAATCCATATTCTCTTCATTACTTCTCACTACCTTCATCAGGGGAGAGTGATCTGTATTATAAAGGTCTGATAGATATCTTCTGTTTTCTAATTCAATAGACTAGTGAGGATGTGATATGTTAATGAAATGCTAGCTATAAAGGCAAACACTTTTTTTCAGTTTTGGTGGCATTTGTGGAGATCTTTAGTAGGATGAAATAATTTAGCATTACGAGCAGGTGCTTTCATATGTTACATAAATTAATGTGCACAGCATCCCTGAATGACAGGTATGCCAATGTTTAAAACAAGGAACAGTGTTTGAGGTACTCATTTGGACTCAGAAAGCTGCAAGTTACCCATGAAAGTTTCAAACTGAGGTTTGATGACTTTAGTAACCTCACTACTTTTACTCCACTTATTTATGCTGTCCTTTGTTTTTGAATAATAATATATGCTGTTATCGAACCATCATCAAAAGGTCGTATGTTTTGTGTCTCTCTTTATGATTACAGATGTGTAGGTGTTGATTGATTCACTTCTCCTCTCCTGTTGTTGCCTTAATTTTTAAGATGAATGTAGCAAGGTGACTGGGTCCAGAGAACTTGGGAAGATTCTAGCCATAAATGCAAACAAACTTAAGGGAAAATGTACACTATCATGTTAGACTTACTAACATCAAGTTCTCATCAAAGGAAATGTGGAAGACAAACAAATTTAAAGTCCATATGGATGGAGATGAAAAGATGACTTATATTATTCTTCAAACAAATAAGAAACAGTGTTGAGATTCTGAAAGAAATGCAGAAAGTGATATGCAACTAAATTGTTTTGAATTCTGGTTGCTACCAGGCCATCATTTTAATGTTAATCCTTTAATAATATTCTATGAAATATAATTATATAATAAACATATTATTTGTAATTCTTTTTTGGTGAATGTTCTCTATAACAAATTAAATAAATCAGAGAGATACAAAAATTTAAAAAAAGAAATTTTTCTTGTTATATTAACACAAACTGTTTAATTGCAGATTGTTCTGACTTTTCCATTGTCTTTATTTATAGGGAATTCTTTGCCTATACAGTCAATTAGAAAATAAAAATTGATTATGGAGCTTAAGTCTTGAAATTTGGAAAACACAGATATGGAGATCAGAGCTGTAAAATATGATTAATATTTTAACTCACTCTTATTAAGTTTTTGAAAATAACTAAAGGCACATATACTAGCTAACATTAATGATATGTATGAAATATATTTAATGAAACATTTAACTGTTATCTTTCTTAAAATTGTATTTTTCAAAGTAATTACCATAGAATAATAATCAATTTGGTCTTTACAGTTTTTAGAAAAGTAATTTTATCTAGAAAAATTAATGTGATTTTATACATACAATATAATAACAATGTAAAATTGAAATTATTTTGAATAATAAAATTACTATCAAGTAACTGATATTATGATGCAATATCAAAAGATTTTTTTTAGACAGAGTGGGGCTGGGCTTTGCTTTTTAAAAAGCCAAATACTTGCAGCCAAAACTTCTGAATCACAAATAATAAGGAACAAGGAAAGATGAAAGTACTAACCATCTTGCATTTGAGACAGAGAAATTACACAGTAAACATCAAAGAGAATAAAACACATTTATTTAATGGGAATTTTCCAAATCATATTGCTGATTATACTTCAAGAGACAGCCACAAAATATTTCTTCTAATTTAAATTATAGTCAAAACTTGTAATCTATTTTCTTGATGATTTTGTTTCAAGTTAACAACAGGGGAAGTAAAAATAGAGAGAATAGAGTATTTTTGTAACATCAAGAAAAATTTGTGCAGTAAATGTCGACAAAGAAGATCTTTAACTTTCTTTAGCGCTGAGTGCACAGATCTTTTTGATTTTTCTATCAGAAGGCCTGGATGTTTGAAATAGTGTATTATCTATCCAGTAAACACAGCTCCCCCTCATCTTACCTAGTACAATTTTTTAAATTTTATTTTTTAACTTTAAAAGTTTTCAATTACAGTTGACATACAATATTATATTATTTCATGTGTATAACATAGTGATTGGACATTTATATAACTGACAAAGTGATCCCCTTGTAAGTCTAGTACTCACCTGAAACCATACATAGATATAATGCTATTGACTGTGTTTCCTGTGCTATACTTTACATCCCCTTGACTATTTTTATAACTGGCAATTTGTACTTTATCTCTTTTACTTTTTTCACCTAGACCTCTAATATCCCTTCCATCTGGCAGCCATCAATTTGTTTTCTGTATCTATGATTTTGTTTTTTTGCTTTTTCATTTTTAAAAAAATGTTACATGAGTGAAATCAAATGGTATTTGCTTTTCTCTGATTTATTTTACTTTGTATGATGCCCTCTATGTCCATCCGTGTTGTCAAAAATGGCAAGATTTAACTATTTTTATGTCTGAGTAATATTCCATTATATATATGAATTACTTTCTCTTAATCCATTTGTCTATCAGTGAACAATTAGGTTGCTTCCTTATTTTGACTATTGTAAACAATTCTGCAATGGATACAAGATTGCATATATCTCTTTGAATTAGTGGTTTGACTTTCTTTGGATAAATACTCAGATGTGGATTTCTGGATCATATGGTAGTTCTATTTTTAATTTTTAGAGAAACCTCGTACTGTTTTCCATAGTGACTGCACCAATTTGCAATCTCAGTAACAGTGCAGAAAGGTTCCCTTTCTCCACATCCTCACCAGCACTTGTTGTTTGTTGATTTTTTGATGATAGCCATTCTGACAGATGTGAGGTGATGTGTCATTGTGATTAACTTACTTAATTTGCATTTCTCTGGTGATTAGTGATGCTGAGCATCTTTTCATATGTCTATTGGCCTCTTCGGAGAAATATCTACTCCGGTCTTCTGCCCATTTTTAAATCTGAATGTTTGTTTCTTTTGGTGTTAAGTTGTGTGACTGCCATATATATATATATATCCTTAGCTGATGTATCACTGGTAAATATTTTCTTCTATCCCAAATGATAAGTTGTCTTTTTGTTTTGTTGATAATTTCCTTCACTGTCCAAAAACTTTTCAGTTTGATGTAGTACTATTTGTCTATTTTTATTTCTGTTTCCCTTCTCTGAGGAGATACATTAGAAAAAATATATTACTAAGGGCCATGTCTAAGACTTTGCTGCTTATGTTTTCTTCTAGGGGTTTCGTGGTTTTCATTTATATATTTAAGTCATTAATTCATTTTGAATTTATCTGCATATAGTGTGTAGAACAATGATCCAGTTTCTTTCTTTTGCATGTATGTGTCCAGTTTTCCTAACACTGTTTGTTGAAGAGACTGTCTTTGCCCCATTGTGTATTCTTCCCTCTTTTGTCACACTTAACCACATTCATGTGGGTTTACTTCTGGACTCTATATTCTATCCCATTGATCTATATGCCTGGGTTTGTGTCAATACTATGTTGTTTTGGTTACTATAATAGCCTTGTAGTATAGTTTGATATCAGGTTGCATGATACCCCTCTTCTTTCTTAAGATTGCTTTGGATATTTTGGGTCTATTGTGATTACATAAATATTTTAGGATTATCTATTCTAGTTCTGTGAAAAATGCCATTGTTTTTTGGATAGGGTTTACAGTGAATCTTGTTGATTTCTTTGGAAATATGTTTATTTGTATCTTCTTCAATTTCTTTCTTGAATTTTTTTTTAGTTTTCTGAGTACAAGTCTTTTGTCTTCTTTGTTAAATTTATTCCTAGGTATTTTATTCTATTTGATATGGTTATAAATAGGATCATTTTCTTAATTTCTCTTTCTGATAGTTCATTATTGGTGTATAAAAATGTGATCAGTTTCTGAATATTAATGTTGTATCCTGCTACTTGACTGAATTAATTTATTAGTTCTGATAGTTTTCTGTTGGACTCTTTGGAACTCTCTCTCTCTGTATATATATGGAACAGAACACATATGCACACATATATAATTATGCCATCTGCAAATAATAACAGTTTTATTTCTCTTTTTCTGATTTGAATGCCTTTTATTTATTTTTTCTTATCTGATTGCTGTGGCTGAACTGCCAATACTGTTTTGAATAAAGGTGGTGAAAATGGGCAACCTTATTTTATTTCTCTCCTTAAGGAAAAGGCCTTCAGCTTTTCACTGTTGAGTATGATGCTAGCTGTTGGTTTTAGATGTATAGCTTTTATTATGTTGAGGTATGTTTCCTCTATCCTCACTTTGCTGAAAGTTATTATAAATGGATATTAAATTTTGTCAGTGTCTTTTCTGAACCTATCAATATGTTCACTTGATCTTTACCTTTTATTTTGTTTATGTGGTATATCATGTTAATTTATTTTTAGATATTGAAGCAATCTTGCCTCTCAGGAATAAATCCAACTTAATAATGGTATATGATCTTTTTAATGTATTGGTGAATTTGGTTTGCTAATATTTTGTTGAGGATTTTTGCATCAATGTTCATCAGGGATATTGGCCTATAATTTTTTGTAGAACCTTTTTCTGATTTTAGAATCAGGGTAATTTTGACCTCATAAAATAAGCTTGGGAGCCTTTCCTCCTTGTAAATTTTTTGGAATAGTTTAAGAAGAATGAGTATTCTTCTTAATGTTTGGTAAAATTCACTTGTGAAGCCATTTGGTCTAGGGCTTTTTCATTGTTGGGAGTATTTTGGTTACTGATTTGATTTTGTTACTAGGTATCTGGCTGTTGCAATTCTCTGTTTCTTTCTGATTCAGCCTTGGGAGATTTCTAGGACAATTTAGATGAGATAGATATAGAGTCATTAGTTGATCTAAGAAAGGTAATAGTCTAAGTTATTGAGCTCAGTTGTATCAGGCCCTTTTGACTGGACCCTGTTCTCAGACTTAATGACCTTATCCTTTGTTCTATTCCATCTTGTCTATTATCTTTGTGTCTCTCTCTTACCTGAAACTATAGTTACAGGGCAAAGATAGACTCTCTGCTGCTATTGGACCTTCATATATTCACGGGCTGGACAAATGCACCTAGAAGGGTTAATTTTATGAGTCAACTTGAGTTGGTTAAGGGATGTCCAGATAGTTAGTAAAGCATTATCTCTGAATGTGCTTGTGATGGTGTCTCCAGAGGAGGTTAGCATTTGAATCAATAGAATGAGTAAAGAAGGTTGTCCTATCTAATCCAGGTGGGCATCAGGCCACCACTGATGGCCAGAATAGAACAAAAAGGTGTAAAAAAGTGAATTTTCTCCCTCTACTTGAATTGGGGCACATATCTTCTTTTGCCAGGGGATATCAGCATTCTTGGATCAGACCTTTGGACTTGAATGGGAACTTACACCATCAAGTGTTTTAGACTTAGAATGAATTATATTACTTGTTTTCCTGGTCCTCAAACTTTCAAACATTAGATTCTGGGACTCCTCAGACTCCATTATTATGTGAGCCAATTACTATAATAAATCTTCATAAACATATTTATACCTTTTCTCTCTATAAATATATCCTATTGGTTTTGTTTCTCTAGAAAACCCTAACTAACACACCACCCATATCTAACCCTGGACTATACACCAAGGAAGAGGTGAGGCAGAATAGCCTGATGTGTTCCTGTACAATTGCAATGGGAAATGTTCAATAATGTTCTCTCTAAAAATCAGAGGCTGAGTTTGGAGTATTTGCCAGTTTCTATTGTGTAAATACTTCTACCATATAAAAAACTCAAGATCAAAATAATACAAAATAGTAAAATGTAGCAAAGTACAAAGTGGTAAATATATATATGAATGTATAAAATATATAAATATTGAATATATAATATATATAATTGTTTTATTAAAAGCCACCTGACACAATTCCTGGGAATTTAACAAATCACTCTCATAAATTGTTACAAATGGGTTGTGTCAACACACAACTAGGGGAGAAGCAAAAGGTAGATATATCATCTGGGAGGTTGTTGCCTTAAACTAGGCACAGAATAATTAGAACTTGGACCATATGGTGACTGAGATATGGAAACAGAGGGAAGCTCAGGAGATGATGCAGGAGAGAGAGGATCAGGAAACCACTCAAAGGAAGGCAGGTCTCTTTGAAAGGAAGTAGCACATTTTAAGAGATATAATAAAAAACAAGAAGAGCTCTGGAATTAGGAGCAAAGTTGGAAAGTCCAGACTGGTTTGGATCAAACTGCTGTTAAATTTCCAAGAATTTTGGCAGAAAGATAACATAAAATTGAAGACACTGGTTTAAGGAGCTGAGTCTAGGCTAACTGTTTAACCATTTTGAGAGTCAAGGCTGTGAGAAGGACATTGGTGAATGAAGACCAGTTTTTCAGAATAATATATATATTTAAATGGAGGAGAGATCTGAATTTATTTTAAGAAAAAAGGAAGAAATCAGTATAGGAATTAATGTTAAGGTATCACTCTAGTAGGGTGGTACAATTTACTGTGTACTAAATCTAATTTTTTAAAAGATTTTATTTAATTTTAGAGAGGGGAAGGGAGGGAGAAAGAGAGGGAGGAAAACATCAATATGTGGTTGCCTCTCATGTGCCCCCTATTGGGGACCTGGCCTGCAATGCAGGCATGTGCCCTAGACTGGGAATCGAAGTGACAGGCTGTCACTCAATCCACTGAACCATGCCAGCCAGAGCTAAATGAAATTTTTTAAATTAAGAACTCAGAAGATAAAAATCATTGCTAAAATGATGTCTTTTGAATGGATGTTGTTTCCTTTGAAAAATGTGATAATTAACTGGACCTTATTAAAAAGGACAAGATTAATGCCCAAGGAGATTGGAGAAGCTGGCCTGGTGAGCATAGTTTTTTCATTTTCTTTTGCCTTATACTTTAAAAATATCTCTTTAGGCTCATCATGTAAAAGTGAGCTCAATTAAATTTACCAGCTGTTAATTTATAATCTGTTCAGTATCACATCATTTCTTTCTTAAGAGAGTCCTGATATTTTACCTAGTTTTGAGATTTAAGAGAATTAAAATGGAACTCAGGGCTACGGAGTCATTTATTGGCCAGCACTTCAATAACAAAACATTACCCTTATTTTGAGGAGCCCTGGAGGCCTGGTGCTGTGAGGTCGTCTGTCTTCTTTCAAAGACTGATGCTCCACATCTTCTATGATTGAATGAAAATGTGACAGCGGGAAGGTTGTAAATTTACAGGTCAAAAGAAGCTCAGTGGTGTAAATTACATTACTTTGAAGTCTACATCTATTGCTGATCCCTTTGGAAAATTAATTTTACTCAACAAATCCCTTCCATCATACAAATATTATTTTCAAAGAAAATATGGCATGGCTTTAGAAAATAGAAATATCCATAGGAAAATGTGACAGGAAAAATAATACTTTATTCTAACTCTGTGTTGAAGGGTATAAGTTTCTTTAGGGACCACTGAATAATCCATAATCAAATGAGTTTATCATTTCTTCCCACTATGAATAGGGGAGTGTGGTACAGACCAAGGAACTGTACACACTGAGAGATTCTACTAGAATGATGGAGGGGGTTGATTATTTAGCAATTCATGTCCAGAAATTATGATTGAGATATTTGTATAGACCCAAATTCTATATTTTCCCCCTTTCTTTATGCACTGATTTTTATTTAAAAGTGGTGGGATGCAGTGCTAATTGATGCATATCTTTGTGGTGAGCATGTTAAAGAGGAAGGGCAGTTAGCTACGTATTGGTTTCTGATGTGGAAAGGGAGAGGTAGAAGAGTTTGGAGGCTGGTGGTATTCTCAAAAGTCCCTATTGGTAGTTCTTATGGATTCCAGGGAGGTACATAGCAGGGGTATGGGGCAGGTTAGGGAATAAGGTAGGCAGCTTCTAAGATGTGTCCCAATGATGCCAACTTCCTGATCTTCATGTTCATATGTAATTCTTCTTGACTGTGGCCTAGACCTAGTGACTTGCTTTTGATGAATAGAGTATGGCAAAATGTTGATATATCACTTTAGACACTGAGTTACAAAGTGATACTGCCTTCTGTTCTATTCATCCTTTTTTATTCTCTAACTTGCTTTCTCTGACCATTGCCAGATGCCCTGTATGAGCTGCCCTATGAAGAGCTCCATATGATAAGAAACTGTGGGTGAACTTTCACAAACATAAGAGTGAGCCAGATCCTCTCCTAATTAAGCCCTAAGATGACTGCAGCCATGGTTGGTACCTGTGCTGTAGCCTGGTAAGACCCTGAGCCAAAGGACCCACCGAAATTGTACCCACATACTATACCCATAAAAAAATAAGAATGTTAACTTTTTAAAGCCACTAAAGTTTGGTAAAAGTTGTCACAGGCAACAGATTGTGAATAATGAGATGATCCTCTGTATTTATCCCATACTTGCACAAATAAACATCCAGTAATAATATGTTGACCCATATTAAGTCCATAAGAATGACTGTATCAATCAGGGGCAAGGTGGGAAATACATGGCACCTCATAGAGTTTAACTAAGAATGGTTTAATGGACAATTTACTGAGGGGCAGGAAATGTTTTTTATTATGGCAAAAAGAAAAGGATGGTAAAACACTAAAAACTAGCCTTAGAATGTAGCTGTCAACATCTGTAGCCTGAAGGATTCAGAAGAAGAAACAGTTTTGTCTTGTTTTTTGGAATGCAGAGAGAGATGGGAGCCTTGGAAAACTGGCCACCATCCAAGAGCTCTACCTTTGGAATAAAGCTGCTTCTGGAGCAAAATCATGGCTGGGAGAGAGTGGGGAGAGGTAATCATTACATTGACCTCCATATTCCTACCTTTAGATCTCTCTCCAATTCCCATAGGCCGAACCCAACAAGAAGTCAGAAGGCAAGGAAGCCTGGGGGATACAACTCTGAGATAGTCTCTGAGGGCATAGACCACAACAGAGAAATGTTGGGTTGTGGATCTCTAGGCATGTGAAGGAAGACTAACCAGCACAAGAGGTATTCAAATATGGAGACTCTGTGCAACCTAACAATAGGGAGTTGGTGGTGGTAAAGAGGGTGTGGAGTGTATTGGGGGAAAGTTGGATGCTACCTTTCAGCAAAACATAATGGCCTCTTCATCCTAGGAACAAACTATGCTACTATTTTTATCCTCTTTTGCATTTGGTATTCCAAATTACGAAGTATGGCAATGAAAACTGAGCAATCCGAACCTTTCATGCACTTTGTTTTATGCTGTTTTCTACTTTTTATTATGTTAGATAGTACTCCTGAGAGAATACTTTGAAATTCAGCTCTTGATTATTTTAGACTGTTACTGGAAGGATAGGTCCCTCAATGAGTGTGTGGAGCAGAGCTTGTCATTAACCAGAAACACATTCAGAATTGTTATGAAAGCATGGAATATATGATTTTTATTATTGGGGAAATTTTTCCTTCTTTCATCCTAGCCTATTTTTATTAAGACAAGAAGAGTGAGGTAACAATACCTTAATAGGGCTTTCTATTTTATACAGATAATCACTGGCCACTTTGTCTCCAGGTAAACCTGTCTTTGTACATAAATCTGCTTAGTATTAGCTAAGATGAATTAAGATTCTGAAGATACAGTAAAGACCTTTAAATTTAAAATGACCAAACATATTGCAAAATTCCTCTTATGGCTGATTGTATTTTACTAAAATTGCTAAAACATTATAAACAATCCCACATGCTTTTCTTAAAATTTGTCTTTAATACTTCTCCCATGACCATAGACAGTCTATGATATTCCCTTTTCTGAAATCTGGATATTTTATGAGTACAAAACAAATGATATGTTTTCCAATGCTAGGTTATAAAGGACAATACAGTTTCTATATAGTTCTTTTGGGACATTCATTCTTGAGATGCAGCCTCCATGCTCTGAAGAAGCAAGCTGAGAGGGCTACTCAGCTGTAAATATGCACAATGTCTTATAGAAAAAGAAATCTCAGAAGGCAAAGCCCAGGGCCAAGAAAGTGGAACAAAGCCCAGAGGGAAGAGACAAGAGCCATGGAAAACTACTCTCAGGCGGTTGGACTTAGTTGAATGAAGAGACATGCTAGATTTCAAAATTGCTATGGAGCAATACTTACAATGTGTTTCTTGTTTTTGCCCCTTTTAAATAGGAGCGTCTATAGCTTTAGCCTAAGAATAGCTCACCATTGTATATTGGGTGTGTGTAGGGCAAATAACTTTAGTTCACAGGTTTTCAGATTGAAGTAAATGATACCAAAAAAGCTTTGTCCAGGTAATTACATTTGAAGAGACACATCTGCACTTAGGCCTGATTTAGATACTAAGATTCTCCCTTGAAGCTTACAGTATAATTGGATTAGACTTGCAGATTTTGGAGGGGATCAAGAGTACATTTTCCTGTGAATATTTGGATTTTAGGGGTCAGAGGGCAGATAGAGGGAAATTACATTTCTCAAAAATAATTTCAAATGCATTTCCTTCTCATGTGCTCTTATTACAATGTGTCCTTAAGATTTTTCACACTGAGAAATAGGGGAATTTATGTTTTTTCCCCCTTGAATTTGGGTGTATTTGTAATTGTGGCAGAAGTCTTATATATGTCACTTATGAGTCTAAGTTATTAAAGGCAGAGAAGTTTCTTCCTGGTTCTCTTGTAATTGATGCTCTTGGGACTCAAACAAAATTGCTCTAGATAAGACTGGAACCTGCTGCCTGCTTTTCCTATCAGATATATGAGTTAATGAGCCTTCAGATGATTTCATCTCCAGGACATGTTGTTATCAAGAGCCTTTGAATTTATCCAGCTAAAACATTAGACATTGTGGTCAAAATGAAAGAGAGAAAGGAGGAAGGAAGGAAAGCAGGCAGGCAGAAACAAAGAAACCTGTCCAGGCTCTACCCTTTCTGAATGCCTGACCAACAGAATATGTGAACAGAATAAAATGATTATTTACACCATTAAAATTGGGTAGGTTTATTTTGCAGTTCTGGTAACTGGAATACTCTGTTTCCATTCATAGTTCAATGGCCCATTTCTATAATTAATGATTTCCAAGGTATCCAAAAGTAAAGACCTTAAAAATTTTAACAACTTCACAATCCTTTGGTCATTCTCTAGTCATTTGTCTTGTAGTTTTATAACAAACCTATTAGTCATTACTGGATGGCTAATTACAAAGAACATAATCTTAATTTCTCCTATCACTTCATCAATCAGTTTGGTATGACTGCATCACAGCCACTAGCATATTCACTTTGAATTTGCAAAAAAAAAATGTAGCATAGTCTTGATGAACTCTATGATTTCAGGCTTTAAGGACATCACCTGTATCCCTATACATTATTAATCATATCTATCTATTATCTATCTATCTATCTATCTATCTATCTATCATCTATCTATCTATCTATCATCTATCTATCATCTATTTATCTAATCTACTGACTTCATTAAGAAATGAAAGACACACAGATGAACACTTGGAGTAAAAGAAAAATAAACTGTTGAGGAGCCAGTAGGCCTGCGTTTAATCTGCAGCTCTGCCTTGAAAATGTTTAAGGGTACACAGAAATACTATGAAGATATACAACCATTACATGGGGGTGGTAAATTACATGTCTTTTTAACCACTGTCCCAAACTTCAGGTTTGTTGCATAGCATTCTGAATAAAAAAAAACTAGGATTCCCCCCAAACAAAAATATCAATTTATGATAATAATGCTGTGTTATCTCCGAGAACCTGCAAATAGGCTCTTCCTATGCCAAGCTCACTAAGACAATGTAGCTCTGTCAGCACAGCAATGCGGAGCCATGAACTCTGTGTGACTGGGTTATTGCCTGTTGTCCCAGAATAAAAGTAACATTTTTGTAACTCTCAGAAATGTGATATAATTGTGCATTCAATCAGCTGTATAAATTATGAGTCACATCTCAGTTTTCTGCTTGTTCTGTGACAGTGTAAAAATCTTTTTCTTTAGGTTGTAAATAAAAATAAAGAATGATGAATGCCATATCATGAAGAGACATTCACTATTGTATCAGTGTTCTCCTACATCCTGAACAGTAATTTATGATTTGTATTTGCTCTTTTTGTAGAATATAAACCTCTTTTTCCTGCCTTAAGGATGCCCTCTATTGGTAGAACAACTCGGAATTTTCTTGCTTTGCTGTGGGCTCCATGCATTTCTAGAGGATGGGAATATATGGGGAAAAGCCTAGTCAGAATATATTGTCTAAAGGACAAACTAAAGTTGCTGGTTTAAAACCTGCATCTGAATATGGCTTACCAATTATAATTCTCTGGACAAAGGCTTAGGCTTTAGTTTGTTCGCAGTATAGGTAGGCAATCAGATGTAAGCCCAGTTCTGTTTGCTGCACTGAGGTTCAGACTTTCCCCTGCAAATTTAGTCAATGTGCAGTGACTGAACATAATAGGCTATGCCTCATTTCATCTTCTTCTCTAGTGGGATATTCTGCTTGAGTTGAAGCTGATTTAACATACAATATTTAGAAGGGCTGTTGAAATTGTACATGAGGGATCTGTTTGCAGGAATGCTGAAGGAAGCTCCCAGGGAAGTATGTCATACTCAAGAAAAACAAAGTCAAGGTGCCCAAGCTTGGTCAGGGCACAGAGGAGCTGATATTGAATATAGTATCAGCTGCGACTCTTTCAGTTTCAAGTATCAGAAACTCACTTCTAATGAGCCTTCTTCATCTCTCAGCTAAACTCAATTGTGTGCGGTAACCGACTGGTCCTAGCACATGAAAGGTAATTGTTAAACTTTTGGGAATTCAGTGAGCTTGTTGCTAAACCATTGGTAGCTTGAAATTGTCCAGGGTGGAAGGTTTTATACCAAAAAAATTGGCAAACATACAAATATTCCTCTTCTCCTCCCCTAGCAAGTTGTTAAATATTTACTGGAATACCACTGGCTAGACTTGATTCCTAAGAGGGCTTCCTGTATCCATCTTTGAACTCCCTCCACCACTTAATTTATTACTACAGCAGTAGTCTTCGTGACGATTTAAAAATTAGATTATGTCTGTTCACTGCTTAAAACTATCAAATGACTTTCCATTATACTTTTGTAGTACTGTGTCAACTGATTTGGAACTTTGTCTCCCAGAATTCCTTTCCCTATATCGTTCTGGGCTAGCACTGGTCACAAAAGAAATTTGTTTTAATTTGGAAGGTAGAAGTAAAGCAGCACCTATATTTGAACTTAGTAGGTCAATGTACAGACAGGCACTGTTGCCATAGCCTCTCAGGTTGCCCTTAGTGTTTCCAGCTCATCCTTGTTCTTCCACATTAGTTCCAACTTGTCCTTTTACAGCCCTACTTTATGTCCATCTTTTCTGCTCAAGTGCCTTGTCTGATGACCTCAAGCCCAGAGCCAGACAAGGAAGCAATAGTTAGGCAACTATTTTACCTACTCCCACAATTGCGTTCAGATTTCTTTTTCTATACCATTTCTGCTGGTTCTGCACCTCCGATTGAACCATAACTGATGTAGCTCAGAATGAAAAAAAAACAAACAAACTTATATTTCTAGCTTATACACTGCAATTGAACATGTCTCTGCATCCATCTCTGGCCTTGTAATGGACCACTGTCTCCCTCACTCCCTGCTGTTGCCACATGCCTTCTTTCTGTTCTTAGAACATAACAATTATTACCCCTTTAGGTCTTTGTGATAGCTTCTCTCTTTGCCTGTTTGGGCTGACTGCTTCTTTACTTGAGTAGTCAGTTCAGATGCCATCTTCCAAGAGAGGTTTTACCCAAACACCCAATTTACAGTCTAAGTTGAAGCTACTATAATTTTTTGCAAAGTCCTACTTACTCTCTGATATTTTTCTATTATTTGTTTGATTATTATCTTTTTTCTCGAAGCAGAAACTAAATGCCTCAGAAACAAAAACCTTTCTGGCCTGGTTAGTAGTAGATGCTCACTAATTATCTGTTCAACGCATATTAATAACTCCTTTATTATTGCTTTGCACATTATGGAAAACAGAGTAGAGGTAATTTTTGAACAGAATTCTTTTTGGGAAAGCACATTTCTTAGTGAAACTGGCTTAATGATTGCTGTGGGCGAAGGGAATAAAGAGAGAGATGGATGAAGAAAGGTGAGAAAAAAACTAAAATAGTGTTATGAGATTCCAATCCATGTCTTCATTAAAGATTAACTCACTAAAATTGATTGAAGACAATGATTTGTCTTACTTGAAAGTGAATTCAGTTTTATATCCATGTTAGCTAAAAAACAAAATGAAATTTAGAGGTTTTAGAGCCCAGACTCAGAAGGAATCAGAAGAACCTAAGCTTCTGGGTATTAAACATTTTCTGTAACAGTTTATAGAATTAAAGTGGTGCAGCACTTGTAATATTGAGGGAATCTTGGTTAACTCTCCTGGGGCAGAGAGACTCTGAATAATATCTACATCTCTGCAGTCAGGATGGAACTTTAAAAGCTTAATAGTTAGAGTGTTATCTTGAGATGCAAATTTGGATCCATATTTTTCTTGAACACTTACTGATTTGGTGACCTTAATTATTAGGTTATTTATACTTTCTATGCCTTCATTTCCCCATCTGGACTTTAGAACTAGTAACTGTTCCTAACTCATAGGTTTATTGTGATGATTAAATAAATAAAATACATCTTTAAAGCACTTAGAGTAGTGTCTAACACATAATAGTCAACCATTGGAGTTATTTTAATCTATATTAATGTGAATGTCCTGTTCTTGAAGTTGGATATTCTGTGTCATATGTCTGTGCTCTTCATACTTCACCCTTTCCTGTTTCTATCATAGCCAGGCAACTGGTTATTAAATTATATGTTTTAAAGTCAACTTTACTGGCATTCATAAAGTCAGCTTTACTGGCATTCATGTAGTGATTACTACATCATAGTTTGTAAGTAATTATGTCAATAAATTATTTTCACATACATCATGAAAAAACATTCTGTGCATTTGATAAAATTATATGCTGCAGATTTTGTACCATAAAAATTTCCTTTACTGGCATGATTTAGACAACAACTCTTTCAAATTTTTAAACATTTTCATTATTATCATTTTTAAAAAAGACTGATGATAATACCTGTATGTGATACAAAATTTAGAAGATATAAAAGTTCTTACAGTGAAAGATCAGCTTTCTTCCCATACTGGCTCCCCACATCTTAATATCTTTCTTCCGACTCTGTAACCATAGTTATCTTCTGGAAATAATTTGTGCCTCACAGGAGCAGGCAGATAATGACTGCAAGACACAAGCTTTTTGCTTCCCTGACTCAAATAATGATCAGTTGATTTTAGAAATTCAACCATGTGTTCACAGACCCCTCAAAACTCCTCAGAAAGAGGAATAATCAGGCAAAGGCATCAGGGGTCCTCTTGCTCTACTCTAAATACAGGGAAAATTTGAAAACCAAAAACATCAACAAAAAACCTATTTCATATTAAAGCTAGCTACTTTTCATGTGAGCTTTCCAAATAAATGATTGAGAAAAATTTCTATCAGTTCTCAAGGAAATAAAACACCCGAGGTTTATTCATTTAGAAAATTGATAATTTGCTTTGTTATTAAACTATTTCCATGTAATACAATTATGATATGTAAAATGGAAATATTATAAATAATAAATTTAAAAATACAAGCTAATTGCAATGTGCTAAATGAAATTTTTGGGCAGGAGCTTGTATATATGGTGGTAGGGTAACTTCATTACACTATGTGAATTTTATTTTATATAAACTTTTTTATTTAATGTATTTTTATTAAAATTTTTCATCTAAAAAAGAACTTTTAATTTCTCTCTTTTTCTAAATAAAAAAGAATTGCATGCTCATTATAAATTTTTGAACATACTGAACAATATTACTGGCTATCTCATCATCCATTTGCTGTCATTAATTTTTCTTTACTTCATATATATATAATATAAATAACATAGAAATACACATACATTAAAAGTAAAAGCATTCTGTTTATGTTTCATTTCTTGCTCTTTGCTATTTAACATTCTGAGTGTGTGAATATATATGTACCAGAAATATAAATGAGTGATTCACACACATGCACATATTCCTGCTACAAATTTTTTAAAACACCATTTTAATAACTGTATTTACCTAAAATATTGGTTCACTTGATGCTTAAGCTTTTGGAGTTTGGCTTTTGGGGTCTAGTACATCTGGATTCACACTGTGGCTCTATAATGACTAAGATTTTTGGCATGCTATCTAATTCCTGGAGATAATAACAGTCCACCTTTATTGAATGTTTGTTATTTGTCTCTTTAACTGCTTCACATGTACAAAATCAGTTTTCTCTCTTGACAAGTGAAGAATCTGAGGCATAGAGGAGTTAGTAACTGCTTGAAGATATAAAGTTATGAAGTGATGAAACAAGAGTCCCACTAGTGACAGTTGGCCTCCACAGCTTGTGTTCCTGACAATGACACTAAACTGCCTTATAGTATTAAAAAATGTAATGGTTTAAAAATTTTTTATTGATTTTAGAGAGAGAGGAAAGGTGGGGAGAGCAAAAGAGAGAGAGAGAAAAGAAATATTGACTTGTTGTTCTGTTTACTTGTGCATTCACTGGTTGATTCTTGTACATGACCCTGACCAGGGATCAAACCTGCAACCTTGGGGCATCAGGATGATGCTTTAACCTACTGAGCTACTTGGCTAGAGCATGCCTTATAGTATTAAAATAGCATAACTCTCAGAGTGAATATTAGAATTTTAAATGTGATGATGCACAGGGTAAGCACACATTGGACAATACTTAATCAATAGTTTGCTTCTTTTTAAGAAAGCTTAACTGTGGTGAAGTACACATAAAATTTATCATTTTAAGTGTACAATTTAGTGATATAAAGCACAGTCACATAGTATGTCATCATCACCACCATCCATCTCCAGAACTCTTTTATTTTGCAAAACTTAAACTCTGTAGATACTTAACAATAATTGCCTTTCCCCCACTCTCCCCAGCCCCTGGTAACTCCTGACATACTTTTTCTCTGTATGAATTTGACTGTTCTAGCTACCTCATATAAGAATCATAAAGTGTTTGTCTTTTTATGACAGGCTTATTTAATTTAGCCTAATGTCCTCAAGATTCATCAACATTGTAGCATGTGTTGCTACAACTCCTTCCTTTTTAAGGATGAATGATATTCCATTTTATGTATATCATGTATTTTAAAAAATCCACTCATCCATTGATGGACACTGGGTTGTTTCCTTCTTTTGGATATTGTGAATAATGCTGCTGTGAATGGGTGTACAAGTATGTCTTCGAGACCTGAAATGGCCATATCATATGGTTATTTATTTTATTTTATTATTTTATTTTATTTTAATTGATTCCAGAGAGACAGAGGGAAAAATAGATAGAGAGAAAGAGAAACATCAATGTGAGAGAAACTTTGATAGGTTGCTTCCCACACATGCCACAACCAAGGACCAGCTGTCAGCCAAGGTATGTGCCCTGACTAGCAATCGAACCTGCGACATTTTGATGCATGGAAGAATGCTCCAACCAACTGAGCCACACTGGCCAGGTAGTAATTTTATTTTTAATTTTTAGAGGAACCGCCATATTGGTTTTTTATAGTGGAGGTGGATAGTATTTTTACATTCCCATCAGCAATGCACAGGCATTCTGATTTCTTTATATCATTTCCAATATTTATTATTTTTTGGATTTTTTTATAGTAGTTATCCTAATGGGTATAAGGTAGCATCTCATTGTGATTTTTATTTGCATTTTCCTATTGATTAATGATGTTGAACATCTTTTCATGTCCTTATTGGCCATTTGTATATAATCTTTGGAGAAATGACTATTCAAGTCTTTTACCCCTTTTCAAATTTGCTTCTTTATTTAGACTGTTGTTTTTAAGTTGCAGGACTTCTTTATATATGCTGGGTATTAACCCTTGTCATATATATGATTTCCAAATATATCATATATATCAAATATATATATTTTGAAATCATATACATGATATGATTTCCCACTTCATTCTATTAACTATCTTTAAAGTACAGAAGTTTTAAATTTTGATGTAGTTCAATTATTTATTTTTTCTTTTGTTACCTATGCTTTTGGTGTTATAGCTAATAACACCAATTATTGCCAAATTGATGTAATAAGGCTTTCCCCTTATGCTTTCTTTTAAGAGATTTATAATTTTAGGCCTTACATTTTGGTCTTCAATACATTTTGAGTTAACTGTTTTTTTCATGTGGATGTCTAGTTTTTGTACTATCATTTGAAAAATTGTCCTTTCTTTATTGAGTAGTCCTTTCACTATTGTCAAAAATCCTTTGACCATATATGCAATAGTTTGTTTCTGGGCTCTCTGTTCCATTCCATGGGTCTGAATATCTGTCTTTATGCCAGTGTCTCACTGTTGTGATGACTATGCCTTTCTAGTAAGTTTTGAAATCCGGAAGTGTGAGACCTCCAAATTTGTTCTTCATTTTCAAGATTGTTTTAACTATTTGGGTCATGTTTAAATACATATAAATTTTAAGATGGATTTTTCTATGTCTTTTAAAAATGCCACTGGAGTTTTGACAGGAGTTACATTAAGTCTGTAGATTGCTTCAGGCAGTATGGACATCTAGAATATTAAGTCTTCTAATCCACAAACATGTATAACTTTCCATTTATTTGTATCTTCTTTAAATTCTTTCAGTAACATTATGTAGTTTCAATGTATGCATCTTTTATCTCCTTGATTAATTTTATTCATGACTATTTTATTGTTTGTGATGCTACTGTAAATTCATCTTAATTTCCTTTTCAGATGGTTTATTGTTAGTGTATAGAAATTAAATTAATTTTTTGTATGTTCATAGATAGAGAATATTTTGATAGTTTACAGATGATAGGGGAGTTGAGGACATGGGTGAAAAACCTGAAAGGGTTAAGAAATATAGATTGGGGACTTCCAGTTAAGATGGAGGCATAGGTAGACATGCTTCTCCTCCTTATATGACCATGAAAAAGAATTACAACTAAATTCCAAAACAAATAATGCCCAGAACTATTAGAAACTCAAACTATATGGAAGTCTGACAATCAACAATTCTTTGAAGCCACATTCATCCAGAGAGTAGGAAGGGCAGAGACACAGAGATGGGGTAAAGAGGTGAGGGGTCATGGTATGGCACAGAGAGGTCGCAGTAGCAGTGGAATGGGCTCGGGAAGTCCTACATTCATGTATGGCATATAAAATTCCAAGTCCTACATTCACTTGGAAGAGAGTGATCCCAGCCCCAGGCCAGATTGCACAGCCCAGGGTTCCAGCACTGGAAAGATAAATCCCCATAATTTCTGGCTGTAAAAACCAGTGGGGGTTGTGGCAGCAGAAGAAACTGACAGATTTTCAGAAAACATTGCTTAAAGGTCCTGCACAGTCTTAAAACATATGCAAACCAACCCAGTCTGTCATTCAATACCAGGATAACAGATGGAAAAGTGCCAGTCGTATAAGGAGAGTGGGTGGTGTAACTGGAACAAGGCAACTGCTGGGCAAACCCCTAGAAACCAGAAATGGAACAGTCCCCTCTCTGAATCCTCCCTACACACAGAGCCACAAAGTACTGTAGCAGGTTGTCCCACCCTGGCAATTTCCTAAGGCTCCACCCAACACCATTTATAGGTGCCTTTCACCAGGAGTAAAAGCAGCTTTTCCTAATACCCAGAAACAAACACAGGGAGGTTGCCAAATTGAGGAGACAAAGAAATATGGCCCAATGAAAGAACAGAACAATACCCCAGAAAAAGGAATGAATGAAACAGAGATAGCCAACCCATCAGATGCAGAGTTCAAAACACTGTTGATCAGGATGTTCAAAGAACTTACTGAGTATGACAATAACATGAAGGAAGAAATGAACTTTACAATAAATGAAATAAAGAAAAATCTATAGGGAACCAACAGTGAAGTGAAGGAAACCAGGATTCAAATCAATAATTTGGAACAAAAAGAAGAAATAAATATTCAGCCAGAACAGAAAGAAGAAACAAGAATTCAAAGAAATGAGGATAGTATAAGAAGACTATGGGACATCTCCAAATGTGCCAACATCCAGAGCATAGGAATGCCAGAAGGAGAAGAGGAAGAGCAAGAAATTGAAAATATTTGAAAATAATAGTGAAAGATAACTTCCATAAATTGGTGAAGGAAATAGACATACAAGCCCAGGAAGCACAGAGAGTCCCAAAGAAGTTGGACCCAAAGAGGACCACACCAAGACACATCACAATTAAAATGCCAAAGGTTAAAGAGAGACCTTTGCAAGAGAATAACAGAGTTACCTGCAAAGGAGTTCCTATAAGGCTATCAACTGATTTCTCAAAAGAAACTCTGCAGGCAAGAAGGGACTGGCAAGAAGTATTCAAAGTGATGAAAAGCAAGGACATACAACCTAGATGACTTTATCTAAAAAGCTATCATTTAGAATGGAAGAATAGATAATGTGCTTTCCAGATAAGGCAAAGGTAAAGGAGTTCACCATCACCAAGCCGCTGTTGCATGAAATGTTAAAGAGATGTATTTAAGAACAAAAAGAAGACCAAAACCTTGAACATTAAAAAGGTAACACATTCACAGTTATCAATAACGGAATCTAAAAACAAAACAAAACAAAGCAAAAACAAACAAACAAAAAACTAAGCAAACAACAAGAACAGGAACAGAATCATAGGTATGAAGATCATATGGAGGGTTATTAGCTGGGAGGGGGAAGAGTGAAAACCAGGAGGAAAGGTGCAGGGATTGAAAAGCATAATTGGTAGGTACAAAACAGGCAGGGAGATGTTAAGACTAGTATAGGAAATGGAGAGGCCCAAGAACTTATATGCACAACCCATGGGCATGAACTAATGGGGGAAATTGCTCAAGGGAAGGGGTTACCGTGGGGAGGGAGACAAAGGGGAAAATGTGGGACATCTGTAACAACATAAGCAATAAAGTATACTAAAAGAAGAAATACAGATTAATAGTTACGGAATAGTCATGGACATGTAAATAGTCATTGGTAGTTACAAAGTAGTCAATAGTATGTAAAGTACAGCACAGGAAATATAATCAGTAATATCATAATAACTAAATATGCTATCAAATGGGTACTAGAATTATCAGGGTGATCATTTTGTAAATTATATAAATATCCAATTCCTGGGTTATATACCTGAAACTAATATGACATTGTATTTCAACTGTAAATGAAAATATTTGAAAACTAAAACTTATGAAAAAAGTTGAATTAAAACTTGTTTTGTATATTGAGTTTATATCTTGCAGCTTTGCTGAATTTATTATTTCACAACTTTTAATTATTTTTATGTACAACCAAAATTTATTTAATAATGTTTCTAATTTTTAAATAAATATTTCTAAAATAAAACTTTTGCTATTGTAAATAATGTTAAAATGAACATCATTGTAAATATATATCTCACTGCATCTTTTGGACACATTCCTAGAGGTGAAATTATTTGAACACATGGTCTGAACATTTTTATGACTGTAACTACTGCCAAACTTTTTAGAGAGGTTTGTTAAAAGATAATTTTCTGAAAAAGCTAAAAGCACAACTTTCACACAGATATAAAATGAACTTATGTTAAATAATTTTGTTTATAAGAAATGAAGGAACTAGGCAGATGTTATAACCATTTCAAAGGAAACGTCAAAATAGCGCACATTTATAAGGAGTAAAGGAATGCTTAGATGAATAGCAAATGGAGATGACACTGGTTTTTCCACAAAGCTGGGTAAGCCAGTTAAACTCAAAGGTAGACAGGATAGCATTTATGAATGCTTAATTAGTTATCTACAATGTACAAAGAGTTGCAAAATAACTTCAAGACAATAAACAATGATGGAATATGATAATCCAGAAGAATGTGCTATAAAGGATAGAGTTTTCCACTGACAGGCAAGCAATCTTTCCTATAGGTTATACTAATTTATATTCTTTTGAATTAAAGTATAATTGATATACAATATTATATTAATTTCAGGTGTTCAACATAGAGACTTATATGGAAAATATTGCAATAATTAATAAATAATACATAATTTATTAATAACACAAGAATAAACTCTGTGTTTCACATACTCACAACTGTAATCCTACTTTTGACCCTCCCTGTATATTTTTCTACATGAACACCACACTAAGTTTCCTCTTTTAATAGCAGTTTATATTAGGTTATGACACCTTCTGTTCCTAGCATTAAATAGTATAAGTTTAATATCTGTTAACAGAAGAAAAGATATTATTTAATTACTGACTTACTTGGCATTTATTTGATGATGCCTAGGAGAGGGATAAAAATTTTCATAGAAAGAAACTTAAAAATTAAATTCTGAAATTTTTGCATACTCTTGTATCTCATTGTCTAAAAGAAAGGTAATGAAACATAAATTTTAAAGAGAATTATCTTGAAATACTTACTCATAGTTAATTAACTGAGAAATTTTTAAAGATAAAATAAATTATAAATATCAAATATCCGTTCATAGCCAGAATTTAAAAAACACTACAGTGCCGATTTGATTATCTTCAGAATTCTCCCTTGAAACTTAAGATCCATTTTCCTTTCAGAGTCTACTTTATTGTGGAAAGTAAACTCACTGCAAAATTAGGAAAAAAAATTGAATGTTTAATGAAAAAAATCTTTGTAAGGTCATATTATTAAGAAATGCTATAATATAAGCCACTTATATTATTGTGTACTTCTAGTATATATTCTAAGTTTGCTAAAAAAAAAGTGATTCCCCTGGAATTTTAATCTTTCCTCTGCTATTTTTAAGTTATGTAACCTTTGCCTAAGTTATTGGACCTTTATTAATATAAGTGGTTGCAATATCTCCATGCAGGACTGTTTAAGAATTAATCAATGCCAATGGAAGTACATACAAAAATAGTGCTTTAAAGAGATATGAGAAAAATTTTAATATAATATTTTTTCAATTCTTCTTACTAAACCCTTTTTCTTTTGCATATTGTCATATGCAATAACATTTCATTGCCTTTCTCTCCCCAGTGCCATTCAAGGAATAATGGCGGGATGATGGCTTTTTGTTCATACCTTTCACAAGGAACACTACACAACCAACAAAGATTTAAGTTCTTGAGTTTTGATTCCTTAAGAAGATTACTGGTAAGCACTGGAAAAGGCTTTACCCTGAGAGTCATGGAGTCCAGTTGTATAGGGATGCCACTTTCTGCTGGGAGAAGGTGTATTTGCCTGGTTTTAATTCCAAAATCTTTGCTTTAAACTTCAAGCACCAAATCCTAACAAACCAAGAGCTTAGAATATACTCTATACCTTAAAAGAGGAACATTTTAAGAACACAAAAGCACCCCTTTCCCAATAAAAAGTAATAAACTAATCAGAGGAAAAAACTGGGATTTAAGAGAAAACCTAGTATCCTATTTCCTATGTTAAATTTAGGAAAGGAGGAAGATGACAAAAAGTTCAATGAAAACACCAAAATCATTGGGGAACCCTCTTCTTCAGCACATAAAACTATTGTTTAGCTAGCCTTGGTGTAACCCGGTCAAAAGAAATGTAAAGAAGCAGCCAGCATGTCTGAGAACAGCATGCCAGAGTCTTACTCCATGTCCCATTGCTACCCCTAGGAAGGGTCCAGACATGGCTAGCAGGGCTGGATGCCTGGAAGAGACATCACAGCATACTGGTTAATGACAAATGTAGGGGATGGGCTATAGCAAACAAATATTTTTAGCTGGGGTAGATGACTCAGTCCAACGCATAGTATGATAAAGAACAGCTTAGCAGAGGGCAGAAATGGCAGAAAATAATGTTGGATTAAATGTAGAGATATTGCATGTACAAATGGACAATGGCCAGCCCTTAGATTAAAAATAGAACTCTGACCCACAGTCTCTACAGTAACCAGTCCAAGAAGCCAAAACCACAACATATATAGCAATCAACCCAAAAAGATTAAGACTCAGGTTAATAACTTCCAGTTTCCCTATTATTTGAACATACCACCCAGACACCCATTTTTAACTTAGAAAGAAGCCAAATATGCTCCCCTAATCAACCACATAAGACACCCTCTTCTATTCAGCCCACCTTCAGCTTTCCCATGACAACAACATCCAACTGCAGCACACACGAAACCTTCCATTTCTTCACTAGAAAGTGTTCCAGTCCCCTCTCAAATGTAAGTGATGATGGCTGACTCTCCTGCTATAGCAAGCTCTAAATGAATGTACCACAATGTGCATTCTCCTCCTGATGCATGAAATTGTACATGGACTTATTCCAAATCTAGATGCCACTTGGGATGAATCAAGAAGAAGAAGCAGTGAGAGAACCCTAACTAAGAACCTAGAAAGAGTGAGCTTCACACAAAATGAAAATGAATTTTCTTACATTTGTAAGATGAAATTTTCTGAGGCTAGGCAAAAATTAAATATTCTGAGCTAGGATTAGTTTAGATAAAAGGAAGTAGATTTTATGTATTTTAGATTTTATGTATTTTTTGAAATGTTTCAATGGTATTAAATTTATGGCCCCATGCAATATTTTGCTGGAGAAAATATTAATTATGTTAGACATAATTGCCTTTGTCACTTAATATTAACTGATGGAAATTATGCATTCATTAATCATTCATTCATTCTCATTTTTTTTGAGATTTTACTATCTCCTGGGTATGATAGATACAAATAAGAATAACAAAGATACCAGGTGGAGTAGCAGCCCTCGTAGGGTCTCTGCCTAGCAGGGTCACACATGTGGCATAGGAATGTCAGAGGTTATTTATGTCAGAGGTTGCTTATTTCAGCCCTCACAGCCACTAGAAGAGAGGGGTCCCTCTGTCCAAGAGCACCACTGCAGCTCTGCAGTTGAATTTGTAGGTCCTACAATTAAAATTTTTAGAAAACTAACATTTTTCTCATGAAGCTGTCTCAATAGTTTCTAGTTCAACAGCATATCTGAAATTTTGTTCATAACTATCTTCCTGAAATAACTTAGCACTCAAGTTGTCAGTCAATTCAGCTTGCCATCTTTGGAGAGTGAATTTAAGGTGGAAAGCAGTTCAAGAATTTATTTTCTAAATCACTGTATTTAGTCAAATATAACAGTCTAAAATAATTAGGAAAAGATATGTAATTTACATAAACTTTGCTAAAGCTGATTTTTTATGTGCATTTTATTTGCCATGCCATGAAACAATGAGAAATTTAAATTTAAGATTTGGGAAAGTATACCCTTCTTAGCTGTAACTCAGGCTTACTTCACCAGGTGCTGTGGATTGTCTTTCTCTTTTATTTTCTCCTTGGCTCCATGTCTTTTTTTGTGATGCCATTCACTAGAATGGAAAATTGTACAGAGATAAAAGATGTTGTATTTCAATATAAAAATCACATGCTATAGGGGTTGAAAATAGTGGTTAAAATAATATAAAATTCAGAATGTTTAAATATGTTTTACCTGTTTGAGCACGTAATATAAGCAGGTACTGTACCAAATCCTGAGGGAATACAAGTATAAATCACTGCTTTTTCAATAAATATATTGATGTATACAAGAGAAAAGACAGCAGTTGTTTTATTTGTCTTTTTTAATTTCTTTGAAAGTTTTGCACATAATGCATTAGGTGTCCTTAAAAAATTGATGACTCTTGATGCTATTGTAAAAAGATATCATTTAAAATTCCATTTTTATTTGTTTATTGTTGGTATATAGAAATATTGTTGATTATTATATGGAATGTAAAAATTCCTTGTTAAATTTACTTATTACTCCTGTAGACTCTTGAAATACACATTTCTGTAGATTCTTTTGTATCATGTTATCTGTGAATAATTACAGTATATTTTTCCTTTTTGATCCTATGCCTTTTATTACTTTTTATTGCCTTGAACTGTTTGGGAATTTTAGTATAATATCAAAATAGAATTGGTAATGGTTGTCATCTTTACTAGTTTCCACTCTCAAGGGAAATTTTTCAATATTTTACTATTGAGCATATGTTTATTGTAGTTATTTTTTCTTTTTGTGGGTATTATATATCAGCTTAAGAACAACTTATTTTCTTCCTAAGCTTGGAACAGTCTAGCTAGGTATTTTAAGCAGCACAATCTATTCTTTTGACTTTTCAATTTTAATCCATTTATACCCCTGTATCCATTTTACATCTTTCTTTTTTTTATTCTTGTTCAAGTACAGTTGTCTCCACTTTCACCCCACCACGGCCCCCAGCCCCACCCACCCTCGAACCTACCCCCTTAGGCTTTGTCCATGTGTCCTTTATACATGTTCCTTAATGACCTTTCTTCCTTTTCCCTCCATTATCCCTCTCTCCCCTCCCCTCTGGTTACTGTCAGTTTATTCCTTATTTCAGTGTCTCTGGTTGTATATTGCTTGCTTATCTGTTTTGTTCATTAGGTTCCACTTATACGTGAGATCATATGGTATTTCTCTTTCACTGCCTCACTTCTTTCACTTAACAAAATGTTTTCCAGTTCCATTCATGCTGTTGTGAAGGGTAGGAGCTCCTTCTTTCTTTCTGCTGAATAGAATTTCATTGTGTAAGTGTACCACACCTTTTTGATCCACTCATTTACTGATGGGTACTTAGGTTGCTTTCAGCATTTGGCTGTTGTGAATCATGCTGCTATGAACATTGGGGTGCATAGGTTCTTTTGAACTGGTGTTTCAGGGTCTGTAGGGTATAATCACAGCAGTGGAATTACCGGGTCAAAAGGCAATTCCATTTTTAGTTTGCTGAAGAAATTCCACACTGTTTTCCACAGTGGCTTCACCAGTCTGCATTCCCACCAACAGTGCACTAGGGTTCCCTTTTCTCCACATCCTCTCCAACACTTGTTGTTTGTTAATTTGTTTATGATGGCCATTCTGACTGGTGTAAAGTGGTATCTCACTGTGGTTTTAATTTGCATCTCTCTGATGGCTACTGATGCTGAGCATCTTTTCATGTGTCTCTGGGCCCTCTGTATGTCCTCCTTGGAGAAGTGTCTGTTCATGTCCTTTGCCCATTTTTTTAACTGGGTTGTTTGTCTTCCAGGATGGAGTTGTGTGAATTCTTTATATATTTTGGAGATCAAACTCTTGTCCAAAGTATCATTTACACATATATTTTCCCATATGGTTGGTTCTATTTTCATTTTAATGCCAAGATATAAGTCCTGACACTATGATAGTTCTAGAGGAGAGCATAGGCAGGAAAATCTCAGATATTCCATGCAACAATATTTTCACTGATATGTCTGCTAGAGCAAGGGACATAAAGGAAAGAATAAACATATGGGATCTCATCAAAATAAAAAGCTTCTTCATGGCTAAAGAAAACAGCATTAAAATATTTTACATCTTTCAAATAGCAAAGGCAATAATCAAGTACTCCTGACTAATGCAATGCAGCTTTCCTTTGTGTGAAAGATGCCTTCACTGTTTCCCATATAGAACTTATCAGTCATTGTATCTATCTCTGGTGAGTAATGTTGATTATTCTTATAGTTTATTTATTATCTTAGCTTGATAATTTTAACAAAAAATTATTAAGTTTAATAAAATGACTAAATTACGAAGTTATCAGCATAACTAATGCAATGTATATGTGTATGAAAGAACATTTCTATGTGAATGAAACAATAGGCAATTATTTCCATCTTCATGTCCAGAGCTGGTCATGAGATTGTTGTTAGTTTCCATAACTTCCTTCTTTAAGACTGTACCATTATAATTAGCTAATACTTTAGATAATTTTGGTTGTTTTCTTGGCCTGGGTCACATGTATTCCTCAGGGATCTGAGTGCTTTTTGATCTGTATTGGATTGCTGTGGACTCTTATTAACTTTTAACACTGGTCATGGCAAATTTAGAAGGCATCGGATTTAAACTGCCCTCCCTTCAACCCCCTACCACACATTTTGTGGCTGTAATGTTATTTCCTTATGAAACTCAGAATCAAACTAACAGGCATTATAGTCATTTCCTTTTTTGGTTGTAATTTGTTGACATGTGGATCCAAAAATCACTAGGTGGAAGTCTAAAATACTAGTTCCATGAAATAATTGCTGTGTCCCTTAAGGTAGTCAAATTTCTAGAACCAAAGAAATTAATCAGCAAAGAGTCCTATAGGGAGGAAACCAAATTGTTGCTGGCCTTATTGAGTGCTATAGTGAGGGGCAGTACTTTTATTTCTACTTCTTTTAAAATTTTTTTATATTTGTTTTAAGAATATAGCATAGTGGTTAGACAATTTATTTAATTTACTAAGTGATCCTCCTGATAATTCTAGTACCTACCTGGCACCATACATGATTATTGCAATATTATTGACTATATTCTCTATGCTGTACTTTACATCTCCATGGCTATTTTGTAACTTACTACTCCCTTCAGGTTTTTCACCCATCTTCCCAGTGCGCTCCCCTCTGGCAACCAGCAGACTGATCTTTATCTATGAGTCTGTTTCTGTTTTCTTTGTTTATGTTGCCCTTTAGATTCCACATATAAATGAAATTATATGATATCTGTCTTCCTCTGATATTTCAGTTAGCATAATACTGTCTAGGTCTATCCATATTATTGCAAATTGTCAGATATCATTCATTTTTATAGCCAAGTAATATTCTGTTGCATATATGTACCACATCTTCTTTATCCAGTTATCTATTGATAAGCACTAGAGTTGCTTCCAGATCTAGACTATTGCAAATAATGGTGTAGTGAATGTCAGGTTGCATATATCTTTTTGAATTAGTGTTTTGAATTTCTTTGAATCCTTTCTCAGAAGTGGCATTGCTGGTTATAATGTAGTTCTGTTTAATTTTTAAAGGAAACTCCATACTGTCTTCCATAGTGGCTGCAACCAATTTGCAATCCCAACAACAGTGTATGAGGATTCCCTTTTCTCCAGGTCTTCACCAAAACTTTTTTGTTGATTTGTTATTGATAGCCATTCTGACAGGTGTGAGGTGATACTTCCACTGTTGTTTTAATGTGCATTTCTCTGATGATTAGTGACATTGAGCATCTTTTCACATGTCTATTGGCCATCTGTACATCCTCTTTAGAGAAATATCTGCTCAGGTCTTGAGCTCATTCTTTAATTAAATTTTTTTTGGGGTGTTGAATTGTACAAGTTCTCTATAAATTTGGATATTTATCCCTTGTCAGATGTTTAATTGCCCAATATCTTAATTCATTCAATAGGTTATCTTTTTGTTTCATTGATAGTTTCCTTTCTGTGCTAAAACTTTTTACTTTGATATAGTTCCATTTGTTTATTTTTCTTTAGTCAATGGAGACATATTACAAAAGGTATTACTAATAGCAATGTCAGAGAATTAACTGCCTAGATTTTCTTCCAGAAGTTGTATGGCTTCTTAAATGCATTTTGAGTTTATTCTTGTATATGGTGTAAGGAGGTGGTCTAGTTTCATTTTTTTCACAATCTATCCAATTTCCAGCACCATTTATTGAATATACTGTCTTTACCCCATTGTATGTTTTTGCCTCCTCTTTCGTATATTAATTGACCATATAGGTGTGGGTTGATTTCTGGGCTATCTATTCTGTTCCATTGGTCTATTTGTCTGTTTTTATGCCAGTACTGTGCTGTTTTGATTACTATAGACTTGTAGTACAGTTTGATATCAGATAGGGTGATACCTCCAAATTTGTTCTTTCTCAAGATTGCTGTAACTATTTGGGGTCTTTTATGGTTCCATATAATAACTTTTAGATTATTTGTTCTAGTTCTATGAAAAATGTCATTAGTGTTTTGATAGGGATTGCACTATAGATTCCTTTGGGTAGTATGGGCATTTTAACAATATTAATTATTTCTATGAGCATGGTATATGCTTCTATTTATTTGTATCTTCTTCAATTTCTTTCTTTAGTGTGTTAGAATTTTCTGACTACAAGTCTTTTACCTCTTTAGTTAAATTTATTCTTGGATATATTTTTTAATGCAATTGTAAATGTGATTGTTTCCTTAATTTATCTTTCTTATAGTTCATCAGTGGTGCATAAAACACAACTGATTTCTGAATATTAAACTTGGGTCCTGATACTTTACTAAATTAATCAGTTCTAGTAATTTATTGTTGGAATCTTTAAGGTTCTCTATATACAGTCTCATATCATCTGCAAATAATGACAGTTTTACTTCTTTCTTTTCAATTTGGATACTTCTTATTTTATTTTTTTTCCGATTGCTGTGGTGAGGACTTACAATACTATGTTGAGTAAAAATGGTGAAAGTGGACAACCTTGTGTTATTTTTGATTTTAAGGAAAATGTTTTAACTTTTCCCCATTGAGTATTATGTTAGCTGTGGGTTTATTATATGTAGTCTTTGTTATTTTGAGGTATGCTCTCTCTATTCCCAGTTAGCTGAGAGTTTTTTAACCATAAATCTATGCTGGATTTTTTCAAATGGTTTTTCTGCATTTATTGATATGATCATATAATTTTTATTTTTAATTTTGTTTACATTATATATCACATTAACTGATTTACAGAAATTGAGCCAACTTGCATACCAGGAATAAATCCCACTTAATCATGGTGTGCTGCTGAATGTTTGCTAATATTTTTTGAGAATTTTTGCACCTATGTTCACCAGGAGTATTGGCCTATAACTTTCTGTGGTATCTTTTTAGGATTTTGGAATCAGAGTAATGCTAATAATCTTATAAAATAAAGTTGGGAGCCTTCCCTCCTCTTAAATTTTTGGAATAGTTTGATAAGGGTAGGTGTTAATTCTTCTTTGAATGTTTGGTAGTATTTACCTATGAAACCATGTGTCCAGGACTATTGTTTGTTGGGAGTTTTTTGATTAGTGCTTCAACTGAGTTAGTAGTAACCAGTGTGTTCAGATTTTCTATATATTTTTTTTCTTGATTCAGTCTTGGACTATGCTTCTGGGAATTTATCCACTTTTTCTAGATTTTCCAAATTGTTGGCATGTAGTTGTTCATAGTATTTTATTATAGTCCTTTGTACTTCTATGGTGTCAGTCATCACTTCTGTTTCATTTCCTATTTATTTGGGTCCTCTCTCTGTTTTATTGATAAGTCTGGTTAAGGGTTTATCAATTTTTTTAAGTCTTTTCAAAGAATAAGCTGTCGGTTTCATTGATATTTTATATTGTGTTTTCAACTCTATTTTGCTTATTTCTTCTCTGATCTTTAGTATTTCCTTCCTTTTATTCACTTTGGACTTTGTTTTTTCTTCTTTTTCTAGTTCCTTTAGGTGTAAGCTTGTTTATTTGCGATTTTCTTGCTTGTTGAGGTAGGCCTGTACTGCTGTGAATTTCCTTGTTAGAACTGCTTTTGCTGTGTCCCATTGATTTGGGGTTGTGTTTTCATTTTCATTGTCTGAAAGTATCTTTTCATTTTTTCCTTGAATTCATTTTTAACCCAATTCATTGTTTAGTAACACGTTATTCAGTCTCCATGTGTTTGTTTATTTTTTCAGGTTTTTAAAAATTGTTCTTGTGCCCTGGCTGGTGTAGCTCAGTGGATTGAGCGCGGGCTGCGAACCAGGCATCACAGGTTCGATTCCCAGTCAGGGCACATGCCCAGGTTGCAGGTCATGTCCCCCAGCAACCGCACATTGATGTTTCTCTCTCTCTCTCTCTCCCCCCTTCCCTCTCTAAAAATAAATAAATAAAATCTTAAAATTGTTGTTGTAATTGATTTCTCATTTTATAACATTGTGGCCAGAGAAGATGTTTAATAGATTTCAATCTTAGATTTATTGAGATGAAACTTGTTTTGTGTCCTAACATGTGGTCTGTCCTAGAAAATGTTTCATATGTACTTGAAAAGTATGCATATTCAGCTGATTTGGAGTAAAATGCTTTAAAATATTAATTAAATCTATGTGGTCCAATGTGTCATTTAAAGCTACTATTTCCTTATTGATTTTCTGTTTGGGGAGATCTATCCATTGATGTCAGTGGGGTATTAAAGTCCCCTACTTTGATTGTATTACTACTGATTTACTATTTGCTTACATTTTTAAAGATTTGCTTATATATTTAAGTGCTTCTATAGTATATCCTCTTGTTAGAGGGATCCCTGTATCATTATGTAATGTCCTTCTTTATCTCTTATTATACTCTATCTTTTAAAGTCTATTTTGTCTGATATTGCTACCCCAGCTTTTTTTTTTCACATTTGCATGGAATACCTTTTTTCATTCCTTTAATTTTAGTCAGTGTGTTTTGAACTGAAGTGGGTTTCTTGTAGACAGCATATACATGGGTCTTGTTTTCTTATCCATTCAGCTACCCTATGTCTTTTGATTAGAACATTTAATCCATTTTTCATTTAGTGATTATTAGTATTTAGGTAGCTATTGCTATTTTGTTCTTCATATTTATATACCCTTTTTCCCCTTCTTCTTAAAGAAGAAAATTTTGAGGCTTGAATTTCTTTATGTCCATCAAAAATGGCAAAACAGGAAGCCTGGTAATGTGGGATGATGAGGGCTTATACTCACTGGTGATGCCATTCAAGGTGATGTGGGTGTCCTGCATCTCCCCTCCTGCTTCTTTTCTGCAGGGCCGCATAGCCTTTTACACCCAAGATCCCTGAAAGGGCTTTACAAACTTTCTTTTCCCCAAGCTCTTTACTGCCATTCTTCTCTTATTCAGAGTTTTTCCTTTTTGCTTCTTTTACTTTGTTCTTTACCATCTGAGATATGAAGTGTCAAAAGAACATGAATTGCCAATGCTGACATCCAACACCAAAGTCCTTCTGATCCTGAGTCAGTACTGCTCCCTGGAGGAAGGCCATCAAAGAGTGGAGATCCATTCTGTGCTTCTCTCCCCACAGCCAGGCACAGTGAGCCCTGGGGCTCTGGCAGGTCCCCAGACAAGTCCACGACGGAGTTTAGGTGACTGGTGGCAGCAGGTGTGCAGTGGAAGGCAGTGGTGGCCTCCATACTATGCAGTGGCTGTGGCAGCATCTTATATCTGCCCCTTAATTCCAAGTTCCATATATCCTTTTTTCTTTTTCTATTATGGTAGTCAATGTTTTATTTTAATTTAAGGGATAAAGCATTCTTTCTATACCAATAACTCCATCATAAGTTGACAATTGGTTCAAAGCTGATTGCAGCATGTAGAAAGGCTCCCAACCACACAAGTGTTACATCTCAGTTGCTGCAGCTGATTCATTAATAAAACTTTGAACCCTAGCTGCTTTGGGGAGTTCATGTGTATGCTAACCCTGTGAATCTTCAGTGCATCAGCCTGCTGGTATACCTATGCCATTTAGTAAGTCCCATAGCCAGAGGCAGTATTTTGTAAGATACCATGAAGATGAGTTAGGCATTCATTAAGTTGTCAGTTGTTGACGGTGGTAAAAGCAACACAGTCCTGTTTGGCAAACTGATACCTAAAGTATTTGTTTCAATGGGACAAACATCTGTGTCTCCTTTGTGAGTCTTCTTTTTTCCAAGCCTGGATTATGTCAGCTTTGTCATTGTATTCAGGGTACTCCATCATCATGAGATGTAATGAACATGATAGCTGATCAGTAATATGATAATAGTCCCTGAGGACTAAATAATGACAAAGTTTGAGAGAGTAGCTATAGTACTAATAAGACAGTGGAAGTGACCTGTGGTCTTTTTCAGGTGAAAGTTAACTGATTCTGATATTCTATGTTTTGAAAAGAAAAAAGAAAAAGGTTATTATTATTTTGAACATTTTTTTATATGCAGCTGCATACTAGGATATGCAGGGGCTGTTTGGCGTAGAGACTTTACTTGAAATGATAGCAGCTGAATTGTAGTCACTGAATGGTTAATGATGTGAAAACTGATTGTAATTTTGATTGTGAAAATTAATTGTAATTCTATAAACTTATCCATTTTCAGACAGGTCAAGCTAGTAAGTTAAATGTAGATATGCTAGAAATCACCTGCATATTTGAAGTCCTGAATAGGGAGGGACACTTCCCCTCAGTAGGGATTCTACTGAGGATGATATAGTTTTTAAAATATGTATTTGGCGGAAAGGGGCACTTCCATGGCCTTGCACATGGCCCTTCTAACTTTCTGGTCACAGTGCCTCTCAGTCCATGGTTAAGAGTCAGTATGTGGACCTGCTGACTGCTGAGCCAGTCTGCTCCAACCGTGCGCTTAGGTACTAGAGGAACTGACGGGGTGGTTTTTCAGAATCGCTTAACCATTCCGAAGAGAAATCAGTTTCACAGTTGCATTCATCGCCTGAGCCACAAAAGTTGCTAGTCTGACCAGTTAATGCTGCATTATTTGTGATTGTTAGCAAATTCTTCCGCTGGTGTCATTACATTGCTTTCATTCAAGGACAACATGCAGTGACCCAGAAACAAGATTAAGATAAAGGTCTGTGATTCTACATTGTGTGAAATCAAATGAGGCCCATATTCCTAAACCTAGACTTTTTGTCTCACTGTTTGTTGGGATTATATAGATCTTCCCCACGTGTTTTTGACATGCTATCCACGTATTTAAGTTTTAGAAATTCTATTATTGTATACCAGATGGCCACAAACTTGGTTATTTGAAACAAACACATACCTATTATCTCAGTTTCCATGGCTTAAGAGTCTGGGCACAACTTAGGTGGATATTCTGTAGTATGTGGGTATGCTACCATCACACGAAGTGTGTGTGTGTGTGTGTGTGTAGTGGGAATACTTCCCATAGCCTTGGATATATAATAATCACTAAAAAGGCATCCATTACTTTTACCATGTTGTATTGGTTGGAAGGAAGCCATAGGATTTATCCAAATTCAAGGGGAAGAAATTACACAAAGGTGTGAACACCAGGAGGTGGGTATCCCAGAGGTCCCCTCAGGGTCTGTCTGACAGACCTCATGTTGACTTAACCATCGCCAAAGATCAGTACAGATTATACTTATTTTGCGATTGCTCTATAAAGACAGGATGGACACCCTCCCCATTAATGGTAGGATGTTGAATCTGATGACAGGCTGAACACTAAGAGAATTTGAGAGAAAATTTATTACTCACACAAAGGACTCCTGGTGAGAGCAGGGCGGATACAAGCTAGTCCAGATTGGTTAGGGCTTGTGTGGTTTGAACTTCCTCTGGCACCAAAAGAGGGATAAGCCAGATTTCTTATGAGCAATTCCAGGTGAGGGGCAGAAGGGAAAGAGAGAGAGTGGGCTTAAATGCTGTCAGCAGTCAAACAAAAAATACAATCATATTCTTTGTTATGGTACCATGTAACAATAAGTGCCTTCTCTTGGTTCTGTAATAGATGCTTTTTTTTGTTTACAGTAATCACACTTGCCTTTTCTCGGGGGCTTAGGAGTTACTGTTGTCATTCTGAGATTTCATCATACCCATCAAAATCTGGGGGCCCCTTTAACGGCAGCACCTCTTTCATGAAGATCTGTTCTACAGGAGACAGCCAACTGCAATTTTGAAGCATGCTGGTGTTTCCCTTCCTAATATATCTCTCAATGCTTGATAAAAGAAGTGTTCTGAGACATCTAGAGAATTAATAATGACCAGGCCCTATATGGTAAATCCATGTCAACAATCTATATCTTTGTTTTTGAATTCATTCCTTTTTGTTTTAGCAAAGAAGTTCTAGAACTTCAATTATTAAGCCTAGCCCATAGTGGAGTTCAAGTTTCATGTAACTGGTTGAATGAATATCAGAAGTATGCTCAATTACTCTAACACACTCAACCCAGAATTCCTGCGAAGGATAACTGCATGGATAACTGGCCTGATCTAAATTACAGTATTTACTTCCTGGACAGCATCCTTTGAATCCATTTCCACATATTTTATCCAAGCTTCCACTGGTGTATACTAGTGAAGTAGGTGTATAAGCTTTAGGACAAAATTTGGCTGTGGATGAAAGCAAATACTCTAAAGATAACATAGTAAATGTAATTATGTGTTAAATAGCAATGTATACAGACTATACAATGACAATGAATAACAGAGGAAGAGTGGGATTATTGAATTGGACAAAATCAAGTAGAAAAAATTTGCTGAGGTATTTACTGAATTTCTAAACAGAGGATTAGGTAGGTATCCAGTATTTTACAAACATATCGGACAATAGGAACTACCTTTCCCTGACTGATTTGTAAAACCTTAGGCACGACTAAGTAGTGAAAAGAATAGAGCTCTGGGTATAAGTAGACCCACATTTTAGCCTTGATTGATTACCTATCTGTTTAATTTTGGATAAGTCACTTTACCTCAATATGCTTCATTTTTTCCCCTAATAAATTGAAGACCATGAATTCATGGAATCTGAAGTGCATGCCCACTTAGAATTACATAAGTATAATGTTTCTTAAAGCAGCAATAAAATTATTTATGACACTTCTTGATTTTTATCTCTAGGAAATCTCTTACAGTTAAATACTTTAATAATAATAAGCAAGAAGGACAGAAACATCTGATATTTTGAATTTTTTAAAATATATGTAAGGGACAGGAAGACCTTTCCACATTTGGGGATAATTCAATTATAGACAACTGAGTATAAGTAAAAATCTGAATTATTTTTTTCTCAAGCCTTTACTGTCTTAATATTTGACATGTTTATACTCTTATACAATTTAATCCACATGCTAGAATCAAATACTTATAATCAGTAAAATGATTTGTAAGAACTGTTTGAAGTCCTAAAGCTCTTCGAATTCTCTTTAATCAGCTAAAATTTCCTTTCCCTTAGATACTGAAAAGTATATTTTTGTAAAAATTATATCAACAATATATGTTCAGTGTTTTGGCTTAGGAAATATGACTCTGAAGTGATTCTGAGTACTTTCTCATGAATTCCTTTCTTTTCCTTGCGTACTTACTAGAATAGGCATTTATTTTTATAAACTGCTCAATAGAACTAGTGACTTTGAAAAAGCAACTCTGATTAATCTACAATAAGAGAGTCTTCAACTTGCTAAGGAATTTAGCAATAGCTGAGGGTAGCAGATGCGCACTGAGGTAAGGAGCGTAACATCTGCAGAAAGTAAATGAGACTTCAGACTGTTCTGCCAGTTAGTGGAAAAGGTAAAACTCAATCTAAGCCTCTTTACGATGGTTTTGTGAATACTGCCCATTCTGAACAAATGACCCCCTGGCTATTAAAGCATCCTGTTTCTCCCTATAACTTCTTTTTTGTGTTTCATTGAAAACTAGAGATTTCAACACAGAAATTTTGTTATGGTTAAGTTTGTGTTTTAAAATATGTGCCATGTTAATGTCTACCAGTCACCTTTACATTTTTTACATAGATTTACATAGATTAAGTCAGGTATTCACAAATTTTAAAGGAAAAGTCAGTTTCTATAGTTCCCTCCCTCCAAGCTTGTAATTTCTGCATTGTTTACATGATGACAGGAGTGGTAGAGATATGCTTACTATGCATACACACATATACATATATGTGTACATATATTATACACCATCCATGCTTACTGTAATACTATATACTATACACCAATATACTATACTATAGCATGTCTACTATCATTATAATATACTATGTATAAATACTATACACTGTAAATCTGTAAATAGAATATTTAAATATTCTATTTACATCTAAATACAATATATTTACTATAGATATGTTTACTATCTTGCTATGAAATCCTTGGTCTTACTACCAGGTTTGATTTATATGTAGTGTGATCTGAGGGGAAAGAAGAATCATTACAGGCCTCCTGAGTTTTGGCAAAGCTTGGCCTCTTCTGAGAAGTGCGGCTATGAAAAGGAAAGGCACGCTAAGGGGAGTGTTTGTTTCCAACCTCCTCGATGTTCGTGAAATACCTACTAGAAGAGCTCGGATTTACTTAGAAAAGCAAATGGTTCTAAATGGTTTCATAAGTAGAGACAAAAGTGTAGCTTGAAGACACGAGTTTAACCTCCAGCAGAACAAGCTGGAGGGACTATTCTTATAATCTCTTTTTAGAGTCACTCCTGATTTGGTTACCACTTCCGATGCATTCTTTCTTATAGCATCTCTGTAAATGAGCAAATTGGATCCAGGAGGCACACAATGGTTTTCCCTTGGTCTAAACTTTTTAACAAGCAAGCTGTCTTATATGGAAATGACAATTTTAAGATATAAAATTTCTGATTTTATTGGGAGTCAGAACTGGATGATCCAGAGAAAACATTACTATGGAGATCCTTCTTTGAAACTGTTGTTTCTGGTGGAGTGAGATGCAGGTGTCAGACCAGGCCAAATGTTGATTCGTTAGCATTAGGACCAAGCACTGACATAAGTAGGCATATTTTCCCTTTATCTTTGGGACTGAATTTGGTCAGAGAAAGAGTGTTTGTGGCACTGAGGCATCCAGTTGGGGATATGCACCCACCAAGACACTGTTTTTTTAGGTACTGTGTAATTTTCAAAAGTGAGAATTAGTTAAAGAACCTAAATTACCATTTTAAAAGTGTGATCCAAACACTACCTAAAGTATTTGTTAGAATGTAGATTCCTGAGCTACATGACAGAGCTGTTTAATCAGAACCTATGGAGGTCAGACCTACAATCTGCTTATTTAGAAAGAACTGCAGGTTTTATTGTACTTTCTAAAGTTTGTGAACACTTTCCTAAATGCCTGTTCTGGCATGCTTTTTAAGAAAATTTTTTCAAAAGTCATTCCCTTTCTTTAAGAAATCACCAGTGTTCTTTATTCCTATTTTTTTTCTAAATGTGTTATATTTTTCTTCTGTGGTGGGATCATCTTGACACCAGGGAAAATGGATTCTAACTTCTCACCTGGTGGTTAAATAGTGATGATGCTATTGATAATGATTATGAGTACTCTATATAAAATTTCACCTGAAGCTGTTTTCCTGGGTTTTTTCTATAAGGAGTTACAGATGAAGTAAAAGGTCAAGTGTGACCATTTGAGAAACCAGTAGTGCTTTAGGAAGTATTGTTTCAAATACAAATAAATGAAATTTTGAAATAATTATTATGAGAAATGGTTTATAGAACAGCACATTTTTTTTGCTATGTGTAGAATCAGTTCATTTTTAACAGGCCTTTATATTTTTCTTTTTAAATAAGGTACAGAAACTCCACAAATAACTTTATTTATTTATTTAAAGATTTTACTTATTTTTAGAGAGAAGAGAAGGGAGGGAGAAAGGGAAAGAAATATCAGTGTGAGAGAGAAACATCAGTTGGTTGCGCCTCGTACACTCCTCAACTGAGAACCGTGCCCACAATGCAGGGATGTGCCCTGACCAGGAAAGGAACCAGTGCGCTTAGGCTTTGCAGGATGACTCCCAACCAACTGGGCCACACCAGTCAGATCAAGCTCCACAAATTTAAAACTGAAATCTAAAGGTTTAGATGCTCTCTAAATGAACATCTGTTAAGGAAAAGTAATGTATATTTGAAAAAAATAAACATTATATTTGAATTTTGGCAAATTAATATTTATTCCTAATACTCATTAGCTTAACTACAAAACTAAGATAGCTTAGTTTTGTTTTGTTTTGTTTTTTTTTTTTTTTTTTGAGATGATATTTTGCTTCTATCTATAGATTCTGAGGACTTTCTTTGATTACAGAAAAATCAACAGAGTGGCAGGGCAGGCAGAAACAAAGGCCTGCTCTATTGCTTGTGTGTAAAATGTTAAAATGTGGATGAGAAGGCAGTTGTTCAGAACTGGCAGATGACAATTCACCTTGAAGTAAATCCTGCAGTTTTTGGTTCTTTACTCTTTATAGCGGATCTGATAGTAAAAACAGTCTTTTTATTACAATCACTGATTGGGTACAGGGCCAAAGGAAATTAAACTACCTGGCCATTGTCTATTATTTTCCAAACGAGGTTATCTTCAGTCTCTTGGGGTACATGTTAAGGATACAGATTTCTAGCTCACTCCCATCCAGGTGATTCACTTATCCCACGATAACCTTAGGGAAACTGGATTTTTTTAAAAAGGTCTTTTTATGATCAGGTAACTTTGGAAATATTGTTCTAGTATATGCTTTTCTTTGTCAAAATTGTTCTTTTAAAAATGTAGGATTATATTTCAGAATTGACTAATTCTTGTAATTCTAATTTCAGCTTTCTATGTCTTCAAATTATTGAGCTAATTTGCTATGAATGAAAATCAGGAAGTCTGGTTCAATTCCCGCTTCCTATATTTAATATGAATTAAGGCAAACTATATAATTATCTTTCATTTTATACCTCAAACTTTTCTGTAAAAATTTTTTTAATCCTCATCTGAGGGCATTTTTTCATTGCCTTCAGAGAGAGATGAAGGGAGAGAAACATCAACACAAGAAAGAAGTATCAATTAGTTGTCCCACATGCGCCAGAAGCGCTAATCCAATGGGCCTGCACTGGGGGCCAAAACCGCAACCTGACCTAGAATTGAACCTGCAACATGCTAGTTGCAGGATGATGTTCCAGCCACTGAGCCGCACTGGCCAAAGTTCAAGCATTTCCTTATTTTCTCTTATGTGATAGACATGTATCAAAGGGGTAAATCAGGACAGATGATCTTTTTGGTCTTTTGGAACTCAAATATTATATTTATAGAACCTTTTCCTATTCAGAGTCACTTTTTAAGATATAATGGACTTCACCTTTTCTTTAATTAGCAGGGTATGCAATAGCACAATCGAGGCTTTTAACCTGCAGTTTATTTCAATGATTCTTATGTCTAAATGGCCTCATAACCTTGAGTGGAAGTTTTCTTACGTGTAGGTTATCTTTTGGAATATAAACTCTTATATAGCACAAAAATCCCTAGCTGTGTACAGTGGTTTTAAGAAATCAATATTTTGGTTAGTTTTTTTTTTTAAGTGGCTAGAAGGATTCTCAGGTACAGTCCATTTTGTCAGTGACAGAATAAAGGGTAAACCTGGATTCACAGAATTTCACAGCCCAGCCTTTGTTGTACAGCATTTTCATCACTTAAATAAAAGCAACTTGGTCACAGATTTGGCCATTTTGGAAGTAACAATAATGGAATAATCAATATACTTCATCTTCAGAAGCTTTTTTCACAAGAAGAAATCTTTAGGTGTGTCTATCAAGCAAGAAAATAAAATACTTTTTGATTCTCAAATCTGATTTTTATTTTATAGTTATCCCAATTCAACATTCTACAAGATATTTTTGAATGTCTCTGTGCCAAATGTGCTGGAGATATAAGAGAGTAAAGTACAGATGCCCCACACCCCTTACCCCAACCCCATTCTTAAAAGGCTTACATTCTGGTGGGGAATTCCAGCAATAAATTAAAAACTAAGGAAACTACCATGCATTAACAGATATACAGGGTATTAGGAGGGAATAAACAGGAGAAGAGGGTAAGGAATGCTCAGGGGTAGTTAAGTGAGGTGCTAGTAGCCTTGGATGGGCTCACCAAGAAAATCCTTTTACCACAGACTTGAAGGAGATGAGGGTCTGAGCTACATTGGTATCCAGCAAGAATGTGCCAGGCAGAAAGAAGGACAAGTGTAAATTCCTGAGGAAGGAATATTCTTGGTAAGTACTTAGAACTTCTAGGATTGCAGTGGGACTGGAATAGGGAAAGCAGAGGCATGTATAGGGCACAAGGTCAGAAAACTAATGGGGTCAGATCATGTAGGATCTTGTAAGTCATTGTAAGGATTTCTGCGTTTACTCCAAGGGTTCGTGCAGCTCTGATGAAAGTTTGCTAGTCAGTTAATAAGATTGCCAGGACTGTTTATTACTAGGTCTTCCAGTGCTGCTTTTCCCCATGTGTGCCCTACGTGATTCTGTTGTGTCTCTGGGTAAAATGAGAAGCTGACCAATGACAAAACTTTACAGGATAGTTTCAGCCACATCAGAAAGATGAAACCATGTGACAGTGGTGCAACTGATGACATTAATAAATCAGGTTTGCCTTTTATATAAATAATCACCAATGTACCATTCATACATACATTTATGTATTTAAATTCACTTTATTTTAATGGATTATTAGTTTGTCACTAATAATGATGTATGTTTTTCTATTTATATTTTGCTTGTATTTGGTTACTTTTTTTTTTAATTAGAGAATGAGGAAAAAAAACAAGAAATGAGAACCTCTGAAGTTTTTTTTTTTAAATAAAAACATTCACTTGCATTATGTAATATTTTAAATGTTAAATACTAATATTTTTGTGACTTTTAGGCACAGTTTAAAATGTTTTCAATATAAGATGTTAATAAAGATAGATAATTCAATCAGATTGATTTAGAGAATTTTTAATTTTAAAAGCTAGCAAACAAATACCATATAATCTTACCTATAAGTGGAACCTAATCAATCAAAGAAGCAAGCAAAATATAACCAAAGACATTGAAATAAAGAACAATCTGACTGCAACCAGAGAGGAGGAGGGAGGGGATAACAGGAGGAAAAGGGGGCAGGGTCATCAAGGAACATTTACAAAGGACCCATGGACAAAGTCAAAGAGGGTAGGTTTGAGGGTAGGAGGCGGGGATGGGTGGGGCGGGGTGGGGAGCTGTGGTGGGGTGAAAATGGAGACAACTGTACTTGAACAACAATAAAAAAAAATAAAAGCTAGCCAAAATTTAGAAAGATATTTCACTTTGTCCATGGCATCCAAATTAAGGATAAAAATTTAACATTCACATAAAATAGAAGTTTTTCTTTTATTTTTAAAAATGTTATAACCACAACCTCTTAAGTAAGTATTTGTAAAGGCATATTAAATTTAACACAAGCTACTGGATATATTTTGAAATCTGTAGATCAATAAACTTGAATATATTTTTCAACATGAAAAGCAAAATCTTATTTCTATATGAAGTTTAATAAAATATTTGTTAAATTATACAGAATGAAATAATTTTCATTACCAGTTTTTTTTCATTTTTAATAGAAAAATCTTATATAGTTTTGTATAACAATTCATTTAATTAGGAAAAATATTTTCTTTGTGAACCCATGTCTTTATTTATGAACCATTGTATCTACTACAACATATAATAAGGCATATAATACTATTTTTAAATTAAAACAAACATCCAGGGAACTTAGGAAGTTTATAGGCTTCATTTCCATCATTTAGTTTTACAGAATAATAGCTTTCCTTTTATCTTTTTTTACCCCTTTTGATATTGACCTCTCTTGCTTTCAACATAAACATATTCATCCATTTAGGTACCAAAACTAGGTACAGGGAATATAAATTAGTAGATCCTAGCAGTAAGGTAAACTGATCAAACCATGTAGACATAGAAATAGTCATTTTCTAGGAATACATCTTCTTGCGCAAATATTGTCTGATTCCACCATATGTTGTTTAAATGCAAAGCACATTTTCCTGTCTGATATTTCCTAATCTTACTGCAACAAAGTGCAATGCTTCCAATTTTTATAAACTTTAGAGAATGTTGTTCAGAAACACCCAGTAATTTATTTTTACATTATTTTGCAGTACAGCAATATTACCTCACCATTGTTAACAGATGTTTTCGTCTCCACAACAGTTTGCTGTTATTTCATCGAACACAAAGAAATGCAATAAGAAATGTATATTCTTTTCCCTCATAACATTTATCACAATCAATACAGTATCGGAGCAATGCTAATACTGCTGTGGTCCTTGGGGGCTGGAAGTGTTTGTAGTGGAGCAGCGGTGCTATGAGCTGGTGCCAGGATACGGTCATGGAAACACTTAACGATAATACTGCTTCAGCAGAGGCAGTAATGGTATAAACAGGGCAAAGGAAATACCAGGATTGCAACAGATGCAATTGATTATATGCCTTGGGGAATATTCCACTCATTTATTTTAACTCCAGTCCATGTAAATCAAGTGACTGTGATGTTGTCAGTAAGACACTTCACAGACGTGGTAATATGCTGTGACAGTGCTCCTGCTTTACTGACACAGGCGATCGTGCCTTTGGACATGAGAATCTGTCCTGAGCATATAGCTCTTGTACTGTCAACTGCAGAAAACAACTGGACTTAAGCATCTGAATCACCATGAACTGTGATATGGCTTGTTCCAAAAATGAAGGTGATAAGACTGCCCTAGGTAGACTGAATGTATGTATTTGAACTTGGTCTTAAATCTCTCATTAAGGAAATGATACTTTTCAATACTACAGTTGTCAATCTATACTAAAACAGTAAAGTAAATTTTAGGCACTAAAATAGTCAACTACAGAAATAATCTAAAATCAGGATTTCAAACAACATGTTTTCTGCAGAGATGCTTTCAGTACAGAAACTGCTTCATGAAAGCCAAGTGTCTTAGTCTTTTTCGGTTCCAGTCACTAAGACAGTATTTTCAGAGTTAAAATTTTCTCTTCTTCTGCCAGACTTAGGCCAGACTAGGAAAACTATGCATCATTTTTCTAATAAGATGCAGGGATAGTACAGAAACTAGGAAAAACAATTTGCATTTCCTTTTATCTCTTACTGATTGAAATCTCCAGCATATCCCAGATTCACCTTTCAAAGTATGGGAGTAAACTAGAGTGGTTCTTTGAAAGCTGGAGCTTAAAGGGAATTGTTAAGCAGTTTAATAGCTGAAGGAATTGGAAGTCTTATAATTAATGCTAATGTATGGCCTCACTCCTATGAAAATGCACATTACATGTACGTTAATTATGATTAGCATTCCTTCAATGAATAGCAAAGAAAATTATAATGATTTGTTACTTATTAATACAATGCTGTCATATGGTCTTTTGTAAAAAAAAAAAGGACTCAACTTCCTCAATAGATAATAAAGGGATGCTAAATTTCAATATTACGACTCCTTTCACTAGATCATAAAATAAGGAAGCTGTGAATTATTTCATTTCAACTCTGCTCCTTAAAAAAAAATCACAGTGTGGCAACTTAACTCATGACTTTGAAAAGAAACCTATCATTTTTTTAAAGTGGAAAATAGAATGCAATCTATTTTTATTATCTATGTTTGATCTGAAGACACAACATAAGCTCTCATTCAGTCTTGCAGTAACTTGAAAATCATGGAGGTAAAAGTTTGAAACTTTTATATGCATTACTAGTATTCATATATTTATTTCTGTTCATATGCAACCATATTGCTATTATACTTTTATCTGTTATAAATCACTGCCTATAAATTCAGACATGCAGGAACTGTCATATACACATATGTGCATAAGATTAGATATGTCTTAGAGCTCATAGGAAATGCAATTCCAGCCACTTCATTACTGGGAAACCCCCCTTCTTAGTGTTGCCCCAAACTCTGGTAAGTGGAAGGCAGCCCTCTAGCCCACAGTCCATCAGGGTAGCGGTGCGGCAGTGTGCTCCTTGTTGAAGCTCAGAGGTTAATAATCTCTGTTGCTTTTATCCCAAATGTGGGCATGGGAATCTTTTTGAGTTCATAATTCCCCTTGGTAGGTCCAGCCACCTCAAATGCAGCCCAGCCCTGAAATCCTGCCACATGATGTGTTGCAGCCAGGGACAGGAAATGGGTTCCCACTCTTCTCAGGATACAGCAACTTCTATCACGCTTGGTTGTGAGGCTCCCAGCATTGCTTCTCTTATTTTCGCTTGTCCTTACCCCTGTCAAAAATATTCTTATTATTCTTTATCCATATCATTATACCCTCATCCCTTAAATCTAGTTTTCAAAACACAAAAGCCAAAAAGGAATCTGCAGTCAGTTAATGCTTTGAGGCCTGCAACCACAAGCCTCTTCCAAGAAAAAGGAACAGAAAGACCCGGATAACTTATGGAAATGTGGGGATGGAAAAATATAGTGAGAACAGAACATAAATTAATAGCTCAATAAATTACCTTGCCTCATTGCTTTAAAATTCCACCTGGAATTTTTAATAAATCAGTACCCATAGTTCATTTTGGAATTATATGTTCAAAAGAAGAAATGGAACACACCCAAAGGGGGAATCATTGGTTCAGTCATTCCCAATCCAGAGATTGTGTGTCGGATTCATACAGGAACCTCAGCAGGCAAATGAACCACACACAAGACTAGTTTGTGCTGTTGCTTCTAATATGCACACATTTTTAAATGAGCTGTACCTTTCAACAATCCTGATTTTATCACCAACTTCGTGCCTATTGAACCATATATTATGAAATCTGGTAATAGTAGTCCACCATCCAACTTCCATCATATTCAGACAGCTGTTAAAAAATTCTTCCTTTGAGACAAATTTGGTTTCACAGAGCATTTGAACCTTAGCAGCCAGTTTGATCTGACTTTACTTATACTGCCACTCACCACCATGGCATAATGTTCATAACACATTCTCACTTCTTAATATAAAAATATTCAAAGCACAAGATGGAGACTAGAAATAGGGGACTGGAATGATGGCCCGAGGGTTCTGTCAGTGCAGTAGAGTTGTGCTAGCAGTGATGGTGATAACTAATATTGTGTGGTGTTTACTCTGTCTTGAGATGCTTCTAAGGGCTTTATAGGTATAACTAGTTTAGTCCTTCTAGCTCAGTGAGACTACTATTTTTATCACCTACTTAATAGATGGAGACAATCAGGGATTCTCCAAGTTCACATTGCTTGTAAGAAGCTGATTGGTATTTGGACCTGGTGGTTTGACTCTGAGTCGCTCCTCTTGACTATTCCACTCAGCAGCATGCTCTCTCGGGATGGAAGGGGAACACCGTCAACTGTGATTCCATTCTCCCCAACCCAACTCATAGTGTGTGCATATCAACTTCTGTTTCAGAAAATAGTATATTTATACTAACTGAAGACAAAAGTATATAAAAGCATATGCCTGATATTTAATATATATTTGTATTATGCAAAATTAAGAGTATAAATAAGTACCATGTTGAGGTCTGTTTTTTCATTCAACTTTATATCATCAGAATTTTCCACTTGAGTAGTTCTTAAAATATAGACTTATCTATAAAATATGTTTATATAAAGTTTTAGATGGTTTCCATTTCCTCACAATTCTAGATAAAGATAGTAAAAATATTTCTGTATTCTTATGATTACTTTCTTAAAATACATTTTTCAAAGTGAATCCCTGGGATAAACTCCATAAACTCATACAAGGATTTGAACACTTTGCCAGATTGTTTCCGCAAAGTAGTCATGCTCTGTGTTCCACGGAGAGTGCAGGGGTGCTCTTTGTGGTATAAGTACAGCGACGCTGGGTATTTCATTCTCGTTTCTTTGTTACTGTAGAGGGCAAAAGGTTTGTTATATGTTATTGGAATCTTTTAATTTTTTTCTGTGAATGTCTGTTTTCCTTGGCATAGGAGGTAAACATATTTTTCTTATTGTTTTTCAAGTACAATTTCCACAATAAGAATACGCAAACTTCGGCTTCTCCATATGTCAGCAAATATTATTTCCTAGTTTGCTGTTTGTCTTCATTTTGCTTAACGTGATTTTTAAATAGAATGCTTAAAAATATAGTTTCAATGCATCAAGAATTGCCTTTGTAGTTTCTTTCTTTATTTTAGTGATGAGAATAGCTACCCTTGTTTTAATTTTGGAGAAATAATCAACTATCTTCTCTAGTTATTTTGGTTTTATCTTTTAATTTTTCATAGCATAATTTGTCTGGAACTTATTTTGGCAAAAATTAATACTGAACTAATTTGAACATAGTGACATCTTTATAAATTGAATATTTTCATCAGTCTATCAGTGCTTTCTTTTGTTTCTTAATGTTTCCATAGTATTCTTCATTTTAAGTCCATGTGTATTTTCATTTTTATTTATCACATTATGTATCTTTGATGCTGTTTTCAATAAGACATATTGATATTCTAACTTTTTATTTTATTCTAGACTCTAGCAAGATATGAATTACATATATTCATGTTACATATTGCATGTATATGTATATTTATACATATATATGTAGTTGACCAGCCTATTGAATTCCCTAATTAATTTTAATAGTTTTTTTAAATTCTACTCTTGTAGGTTTTACAAAAGTTATAGCTTATATATTAAGATAATCATAACCATCTAAAAACAGATTTTATCTTCTTCCTTTCTAATTGCTGTATGTCGTTGTTTTATAATATAGCACATATAGAACATCTAGAATATTAAACAGTGATAAAAATTGGTATCATCTTATTGTTCCTTATTTTAATTGTTCACTCTTAAACAGCATATTGGGTGCTATTGAGGTAATTTAATCAAAAATGTTTAATAAGCACCTAACTTGTGCCAAATACTCTTGGAGATTCTAGAGAAAGAGGCAGAGAATAAACAAGATAAATAAGAAAATGTATTAAGTTAATCAATGATAAATGTTAAGGGTAAAAAAGTGTCCAGGCAATTGAGTACAGTATTTGGGTGGGATAGTCTTTGGTAGAAGAGCCAGGATAGAAATAACCGAGAAGACTTTTGCTTAAAGACCTTCAGTATGTAGATGAGCAAGCCCTGTTAATATCTGGGAAAAAAATTATTCCTGGAAAAGGAAACAGCCAAAGTAAAGGCCCAGAGGAGGGAGTTTATCTGAATGGTTGAGCAAAAGAGGGAAAAAAAGAGAACTTAAATGGACACGATAACAGTGTGGTGATTGCCAGGGAGAGGGGATGGAGGAGGCAGGGGAAAGGATGGGGGATGAATGGTGATGGAAGGAGACTTGACTTGGGGTGGTAAACACATAACACAGCGCACAGATGATGTGTTGTAGAATTGTGCACCTGAAACCTGTATAATTTCATTAACCAGTGTCACCCCCATAAATTCATAAAAATGGAAAACAAGAATAGAGCACACAGAAACCCACATATACACAGAAAGATCTTTAAAGATCTGCAAGTTAATGAGGCAACAGACTATGTAACCTGGGAGGCCATAATCAGCCCTTTGGTTTTTATTCTAAGTGAGCTGGGAGGTTAAGAAAGAAACTGATTAAGAGATTTTTTTAAATTAGAAAAGAATATTGAATTAACTTCAACATGCAAGATCTTAAGAGAATTTGCTCAAAAGTTTTAAGCCCTTGCTATATCTGTAAAACAAAAGTAAAAACAGAAAATGTAAGTGAACTTTAAGTGGTTATTGTACATGAAAGATCTTTCACCAGAACAAAGGGCATCATACTCTGGGGGGAACAAGAGTATGCACACTTGGCTTAAAGATTATTATGAGCTTTAAATGAAATAACATGTGTAAAATATTCAACCACATTTTTGGTAAACAAATAGTAAATATACAAACACATTAGCATACTATTATTAAAGTTAGTTAAATGTTATTACATAGCAAGAGCATTGCCATAAGAATATATGTATAATATTTATAAGGAATGTAGCTTGTCTTTAAAAGATAATTAAACTTTATTAATCAAGCCAAACACATTATTTTTTTATATTTTCAGTAATGTAATTTTAGAATATTTTCTCAATGATTACATTAGCTTCATCTGGCTCTGCTTTGGGGTAAATCTTAGGTACTGTTTTTTAAAAAACTTATTTTAGAGCATTTTTACATTCAGAGCAAAATTGGAAGGAAGGTACAGGAATTTCTTTTACACCAGTGGCCCCAGATAGCTTCCCCCATTTTCAACATCAACCACCAGAAGGGAGTATTTGTTTCAATTGGTGAATCTACATTGACATATTTAGCATATCTCAAAACCCATAGTTTATGTTCGGATTCACTCTTGGTGCTGTGCATTTTATGGGCTTGGACAAATGTGTAATGACATACATCTACTATTATAGCATCGTACGAAGTACTTTCATTGCCCTAAGAATCCTCTCTGCTCCACCTATTCATCCTTTTTGCTCCCAGCCCCTGATCTTTTTCCTGTCACCACGGTTTATCTTTCCCAGATGTCACATAGTTGCAATCATCTAGTATGTAATGTTTTCAGAGTGGTTTCTTTACCTTAGCAACATACATTTAAGTTTTCTCCATGTCTTTTCATGGCTTGATTGCTCATTTCTTTTTATCCCTGAATAATGTTTCCTTTTCTGGACGTAATGCAGGCTATTTATTCAGTTACTTATTGAGGGAAATCATGGTTGCTTCCAAAGTTTGGAAATTATTAATAAGCAGCTATAAACATCTGTGGGCAGGTTTTTGGTTGATATAAGTTTTTAACACCCTTGGGGTAAATTCCAAGAAGTGCTACAGTAAGAGTATGTTTAGTTTTGTAAAAAGATACCAAACTATCTTCCAAAGGTTTTATGCCATTTGCATTCCCATCAGCAATGGATGACACTTTCTGTTGTTTCTTACCTTCTCAAGTATTTGTTGCAGTCAATGTTTTGAATTTTGGTTATTCTGATAGATGTGTGGTGATATGTAATTGTTGTTTTAATTTGTATTTCCCTGGTGATAAATGATGCTTATTCACCATCTGTCTTCTTTGGAGAGGTCAATAAAGGTCATTGACCCACCTTTTAATCATTTTTTTTTATTGTTGAGTTTTAAGAGTATTTTGGTGAAGAGTTCTTTATTATATATGTCCTTTGCAAATACTCTCTCCCAGTCTCTGATTTGCCTTCACATTCTTGGTAATGACTTTTGCAAAACAGAAATTTTATTTGTAATGCAGTCCAGCTTGTTCTTTGTTTTCATGGATCATGCCTTCAGTGAGAAATCTAAAACGTCCTTGCCAAACTAAAGGTTGTCTAGGTTTTCTCTTACGTTATTGTCTAGGAGTTTCATAATTTTGTGTTTTACATTTAGGTCTATAATGCATTTTGAGTTAATTTTTGTGAAGGGTGTAAAGTCTGTGTCTACATGTTTTGTTTTGTTTTTTTTCTGGCATGTAACTGTCCAGAGCAGTCCCCAGCCATTCGTTACAAAGACTATCTGTTCTTCATTGTATTGCCTTTGCTCCTTTGTCAAAGATAACTTGACTGTATTTATTGGGGTCTATTTATGGTTTCTCTATTCTGTTCCATTGATCTATTTGTCTATTCTTTTGCCAATACCACAGTATCTTGATTACTGTAGCTTTGTAGTAAGTCTTGAAGTCAGATAGTGCCAGAACTCCAACTCCGTTCTTTTCTTTTTATATAGTGTTAGCTGTTCTGGGTAGCCCTAGGTACTTTTAAATATTAAAATGTGGGCAGGGAATTTAGCCTTTAGTACTAAAAATGTGTGCGTGATAATCAGGAATACACTATCTCATTATTTTTGAAATCTGCCCTCACGTTTTAGTATATGGATGCAAAAGAACAAATATAACAAGCTTTTCTATTTTGAATACATGGAATTATGTGAAATTATCTGTGTCTCTTGGAGATGGTTAAGAGGGGAATGATAACAATAGTAAAGGTAGGGGTGTGTGTGTGTTGTGTGTGTGTGTGTGTGTGTGTGTGTGTGTGTGTCTGTAAAATCATTTGGGCATTAAACAATCTGCATTTATTGGATGGCCACACAATGCATTGGCTATACTGCAGCCAACTTCACAAAGCAATATTTCAGGATTAGTTGCAATAAGTGAGAACTAGTCGACTCACTTCTAGAATATCACATTAGCAGGTTTTCTTGTACAGCATTCTGGCTAGTGGTACCCAACTCAACCTGAACCAATGGTTTAAAAAGGTAGCTGCTCCATTTCTGAATGAAGGTCTGCCCTAGACCTAGATTTTATTATTAAGTGTTTTATCTTTGAAGCATTAAGTGTTTTATATTTGAAGCATTCTGATTTGAGCCACCTACTTCTGGAAACAGATGAAGATAGTTCTGTTTTTATTAGTCTTTGTGGGACGTAAAATACAGTAAGGGATACTGGCATTATCTTCTCTTTAATGTGGAAGGACTTTCGCTGAAAGCCAGTTTAAGTTGAAAGTGACAAGAGGGTTTTATCTCTTGGTCTCTTATCTCATACCAGATAGGAAATATCTTTGGTTACCCCAGTGTCCAGCAATTTCTTGCAGTATACCCACCAAAGAGAGAGATTTGAGATAAATAATGTTCTCTTTGTATAAGCCTGAAAGGATAAAGACATAATGTTATTTTTCCAGTTACGAAAATACTAAAAAGAAAACAAATGAGGTTGTCAGAAATAAGAGAACATTCAGTAAAATTATATTTATTAATAGGTTCAAGTATTTCAAATACTAAGTGTGTTTGTCCTTGTTGATTTCAGACCATCTGCCCACCTGTGGATCCAGGCTCTTATAGCCAGAGAGCACACTCCCTGAGCTGTGCTTTGATGTTAACGGATGTTGGCATCTTGTGAAAGTCTGCTACTCCATTTGCTTTTTGACTAGGTTGAGGTTATTTTCCACATAGACATTTAGGATTGTCATCTTTAAAGTACTATGTAAGGCATGTTTGTAACAATTCACTTGTATTAACAAAAAGACTCTCTGAGGTATAGTTACATAACTGACCACGGTCTTCTCCTTTTGCTTTGTTTGTCAAAGAGCTTAAACACAAAAGTGAAGCCCAGTTTAACATACTCTGTTATGGCTTAGGTATTAGACTTCTTTCTGAGTCTTGACTTTCTCTTGTAATAGTTTTTGGTTTTAATTCTTTAAATTTATTTGTGTTAACTATACTACATTTGTGTGTGAGTAAAAGTTTTATGTGAATGGATGGATAAACGTGGTGTGCCCAGGCTTTCTAACTCCTTTAGAAACTTTTCAAAGGTTTGTTGCTCTTTGGCAATAAATCTATCACAGAAAATTAAACACACTGGAGACAGACTAATAATCAGGCAGGATTTAGAATACAAAATTGTTAGGGTTCTATGCCAAGTCAAAATTGAAGTGTATCAACACTTGAAATCAGTTCACAGAGAAGTTATAAGTTGATATTACCAATTATTTAAGAGACTCTTTAGAATTTTATTTTCTTGTAAACTAGTGTATGATAAGGCACATGATATTCATTTCACATTGGTTGACACTTAGAAGTTCGGTAACCTCTCAGTATGCTTTAAAGTATTTGCAATAAAGGAATAACTTTATAAATGCCTCTCTGCCTCAGATTTTAAAATAGTATGAACATCAAAACAATTATTCAAAATGTGTATGTATTTTAATATTTCCCCAAAATAGTGATTCTGCTTTTCTTATAAAAGACTGTTTTTCTTAAAGATATTTTAAAGAGACTGTAATTTGAACATTATGTCCAATTTAAATTATACATTTCAGAAAATAAGATAAAAAGTGTAGGGAACATTTAACATGGTGGAAAAGTGGGAAAATTGTTTTTAGTCTAATAATATAAGGGAACTAACTGGCATAGATAAGTAATAATTGGTAATTGACATAGAAAGATAAGTAATATCAGGTAAATTAAAAACACTCTTTGAATACAAAAAAAAAGCTATTTATAAAATGACATTCTCTTGCTCACCTGTTCTTCACCTTCCAAGATGTGGACTTAAAAAGAGTGAATGGTATTTGTTTTTAAGGAAGAGTTCACATGAAGAAAAAAATCTTCTGGTAGGACGCCCTGGCTGGCGTAGCTCAGTGGATTGAGCGCAGGCTGCGAACTAGGCATCGCAGGTTCGATTCCCAGTCAGGGCACATGCCTAGGTTGCAGGCCATGTCCCCCAGCAACCACACATTGATGTTTCTCTCTCTCTCTCTCTCCCTTCCCTCTCTAAAAATAAATAAAAATAAATAAAATCTTTAAAAAAAAATCTCTGGTAGGACAGATCAAGTACTGACATCGGCTCCCAAGGGTTGTTAAGTTGTGGATTCTTAATCTCTGAGGAATCACTGAGTTTTGATCGACAACTCTGTGATTTGAATGACTTAGACGTGGTGCTTTGTACTGAATCCCTGGAAGAGATCAAAGTTGTGGTAATTTTCTGATTATGGTTCTGTGATTTTATTGAAGCAGGCATAGCATGTTCAAGAGGTGTACTTTCTTCTCCTTAAATTAAGCATAGACGTAGATAATGTTTTTAAAATTTTATTTATTATGAACAGTCATTAATGTCTTTTAAAAATACTGTATTTACCTCCAATGAGCCCCTATACCATGCAGCACACACATCTATTGGAGATTTTAATATGTTGCATTTGGTTACACATGTTTCTTTTATTAATAGTAATTTTTTGACAGCTGAGACCATGATGAAAATTATTTGCATTCCCAGAATCTAGCACAATGCTGTGCATGATGCGTGCAACTGAGATGTGATGAATGTGTTACAGAGCAGAACCAAACAAGGGGGGGCCCTGGGACGGTGATGCTCTTACTGAAAGAGACTCAGGTCCGTCTTGTCCGCCGCCTTAAAGGAAAGATATCTCTCAATGCCAGAGATTCGTGAAAAGGAAAGGAAACGTTTATTTAGTGCTATACAAACTTAAAGTAGTGACCTAATGCCTTTACCAAAGTCCCTTAAAACACCCACAAACACACACAGTCCTTCCTTCCCCCTTTGCCCAGTCTGGGGTACCGTATCTCAGGAAAGGAAACAGAAGTCCAGTCTCAGGCAGTGTCCGGTTCTTCCCAGTAATCCGTGCTTGGCTGGTAGGCCTCTCTCGGTTCTCGGCACCATCAGCTGTGTCTCCGGAATTTCTGCTGGATCTCCAATTAACCCAAAGCCATGCAGCACCGACTCATGGCTTACTGGTAAGAGTTCTCTCACCCCTCTTCCAGGCAAAGTCTCTCTTGCTTCCCAGGCCGCGTGACCAAAAGAAGCACCTCAAAGCCATGCAGTCCTCTCCTACCAGAGCTGCGGGGGTCTGCACTCTGGCAGAACCGCGTGGTCCTCTCTCACAGAGATGCAGGGGCCCTGTACTCAGCCAAGTCCGCGTGGTTCTCTCCTCACAGGGCTGCGGGAGCTCCTACTCTGCCAAAAGCCGCATGGATCACTCTTCTATGGTTGCCGCGCCTGGGCTTTTAAATCCCGCTCCAATCTTCCTCTGCAGCCCCACTTCCGACTCCTCCCACACTCAGCCACACCTGCCCTCAATCTGCTATCCTTTCCAGCTTTTCTGGTCGCCATCGCCATCGTGGGTCTGGGCAGGTGTGGCCCCATGTCATGGAGCCAATCATCTCCAAGCTCTCACGCAGGTGCTGTAACTCGGGGGACCTGCCCCCCCCCCAGTTACATCTTAGTGGGGAAGTTACTTCCATCCCCCTGGCTCAGAGCATGGCCATAGCTATTTAACATATCTATGTAGCCAGTCAAAGGTTATAGTTATGTTAAATGACCACACCCCAGAGGTTGGCTGCAGAGCTGTTGCTATGCAAAACAGTTCTCAATGGGCCTGCTCCATTTGTCTCTTTCCTCCACCCACACCTGGGGGTGGGGGTAGGACATCCTAGTATTTTCTGAACACCTTGAGTTCTGGACCCCATTTTAAATGTCCATTTGGGGTCCCCCCCTTGGCCGCACCCTGTAACAAATGGAGAAAGGAAAAAAAACAAATAGGAAAGAAGAAATTTCTGTTTTTTTTTCCTTAGAAAGCTGATCCTGTAATTTTGACTTGTAGCCATAAGGTGGCAGAAGTGTGCCACCACCAGGCCATTCATTCATTCATGTTCATTTGAATAATCATTTTACATACTGTTAGGAATTTTTCATCTCCCCCTAGGCCATGACCTTTTGGCAGTCTTGGTGACTCAGAGAATACAGTAAACATCTGAATAACAACTCACAATACATTTTTGTTGATGGAGCAACTGAAATCTTAGCAAGATGAAAGTATATTGCTGCTAAAGTGGAGCATTCCCTGACAAAATTTCTCTCATATTCTTGGTTTTAATTTCCCGATATGCTTTCCTTTCTCTTGAGAACCTTAATTTTAGCTTAATCTAGTGAAAGTATTCCAATTTAGCTCTAAATTGTTCTTTGCTGTAACATTTATTAAATTTTCTGTTGGTGGGAGGCAGAAAAACTTCCATTATTGTAAAATAGCTATCATTTATTGGGGCCTCACAAGATATCATCTTATGTATATTGTTTCTTTTTTTACTTAATTCTAATTTAATCTAACTTTTAAATTCACTTTTAAAGATGAAGATCCTCAGTTACCAAACACTTAAAGAATTTCCTCTGTGTTATACATGAAGTTATGAGAAAAACCAGGGCATGAATCTAATTTGGGGTTCTCATCTTTTGAGGTCCACCATCAGAATGTATATAACATGTGGGATATTTTTTAAAAAATTATGTTTGCTAATGTCACGCATTTCATTTTTGTTTCAATTCATAATATTGAGATGACCCAGCTAAGGACATATCTATTAGAGTTCTTATCACAATGTACTGTATCTTTCATTTACTTGTCCATTTAATAAAAATGATGAGTTCTTTGAATGCAAAGTTGGATCTTTTACCTTTATATTGCCAGCATCGTGGAAAAAATATGATAGGTAGAAAATACTCAAAAGATACATTTAATAGTTCCTTACTAAAGCTTAGACTCCCTTTTCCCTTAACCTTCCTTCTACCCAAAGGCTCAGAAATCGTTTTCTTAAAGTGAGAATATTCCTTCAATAGATACCGTTGGTTACCAACCTCAATTTCTTCTTTTAACTCTAGTTCTGTTTAGGTGTCAGGATGCCTTGTGTTTCAGGGGAGTTTGAGATGGAAAGGGAATCAGTCAAGGTAATTCAGTGCTCTCGTCAGGGGATTTAGTTAGGAGTGTGCGAGTGATAAGATGCAAAATGAGAAAAAGACTGGTGCCAGTTTACTGGAAGAACTTTCCTTGCCTTTAATAGGTAAAGCAAGGCAAGGACTTGTGTTCTTCTGCTGTTGCATGTTTCTGTATGAGGATATGATGGTTGGAGGTACCTCAGCCATTTTAAAGACAAAAACCAACATAAGAATGGCAGAGCCAAAACATGGAAGGGACTTGACTATACTGTAACTGCCTTTGAAATGTCCTAATCTCTTCTATTGGGAGAGATGATTTAATCAGAACCATTACCTAATCTGCTAATTGTTTTCCTTAGTTTATTATGAATTTTTCTATGTAATCAAACATGGCTACAGTTATTACAGAGAAGATTCCTCTCCCTAGCAGCAGACAGCCAGGGGCTTGTGTTGCAGTGAGGGAAGAGCCATTCACTTCCAGTAAATTCAGCTGCTCCACACAGGTCCAGAACTGACTTTGAAAAACTACTCACCCACCTACCTGTGTTAAGCTGAGATAATGAAAAAAAAAAAAAAATCTCTGTTTTTCTGGTAAAGATGTAAAGACTGGTTTCTCTAAAAAACAAAACAAAGTGTATTGTCAGGCATACATAAATTTATTATAAATTTCATAGACATAAAAGATGTGTATACACAGTTCACAAATAACAATAAAGTATACAATATTCTTTATTATAAGTTATATATAGCTAATTGATTCTCACATAATGCTTCGTTTGGTTTTGCCAAATTTGCATATCCATAAAAAACTGATGATTGTATTTCCAGCATAACTATAGGTTGATATTTTTGTTTGCATTTAAGAATAAAATAAAATGACAGTACAAAGGCATATGTTCCAACTTTACTCAATGGTCAATGACATGACCAATTTCTTTGCTAAATCAGATAGTAGTTTCAAACACTGGAAGAATATTATCTCAGTATTTTGTGCTATTCACAATGTAACGGATATGGCCATGATATATTTTAAGCTTTCTCTATTAATATTTTGTCCATCATTAAGTTTAGACAAGGAATAAAACAATCAATTAATTTTTGATTTTCAGTGTTTGCCAGTTGCTGTGGTATAAATATTCGTGTGATGGCTGACTTTAAGCTACTGACATGATGCCAAAGAACACAAAATTGGGAAGAATATGTGGGGGTGCACTATAATACAATATTTCCCCCTATGAAACCAAGAGGGATAAATCATATCAAAAGCAAAGATAATTATGATATACTAAAATAACTAGGAAGTTATGAGGTTTGAATATTTAATATACACAAAGCTCACTGAATTATATATTTTATATGATTTAAATTATAATATAATTGTGTTTAACAACAAGTTCACAAAATTCCTGAAAATTTAATAATCAGTTCTCACAAGCTGGCAGGGGCCAGCTCAAGCACCATATGCCTCATCACAGAAATAAGTGATTCATTTTCCTGGTTTAATTCGGTTCAATTTGAATAACAAATTATTTAGAACCTCCTGTTTCAATCAGATGTGTTTGTTTTTAGGCAAAAATTCTATTGGCAAGTTGTTTTGTTCCTGCTTGAGAGTTAATGCCAGTGGCAACCTGATTAGATTTTGGTCTTCAAACCAAAATTTTGAAGATCAAAATCTAATCATTTTAAGCTGATCATGAGTGCTAGATCTCCAAATTTACCTAGTAACACAAGTATTATGACTTCTATTATATACAGCACTGAACTCCCTTCTACAAATGTGAGTTTGTCAAAACCTGGGAACGGAGCATTTGAAGGGTTAATGTTTGGCATTTTTTGTATGATATTGGAATAAGCATAAACCTTTTATTATAATCTTATAAATTCATATAATTGTACAATATTTGTTTACAGATCAATTCACACTGATAAATAGCTGAGGGTCCTTGCAGGACATTTGGTTCTATCCAAAATAGCCATTGAACTATTTTGTCCTTGCCAGGATGTCCTCGATCATGTGCTATTGCCATAGGCTACCATGGCAAGAAGGGTAGTTATTGGCAACACAGCCACAACACAACTATTGGACCATAATTGCACCTTCCATGTATTAACACTGTAAGCCAGAAGGATAAATAAATGTTATGGGCTATTTGAGTCAGGGATGCTTTCTACGTGTGGACATTTTGGACAGGACCAAATGTCCACTAATCATGAGGGTAATTTTCTTTCTATTCAGTTCACATAAACTCAAGATTAATATAGCCTCGACTTTTAAGGTTTATTTAACTTATACAGGGAACAAAATTTGGGTTGGAAAGTCATATCAACAGTTTCACAATACTGTCTTGTAATTTGTCTTCTTCCAGTTTATGTCCAGAAATAACATCTCATTATGTTTCTACTCCTGTAGAGAATTCCTGATATTTGTAAAACATTCCTTATTGGAGATGTTTTCTTAAAGTCTAAATTGTATGCATCATTTCATTTGTTCTGTCTTAAAATAAATTAATGGAAAAAAGGAAACTACAGAAATAATCTCTTCTTCTTTAAATTTCATATTAAATAAAAGATGATTTATTTTTGACCCCAAACAATCAGCTGGTGTAGAAGAAAGGATACATGCGTTTGGCACGAGATAAAACGGTATCTAATTCTGCTCCAAGCTCTGGTGAAACACATGGAAATTAAGTAAAGTGTCATTGAAACTGAGCCCTCTCTTATCTCAGTAGGGTCAGGAAAACAAAGAAACTATTCTATTTTCCATAGTTCTAGATTGGGGTTTAGCTGAATTTCACCCACTCTGGCTTACTGACTTGTGCTTACAGATGCATGACAGCTGAACGCCTGAGCAAGCACCTATATGGCTGTGAAATAGGAGAAAAAATACTTTGGCTGTACTGTCACAAATTTATTCCAATTGCTAGAGACATAATGCTGTTAATCCTGGGCAATTTGACACCAATACCTGCTTAATTCAAGAACAATCTTTTCTATAGCCTAATAATTTACAGAATTGAGAAAAATGAAGCCATTTTTCTGATCTCTTCATTTAAACCCAAACTTTCTTTTCTTTTCTTTTTTTGGTATTTACAAAGACTTAACTTGAGAAATGATTTCTAGTATTAATTTTATATGTTGTCACTACTTATTGACTTTTTTCTAACAACTTTTCTCATATCTAATATCTCTGTATTAAATCATTATGAATGGTTATGATATTTCCTCAATAATAATTTCTCTATCTCAATTTGACAAACTTTTAAATATAAACACTAAGATTCAAAAAGTTCCAATTTCTAGTAATTTTCATTAATTATAAGATAGAAAGGAAATGCTTAATAATGATGATTTTTAAAAAGAAGTACAGTAATAATTTTAAAGCCTTTTCTCCCAAGAATAATTCTTACAGAATATGTCTGGATTAAAAGAATATACATCTTGGGCCTACTTTCACTTGTCAAACCTATGATATATGTATGTACATTAAACTTTGGATAATTTTGAAGGCATTTAAAACATTTTTGTTTACCAATATTGATTGTTTGCTACCTAAAGAAACAGCGGAATCTGGTACACTGGAGAATCATTTTTACATCCAGCATAAAGAACAGACATTTTTAGAAATAAATTTTGGAAAGTATTTTTTTTTTTTCTTACTGATAGGCTAATGCAAAATAAGCCAAAGCAAACTGATGGCTTGGGGAAACACTCCAAGACATTAGGTTATAGAAACTGCCAAACTGCTTTTCCCTTCTTCCTCTCATTAAAAAGCCAGACGAGTAAAAAAAAAAGGCCAGATTTCATTTAACTCTTTGGTTATCAGATATTAAATAACTCTACTCAAGTGTACATCAGATTTCTAGAGCATATCTGCCTATTTGAATATATGTACAAACCACATTTAGTTCATACAAAATTAAAAATGGATTTTAATAGTTTCAAACTCAAGGAATAAAAATACCTTCTCTTTAATTGTTTACCTTTTATTTCAATGTGCTGTTGTTAGTGTGTCAATGTCTCCTTTCACCCTCAACACAGTCATAATGATCAAGAGTATGTATGCATTAGTAGTCTGGAGTCTGTGACACTTAATTTTACCTGTCAACTTGACCGGATTAAGAGACGCTCTGATATCTAGTAAAACATTTCTGGGTGTATAGTGAGAGTGTTTTGGAGAGAGGTCAGCATTTGAATCAATAGACTGAACAAAGAAGATACCCCCTCACTGCTGTGTGCAGGCATCATCCCATCTGCTGAGGGCTTGAATAGAACAAAATGGAGAAAGAAATGCAAATTCTTTCTCTCCTTGAGAGCTGGGGTGGGGGTACAAATTTTCCTTCTCTTGGATATTGAACCTCCTGGTTCTTGGGCCTTCAGATTCTGAGAGTTTCACCAGCACCCCTCTGGCTCTCATGCCTTTGGACTTGGGACTGGGAGATACAGCATCCACCCACCTGGTTCTCAGGCCTTTGGACTTAAACTGAATTATACCACCAGCTTTCCTTGTTCTTCACTTTGCAAACTAAAGATTATGTTTGGCTTCCATACATCATGAGCCAGTTCCTATAATAAATCTGTGTGTGTGTGTTATCTGCAGAACACTGACTAATAACAGATTTAGACTCCTTAACTTCACATTTTATATGTTTACTTATGCTTTTGTAATCGCTGTATGTTTCTATAGTGATGACTACGTGCCAGCCAATAGTTTAGTCACATTTACAAATACGGACCCACTGGGTCCTCATAACAACAGAGCCAGTATTCAGACCTTGGCCGTCTGTCTCAGAGCCCATTCTCAGCTCTAAGATGTTGGGTGGATACCACCATTGCTGTAAAATGCAGATAAAAATGGTATCTTTCTCATATATTTTGAATAATAAACCAGTTACTACACATTAAGTACTGGGAGCAGTGCCTGGCACTGTGTAAGTGGTGTGTCAGCTTTCTACACCCAACACGCCATCTTCTAGCTTTGCCTCACATTAGTGCCTTGACTCCCCACTAGTCATCATCAACAAACTCCTCCTCTTTTTTTTCTTTACACAGTTTTGTTTTTGTCTTTTTTGTACTTTCTGAAATCTACTGGATCTCTCTCTCAGTCACAAATTCAAAATGCCTGAGAAATAATTTCACTAATCCACTGGTCACCATTAATCTACTTAACATTGGTAGCTTTTGAATCGTCTGTGGAAACTGCTAGCTCTGTAGTCTGAGGTGCAACCCTGGGCCACTGACCAGCTGTGAGGATGACAGAGTCATGAACTAGGTTTTCTTAAAACATGAATAAACACATAATATATTCTACTGTTCTTCAGTATGAAGACATGGGTGCTACAATTTTAACTACATCAAGGTTACACTCTTTACATCATAAATAGGCTTTATTTATCAACTTAACTAATTTTGTAGCTTGCTTGAGATCTGAGCAAAGCATACTCAGCCAGTAACACTGTGATCTACCTTAAGGTGTAATTTCTGCATTGTTGTGAATTGCTTTGGCTTATTTGCAAAGAAGCCAGCCTGGTATTATTTTAGATAATATTCTTGGGTTTTTTTTTGGTATTGAATAATTTTATATATTATTTGTATTAACTGAGATTATGTAGAAAATAACTTTTTAAAACTTTTTTAATACTGTTAAATACTATTTATCATTGATATGCATTGGTTTTGTTACCTAAACTAATATATAAATTTACAAATATGGCAGAGTTATCACTGAGACCAAACTGTAATCTGGAGTTGGGAATGGTGGTATAATGGTAGGGCAACTTGCTCCCAGGCTTCTATTTGGATACATTGATTGGAATCAGTGGAAGACAACTAGAAAAGGGTAAGCTACTGAAGACAGAGTCTGAGGAAGGGTAGGTTTTTTTTATCACAACCGAGATCTGAGTGTGAGCCTTATTAAAACAGAGAAGACGGAAGAAGTAGAAGATTCTAATTTTTATAAGGGATTCTCTGAGGTAGAGACACAAACTATTGACCTGATTAGATGATGAAAGATGACACAGAGATTTAAAAAAGTTGGATATTATCCCCAGATTTGCAGAAGACAGGATAGCCTTGCAGTAAGGATGAAAGTGTTCAATTCCATTTTTTGTCACCTCTTTCTTTGAGACCTCTGGGCTGACATGGGAGATTTCAACAGAGAATCAGAGTTATTTCAGAATAGATCAGCAGGGGGAACTTATGGGACTCCTCATCTTCAAGGAGTGGATATTAAGCAGAGTTTTATCTAGTGCATGCAAGGTGCTCAAACATGTCTGAACTGAATGACAAATGGAGGCAAAACAGAGTGTCAATGAACACTTTCGAGATGCCTGTAAAGATGCAGGGGTATAATGTAGGAAAGACTAGAGACCTAGAACTAGATGGGTAGTGACAATGTACACACGGAATTTGAGTTATTGTTTGTGTGACTTATTTTGAACCCAAAGGGTGATTTACTCTGAGAAAATATTAGTTGCAAATTGATTTCAAATAAGGTATTTCTTGATCCACTAAGAAACTGTGTGATACTACATAAGCTTAGAGAGGGCATAGAGGTAGCAGTTAAATGCATTCTGAGGCTGGAGAATGTGAGGCAACTACATATTTTTCACTATACTTATATGCCCCTGTCTGATTTTTCTTTCCTGAATATTAGATGGATTTAAAAATCATACAATCAACTTTTAAAGCTTCCTATTGATGTTAGTTTATAATGCATGGAATAAAAATTAATTCACATATTTAACATTTATTAAATTTCTAAACATCTGATAAAAAATTGAATATGGTGGTACCTCAGCACTTGTCACTAATGTGTTCCAGAACTTGTGACAAGTGCTGAAACCGATGAGACCAAACGAAGAAGCATTTTCTCTTTCAGGATGGCATTGTGATGCATACAAGTTCTAACAAGTATGATGAATCCCAAGCAAGCACTGAATGCTGAAACATATTTTTCTCAACAAAATGTGATGAGTACAGGGTTTGACAAGTTCTGAAGCCAACTAGTACTGAAGTATGACTGTATAAGCATTTTTATATCATAAGAATTTTGAATTCAACTCTTTTGTACATATGGACCTAGATTCCTTGTAGTATAGGGAAAAACAGACAATATTTGATAAGTAACTATTTCAGGTATACTCTAAGATTCACTCTCCTTATTTCATTCAATCAGTCAAGATGTTCAAAACTTATCCTCATTCTTCTGATAACTATGATTCCAAGGATCTTAAGTTAATATAAATTAAAGCAGAAACCAGATGGATGGAAAAAAGAAGAAACTTTGATGATGATGATAATGGAGGATTTGGCCACATTTTCTGTGGCACCTATACAAAGCAAAGTTTCATTTAATAAATTACTATGATTTTTCAGTGTCTTTTCTTCCTCTTTCCATGATAACCACTAAACTCACAAGAAACAGTGAGGGTAGAATAGAAGGGAATGTCTTAGAAATTTGTTTTCTCCAACTTTACCTTGTATCTTAATAAGTTTCAGATCCTTTCTTTTCCAATGACCTTTTATGTTCTTTTATTTTCCTTACACATCATGGTGGCATCCTATGCAATATGTCTATGACATGAAACACATAGGGAAGTACAGTCTTCACTTCTCCCAGTTACCTAATGGGCTCATCTCTATAATATGCAGGCAAGTGAGATCATAGCTTAGAAATTATGTAGCAATTCCAGGAAGCTTTTTTTTTAAAAAGGATCTGCCTTGTGCACAACCCAAATCAATTAAAATTAGAATCTCTGGAGGTGAGAACTAAGCATCAATAGTATAAAAACTTCCTGGTGATTTCAAAGTGCAGTAAGTGGAAAGTCACACAGCTGTGGAAACATGCTGGTCTGAGTAGTCCTTGAATGTACCAATCTGCTTCTTTGTTTATCTATTAGTATGACCGAGCACATAGGGCCTGTTCACTTGGCACCTTGGTGTATGATCCAAGAATCAGTATTAGAAGAAATGTGTTTTTATTTACAGCACTCCAACCTTGGGGGCACTGATAGCACTTTAGCTCAGAGCCCTGTTCTTTCCCAAGACCCAGCACTTCACTTGCTCCCCAGAAGGCTAAACCCCAAAGCCAAGACCAGTAGTTCCCCATATTCTTATCTGTGCTTGAGCCAACTGTTTAAAGTCTTGCAGCCACTCTCTTCTTCAGGATCTGGGGTATGTTGTCATCAGCCTCTGTGTAACAGTCCAGGAAAGGCACAAGTCCTGAGAGAGTGGCCTTTCTGCATGTCCCAAGTCCCAAGAGTCAGCATCTTGCAGGGCAGAGTCCTTGATGTCTTCTGAGACAGCTAGAGCAGGCATGATCAGAGCAGCACCATGCTACATCATGGCTCCTTCTCCTCTCCACTCACTCTGCCTGCATGGCTCCTCTGTTACTGCTGGCAGCATGGCTGAATCTCCTTCACTATAGACTGGCAAAGCTGCTTCCTAGTCTCTCAGTCCTCGTGATGGATCACCTTCTCTCTGCCCGCCCTTAGTTTAAACCCTGACCTGGAGCTTCCTATGTGACCTCCTATGCAGATCCCCCCACACTGAGCTACATTTGCCAGATTCCCCATATTGTACTACCTTCTCTCCACTGCCATCCTTTTGGCAAGCTTAATTAAGTGACTCAGGGGCCTCCGCCTCCCTGCCTCTGGTGCAGGCACTGCAAGCTCTCAGCACACATTCTGAAAGTCACATACACATGTTGAGGTCCACCCTGCCTGGTCTCAGGAAAACTGTAACCGCCTGTAGCTAAGGCTGAGTAAGAGGCCTCTGAACCAGGAGGCACTAAGGAGACAAAACTTATTTCCCTGGCATAAACACTGCCTGTTCCGTGCTGGCCCTCATTGCTTGATCAGTTAGTCAATGAGGGGTAAGATTTCCCATGGGGAGAATCACCTAAGACAGGCATGATCATATGGAGGCCTCAGGGAAGGACTTGAGGGGCTGTGGAAATGAAGGGGTAATTGACATCGACCCCTGCCCTCTCAGCTTTGCCAAAGCCCGAGTCCTTGAGAAATCCAAGTCTCCTGGCTGCCTTTGCCTCCTCTGCCTGACTCAGGCCTGCAGAAATAACAGGGGCAGTGCAGTCCAGACCAGAGTCGGCGAACCCCCGGGGTAATCAGACCTGATACGTAGAATATGAAAGATCCTGTAAGACCTGCTTGCTGGAGGATATTCTTTAATTAGAATATGAAGGCACAGGCAGGACACAAAACTAGATTTTTAGGTCCTGTAGTCTTTTTAAATGATAAAGCCCCTTTCAAAGTTAACTACTTGTTTTATCTTCCTTGTCAAACTGTGGTTCACAAACTGTATCGATATTCTTAATAAAAGCCTACTCAGGTGGGAGAACCAGGTGTTCTCCCCTAGGGAGGGTGGCCAAGGCACTCTCCACTAGAGAGAGTGGCTGTTTCATACCTATTTCCCCACAGGACTCAGCTGTCCGTGTGTACGTGTTTTTCGTGTTTGGATGAGCATCCGATCCGCAGCGATGGATACTGCTGGCTTGGTATCCGTCCACATACACATCTTTTGCCCTGAGGCAGTGCGAAGCTATTAACCAGCTAGTATCTAGCGACCCACTTGCCACGGATATGCAAAGTATCTTAAATACAGTATTGTCCACTCTCCCTTCACCAAACCCTCACCCATGGACTATGGAGGTCTTGGGGACCTCTTGCCCTGTACCCCACTTCATTAGTCCATAGCCAACCAACTCCATTTCTGATTCAGGTCTCTGTATGTAGGTATGTTAACATGACTTCTGACTTGGAAGTCATTTAGACTTCTTAAGATGACTTTGTATATCTCTGTTCTGATTTTTAATTAGTTGATTTATTGACTTATACTAAGAGAACTTGCTTTCTTTGGGAATAGTTGTTGGGTAAAGAGATGGGGTGCATTTATGTCACTAGTTTGTAAAAAACAAAGTAGAAAGGTAATAACAAATGTATAACACCACAGGCACTGTTTTTAAGTAACTGATATTAAAATGGTACCTAAAACATATTAGGATTTTATTAAATTTTAGTTTCTTTATCTTCCAGCACACTAGAATTGGCTAAATAGATTTTAGGAAGAAAGAAATTTGCATGATATTGTCAATAGAATTCTTTACATTCCTATAAAAAATCTTGACATTTGCAGTTTTATAAGGAAATGATAGGGTTCTTTAGAATATTTAAAAATTGGTTGATTTGTTTAAACAGGACAAAAAGAATTAGGGTCAGGTTATTTGTAATCTCTTTACCTAGCAATCCTGAAAAACACAGACTTGTGGAAACAGAGCTGCTGCTTGGGTGGCGGCCTTGCGGACACTAGTTCCCATCACAGAGGAGAAACTCTCCATTTTCTCACCAATAAGGGTCTGTGTGCCCTTTCTTTGTTCTTACAACTTTCAGGATTTAATTTTCTTTTGATTCTTTTAGATAATGTAGTCAAATAGAAATTTTTATTAATAAATTGGGGAAGTTGGTAGGAAAGGGTATAATACTGAATTGTTTGAAAATTCTTTGATGTTTATGACTCCCCGTCCCCCAACAGTTTATACAGTTTGAAAGCTATTTAAACTTTCAATTTTTAAAGTTTTCTGCACAGGGGGCACTTTTATTTTCTATTTAGTAGACTTTATATCTTATCTTCAAACAAAGTTGACTTTGAGGCACTTTATGCTCCTGCTTCAGAAGTATCCTTTCATATGTGTTAACTTAGGTGTTCAAGTATTACAAAGTAAATCATAATATAAGTAAATGCTGTTGATATTTTCTTGAATTGTTTGTTGCTTTCACTGCAGCTCAGTTGAGTTCAATTATAGCATATCTATATTTAGTTATTATATATGCTTTTTAATGACTGTCACTATTATGGGAAATATATTTTATCACCTAAATGGAAAAGGTACAAGGAGCTATTTAGTGCCTTTTAAAAATCTTAGTTTGAATTATTCAAGTACATGTGGAATGTGGGAGTTATGCTATTTAGGATAATTTTAATGGTGCTAATTATCAGACATCTCATTTCAACCCACATTAATAATAATATAGCATTCAACTGAAAAACCCAGAGTTATGCTAGCCTTAAGCAAGGCTTGATCTAGTGTCTAGTAGAGCAATCAAGGACAAACTTTATTTTTGTCACTTTGTCTTTCTTGGATTCAAATTCATTGTAAGGTTGTGGCTCCAAGATGACTATTGGCTGCTCCCTTTGTGGCTCCAAGATGACTATTGGCTGCTCCTGGGACTACAACATAATTCCTTAAGCATGTCCATCAGCATTCTGTGCAATGATTTTAGATTTGTAGGGGACTGGTTTGTTTCAGTCTGGCAAATGTGACTCAGCTCTGTATGGAAAACCTACAGAAGCAAGGTGGTGGGCAGGAGCCAGACCTTCAAACAGAATTTTCTCGTGGGAATCAGGCCTAGAAAATGCATACTGACTGTTATGGCTTGTTCTTGCTAAAACTCTATCACCCTGGTCTAAAACAACAAATGTGTATTATCTATCTTCAAGGTAATTCCCAAAGCCTGTGTGGATTCACCCAAGGACAGAGCTAATCAGCTCACTGCCATTCCCCTCTGCATGTTATTTTCATTTCTTTGATTATACCTAAAATGTTGACAATGATATTCTATGTAATAGATAATAAATCTTTCTTTGATGTAAGCCCCGAGAAAAATAATAAAAGCCTGTGTAGGCAAGGGTCGGAGCACTCTCCTTTTGAGAGAGTGGCCGAGGCACTCATAGGCTCTCTGTCTCCTTGAGAGTCACTGTGCCGTTCCCTTTTTCTCCACAGGATTGCTGTCACCTGTGCATTTATTTTCTCTTTCAGCCACAACAAGGTGGAACTTTGCTGGGCTGAGTCGCTATATAGATTCACTGTGACTGTCAGTTTAGGTCATGTGTCTAATCAAAGCCAATCATCATGCATCTAGGTATGAAGTATGCTGATTGGTTTTGCCTAAGTCATGAACTATATCCCTGTTTCAGTGTTGCAATTGTTGCGGAGGGAAAATCATCCTTTACCCTTCAAGTTCCTCTGGCTGGACTAGCAATTAAGTTAACAGAAAACAAATTGATAGAGGACTCAAGACTTGGAAAATTTTAGTTTAAGGTAAAAAGTTATGTCTAGCAAATAATGTGTATGTTAAGCTTTTGTTTCAGAGACTACAGATAAGGCCCATCCTGGCTCCTGGGAAAAGCTGCTGACCTCCTGGGGCACTGGCTAGAGATTACAGCCTGAGGACAAGTTGGAGGCATCCCGGCCTTTTGTGTGACCAACCCCCACCCCTTGGGAACAGCTAACTGCCAAGAATAGGAATGCTGCAGCTTTGCTCACCTAACCCTCCCTGAATTTCTAAGCCCTCACCGCACCTTGTTTGTCCTCCCCTAGCCCCTTATAAAAGATCTGGCCAGGAAAGAGAAGGGAAGATGGTTTGTTAGTATATGAACCCACCATCTTCTCAGATCGCCGGCCATCTGAATAAAGCACCCATAAAAGATTCAATTGCCGTCATTGCTTATTGGATTTGGTAGTGACAGGCAGCCCGAATGCCAGTGTCTTTTCTGGTTACAAAATTAGCAGGAGAAAAACAAATTAAAGTTTACTAATATGAATACCTTCTGTATACATGGGAGAGACCCATAAACACTGAATAGCCAAAATGGTGGAAGTCATCACCTCAAACACCACCTTCAGCTAAAAACTATAGATGATGTTGGGGGTGGAGAGCCACTTATTGCTAGTTAACAGAGGAGCACAGAAACCAAGGACAACACTGTTATGCAGATTTAAGCCCAGAGCCTTTTCCATTGATAGTGAAGGCCCACTTAATTCAGTGAGAAAAACACCCTTGCAGATGGAGATTTTTCACACAAATGTAAATGTCCTTTTACAAAGGGTAACTTCTATTTAGTTTTCACAGCATCTCCCCTGTCTGCTGTTTCTTAAAATTAAGCAGCCTAAAATAAACAACATCCAAAGAGGCAGATTTTGGAGTTGCACGTGCTTCTCAGCTTCAGCAACCTCTGTGGAAGCTACTGTACCCTGTATTAGTGATCTACGGCTATATAACAAAATATTCCAAAACTTAATTTACAATTTCACAGTTTCTGGGGGTCAGGAGTATGGGCATGTCCTAGCTGGGTCCTGTTTCAGGGCCTTGCACAAACTGTGATGAAGGTGTTGGTTGGGACAGTAGTCATCTGAAAATGCAACTGGGAAAACATCTGCTTCCTCCAAACTCACTTGTATTGTTGTTTGCAGAAGTCAGTTCCTGGAGAATTATTAGACTGAAGGACTCACATCTTTGCTAGCTATTAGCCAAAGGCCTTGTGATCAGGAAAGACACCAGCATTCCAGCTGCCTGTCACTACCAAATCCAATAAGCAATGACAGCGATTGAATCTTTTATGGGCACTTTCTTCAGATGGCTGGCAATCTGAGAAGATGGCAGGTTCATACCCTAACAAACCATATTCCCTTCTCTTTCCTGGCCAGATCTTTTATAAGGGGGTCAGGGAGGACAAACAAGGTGTGGTGAGGGCTTTGAGATTCAGAAGCTGCAACATTCCTGTCCTGGGCAGTTAGCTGTTCTCAAGGGGGAGGAGTGGTTATCTGCTCTCCCTAGAACAAGGGTTCAATGTCCCCAGGTGGTAATCTTCTATCAGTGCCCCAGGAGGTCAGCTATTTTTCCCAGGCTCCAGGATGGGCCTTATCTGCGATTTCTGAAACAAAAGCTTAACATACACATTACTTTCTAGACTTATAACTTTTTACCTTAAGCTAAAACTTTCCAAGTCTTGAGTCCTCTATGAGTCTCTTTCAGTTCCTCACCATGTGGGCCTCTGCAACATGGCAGCTTGTTTTATCAAAGCAGGTTGGGAAGGCAATAGAGAATTCTAGCAACCTGGAAATTATAGTATCTTTGCAACCTAGTCACAGATGTATCGTTTTATCTTTTTTGTCATATGCTATATATCAGAAGTGACATAGTAGGTAGTTAGACATGAGCAGGGTAGGAACAATAGGTCAGGTATGGGAGGTCACTGGGGCAGGAAGCCCTTGGTGCCAAGCAGTGAACAATTGTAAGGTAGGACCTTGACCGTTGGAGTGACCTTACCTCCCCTAGCATTTGCTGGTCATGTGGTTAGGATCCTCCCTTGATCTTTCCTCCCCTGGCCTGTTGTTAGTCATGTGTTAGACCCCCTTAGAGGGGGAAAAAGAGTGCCAGAAAATACCCTTATATCATTTAAGCCCTTGTAATACCACTCCCTTAAGCAGTAAGCCCTAGAGATAACATCTAGACCTCAGTTGTGTTTCAGCTTCAGGCCCAGAAAAGCAGCAAAACCAGACAAAGCAATGCCATGGCTGACATTAGGACCAGCTGTGATGGCTAATGATTTCCCAGGCTGGCACAGCCAATCAGTGGAGTCCACTACCCTGAGGAGACACATGGAAAACTGATGAATATTCTATTGAGATCCTCCCCTCAGACTTCCAGATAAAGGCCTTTAAATGAAGGACCCAGTGCATGTTCTTTTACTCTTGGGTATGTCCAGGACTTTCCCATCCCTTTCTTTCTGCAGTCACTCTCTCTGAGGAGCATGCACACACTTTTCTTCCTCTCCTTCCCCTAAGCGTGTTTCCTTTGCCTTTCTCCTAAGTTCCAACGGCTCTACTTTTGCCTCAATAACTCATTTCCTGACCCCATGCAGCCCAGTTGGCTCACCTTTTCTGTTTCTATGATTTTCTAAATAAACTTTTTGTTACAATTTGAGTTCCTTGACTCTGTATTCTTTCTTTGCCCTTTGGGACCATTCTGGTGCCATTTTTCTATGAACAGAAGCAACCACTGGGTTCATCATATATGCAAAGCGTGGGGATTACACAATGGCTTAAATATCAAGAGTCAAGAGTGATTGGGAACCATGTGATAAGCTACTTACTGTGCTTCCTAAATTCACTTTGATGGCCTAGATTGTAGCTCTTTTACATATGATTGACAAATTACTTTTAAGTTACGTTAATTTGACTCAGTTTATGCTTACTTGAGTTGAAATATTAGTTATATGATGCCACTTAAGTTAAAAATATTTCTATCTTTTCTACCAGGCTTTGTATAAGTTAAACAGAGATCAATAGCATCAAAAAGAAGAGTGATAATCAAATTACTAAAGGAAATAGGCTTGGAAAATTGATATCATTTAATTCAGTGGTGCTGTAAGTTATAAATTGCTAATTGTAGGTACCTAAATGACTTTTTAACTAAGCCCAGGCAAATAGTCTAAAAATCAGGCATGTTCTTTTAATCACTTTAGCTCATGCAAATTGTAGTAAAATAAGTGAATGATCTATGAAGAAACATATCCCTGCATCTATCAGTTATCTCTGAGCTGGAGCTAGTTCTGGCAATATAGAGAAGAAAATATTTCTTCCTTAATATTGTGGGAGCTAAAAAACTTTTTCTCTCACCTGCTAAGTTCTTCTAGGCTGCACAAATTAACAGAGATAGGTCAAGAGCAGAAAAGCAAAGTTTTCATACATACTCATGGGGAATCCACATAGGTGTAAACATCCCAAAGACAGTGAAGCAATATTAGTATATAAGACATTTTGGACAAAGGAGAAAATGTGGGGGAAACAGGGTCTTAGATTTCAGAAGTGAGAGTGAGCGATTTATAGATAGTTGAGGGAAAGCAGAACATACGTGCCAGGAAAATTCTTACCAGGCAACTCAGAAACAATGGTACACAGTGAGTATATAGCTAATTGGCCCTGGTCTGAAGCCCTCTGTTTAGAATACTTAATGCACATTAGGCTAGGGGGAGCATCCTAAGATTGCCTTCCTGAAGTAGGTTCTCTGTCTGAATCTCTCTCTCTCTCTTATTTTAAATTATTTTATTGTCGTTCAATTACAGTTGTCTGCATTCTCCACCCTCCACCATCCTCCCAGACCAGCTGAACCCACCTACATCCCTTGCTTGCATCCCTCCTCCTTGGTTTTGTCTATGTGTCTTTTGTAGTTGTCCTTGAAAATCCTTCACCTCCATTATCCCCTCCCATATCCCCTCTGGTTACTGTCAGATTGTTCTTAATTTCAATGACTCTGGTTATATTTTGTTTACTTTTTTTCTTTTGTTGATTAGGTTCCAGTTAAAGGTGAGATCATATGGCAATTGTCCCTCACCACCCAGCTTATTTCACTTAGCATAATGCTCTCCAGTTTCATCCATGCTGTCCTAAAGGGTAGGAACTCCTTCTTTCTTTCTGCTGCATAGTATTCCATTGTGTAAATGTACCATAGTTTTTTGACCCACTCATTGACTCATTGACTGACAGGCACTTAGTCTCTTGGCCAGGAAAGTGGGGAGGGTTAAATACTCCCTCTGAGACTTGTTTCTTAATAAAAAGCTTAAAATCAATATCCCAAAAAGCAGCTTCAGGGTGGCAAGACTTTGCTTCCCTTTCTTATTTGTTTATTTTCCAATAACTGAAGTTTAAAGACTATATCTCCATTAGAGACATGAAATGGAATATTTGAATCCCATAAGCCTGGCCTAACTAATATCAAAGGAAATATATATTTTTTACATTTAAGTTTTTCTTTCTTTTATTTTTTCACTTTCTTTCATTCTTTCATAATTTTAGTGTTGTTCAAGTACAATTTCCTACATGTAAATAATCAAATAAATAAATAAATAAATAAATCCAAAATGTCAATACTTGTTGCCTAAACCATGTTCTCTGACTTTTCCTGGGACTGATTTTTGATGGTGACAGTGAGGTATATGCACTACTCAAATTAAAACAAACAAAAAACATACTCAATAGGTTGGAAAAATTCAGGAGCACTCTGTTGGAAGCTTAGAAATGGCCTCTTAGAGATACGGCTGAGTGGATGAGGCTGTGACCAGGAAATTGTCAGCTCTAATTCTAGCTTCATCTGTGATTTCCACTATGACTTGGGTACACTATACAGCCTCTATGCATATACTTTTTCATTTATAGCAGAAAGGTAGTCAAGCATTGATCAGTCTCATCATGGCTTATGGAATACCTTTGAATTAAATACAAGTGTTCAGATGAGTTATTATCCCATTTCCTCGGATGCAGCACTGAGGTTTACAAGTAAATTTTTTTCCAGTTTATTTTCTATACCTGAATCTGATATGGTTAAATTAAATTTTTATATAGAGGAAAGTGTTTAAGATTTTACATTCTTGTTACTTTCAGTAATATTTACTACATTAATTATGTGTGAGTCAGTATTTTTCAAATTTCTTATATTGGCTTACAGTTTAGTGATGAAGGAAAAATATATAAAAAATAAAGGCAATTCAAAGCAGTGAGGATTAAGTTTATGAGATGGTTAGACATAAGGAGCCACATGCAGGACATTTTTCATGGCCAGGGTGCTGAAAGGAAGTTTTCCAAATGGAAGCCACATTTGATGAGTGACTTGAATGATAGATAGTATTTTAAATTGTGGAGATGATGGGTCATAACTTTTAATTTAGAGGAAAAACAAAACAAAATATATATGGCAGAAATGTACATGTGCTGTACACAGCCGAACAGCTCGTTTTGACTTGGCTCACACAGATTGTGCGTGCAATTAAGTGTTAAAGGTTGAAGTTACTAAGTGGGATCAGGATCAGATTCTGGAGAGCCTTGAAAGCCAGATAAGGAGTTTTACCATTATTTTGTTGTTTGAGGAAAGTTACTAGGGGCTGTGAGTGACAAGATTGAAAGGGGAGAGGCAGAATTAGGAGGCTAGTGTAATAGTTTAAAAGTGGGCTACTACTACACTAAGTATGGTTTTCCTTACAAGCTTCTTACTAAGTAAAAAAATAACTTCCAGCCTTAAGTAGCTAACGTCACTTGAAATTAATTTCTTATGAAATTTGTGTCTAGTAAGTCATTTCTGTCTTTCAAACTAGATATTTCCCTTTTGGGAAAACTCATTTTTTTGGGAAAAAAGATAATTTTGGGGTTGTTTCCTATATGTTCCTTGTTCCTACCCTGTAATTTTTTGCTTAAATAAGAGTTCTTATTCTATCAGCCAAAGATGATTTTCTTTTCTTTCTTTTTTCTTCCCCACCAGGCAGTAAATTTGCAATCCTGTTTGTGACATTGTGTCTGTTTCCATGGGAATGGAAGTAATAGAGCATATTTAGCACTATGGACTTGATCCAGCTAAAATTATTTATTAAGAGCTTGAAATATGAGGCTGTATAAGGTCATGGGTGTTGGCTCTGCTCTGGTGTTGATGTCTTCATCGAAAATGTCAGCTTTTTATGAAAGTCAGAAGCAATTAAAATGTCACAGAAGGGGACAACCCTGCAGAGGTGGCTTCTTTGCCATCTGTACTAGTTTGGTTGGCTTGTTTCTAAGGATGCTTAGGAGAGTTTGTGTGTTATTAACTATAACCAAGTGAAAAGACTCTTTAAAATCTCTGTTTCAGAAGCATGATGTTAACTGCAGTAGAAAAAGAAATGAGGAATTCTAGCCTGGAGAATATGTAGCATTCTCCCTTTTTAACAAATAAGCAAACAAACAAACAAATAAAACTATTATATTTAAGTTTATGTTTAAGCCGATACAAAAGTAACAGAAGGACTTGTGCTAGTTTGGAGGTAAAACTACCCCTTCCACAACTAGGATTTGATGCTATGAGATATTTATATAGTATACCAAATTTTGGACAATAAAGTTTTCATACTTTATGTATTTAATTCAAATAATTATCCTTAAGAATATCTTTGGGAATTCTTTTAAAAAATTCCCACATTTTCTTTGAAAAATGTTTTTCAGTTTATTGAAATATAATCAACATACAGCATTTTATAAGAGTAAAGTGTATGATTTGATAATTTTACATGCATATAATGAGAAATGATTACCACACTAGGGTTAGTTAACACCTCTATCACCTCATGCAATTATCTTTTTTTTATTTTTATTTGGTGAGAACATTAAGGATCTACTCCCTTAGATTTTCAGGTATCTAATACAGCACTGTTAACTGTAGTCACCATGATGTATGTTAGAGACCCAGAACATATTCATCTTATAATTGGAAGTTTGTCCCCTTTGACTTCCATCTCCTCATTTTCTCCGTCTTCCAGCCCCTGACAACTACCAGTCTACTCTGTTTCTATATGCTTTGCTTTTGTAGATTCCACATATAAGTGATATTATACAGTTACTTGTTTTTCTCTCTCTGACATTTCACTTAACCTGATGCTCTCAAGATTCATTCATGATGTTACAAATGACAGAATTTCCTTCTTTCTTGTGGCCAAATGATATTAACATGTGCATACATTTACATACATATATACATCTATGTATATATAATATCTATCATTCATATATGTGGATGACATACATGTTATGTATCATTCGAATACATATCTTTATTCATTCATCCATACAGGGGACACTTAATTTGCTTCCAGATCTTGGCTATTGTAAATAATGCTGCAGTGAACATAAGAATGCAATAATCTCTCAAGATCCTGATTTCAATTCTTTTGGATACTCTGAAGTATAATTACTATGTCATATAGTAGTCCTAGTTTTAATTTTTGAGAAAACTCCACACTGTTTGTACATAGTGGATGAAACCATTTATATTTCCAATAACAGTATTCCCTTTCCTCCATATCCTGACCAACACTTGTTATCACTGTCTTTTTGACAATATCCATCCAAACAGGTGTAAGGTGATATTCCACAGTGATTTTGATTTGCATTTTTTCTCACAATTGGTAATGTTGAGCATCTTTCCATGTTCCTATTTGCTATTTGTATGTTTTCTGCCTATTCAGTTCCCATGCCCATTTTTAATTGGATTATTTGCTATCATTTACACAAGTGACTTTTTTAGATATTAATGCTTTATTGACACATGGACCATAATATGTTTTCCTATGGGTGCATTTTCAATTTGTTCATTGTTTCTTTTGCTTGGAGAAGCCTTTTAGTTTGATGTAGTCCCACTTATTTCTTTTTGCTTTTGTTACTTGCTTTTCAGGTCATATCAAAAAAATGTTGCCAGATTTTTATGTTTTGCCTATGTTTACTTCTAGGAGTTTTACTGTTTCAGGTTTTATGTTTAAGTCTTTAATCCATGGTATAAGGTAGGGGTCTGATTCCATTCTTCTGCACGTGATCGTACAGTTTCTCCAACAGGTTTTCTTTCTATTTTTTTCCCCCATGGAATCCCCTTGAGTCCCTTGTCAAATATGAATGACTATATTGGAGGATTTATTTTTGGGCAATCAGTTCTGTTTTATTGGTTTGTGTGTTGATTTTAATGGTCATATATACTGTATTGATTACTATTGCTTTGTGATATAGTTTGGAATTAGGAATTATGCCACCTCCAGATTTTTTCTTCTTTCTCCAATTGCTTTAGCTATTTAGGGACTTTTGTAGTTTCATACAAATTTTAGAATTTTTTTCTATTTTGGTAAAAAAATGATATTAGAATTTTGATAGAGATGGTATTGAATCTGTAGATTGCTTTGGGTATTACAGATATTTTAAGAATATTAATTATTATCATATATGAACTGGGAATAGCTTTTCATTTATTTGTGTCTTCTTCAATTTCTTTTACCAAAGTCTTACAGTTTTCAGTGTATAGAACTTATACTTCCTCTGTTAAATGTATTTGTATTTTATTGCTTTTAATGTTATTGTGAATAAATTATTTTATGAATATTTTTCAAATATTTCCTTGTTAGTCTATAGAGACAAAACTTATTTCCACATGTTGAATTTGTATCCTGACTGAATTCATTGATTGTTCTAACCATTTTTCTTGTGAAGCCTTTAGGGCTTTCTATGAATAAGATCAGATCATCTGCAAACAGAAACAATTTTTTTTCCTCCTTTTCTATTTGGATGTATTTTATTTCTTTTCCTTGCATATTTGCTCTGGCTAGGACTTCCAGTCTTATGTTGAATGGTGGTGATGAAAATGAGCACCTTTGTGTTCTTTCTTACCCTAAAGAAAAAAATTTTCTAACATTTTTAATTTAATGTTTATTACATGTTTTTCCATTACCATTTAGTCCTATTATACCCCCTCCCCCCAGCAATCACCACACTGTTGTCCATGTCCATGACTCCTTTTTCCTTTTTGCTCTACCCATCCACCTCCTAACTCCCCTCCACTAATAGCTGTCATCCTGCTCTCTATGAGTCTCTCTTTATTTTGATTGTTAGTTCAGTTTGTTCATTAGATTCCATATGTGACTGAGATCACATCGTATTTGTCTTTCTCTGACTGGCTTGTTTCACTTAACATAATGCACTCCATGTCCATCCATGCTGTCACAGAGGGTTAAACTTTCTTCTTTTTAATGGCCGAGTAGTATTCCATTGTATAAACACCCCACAGTTCTTTTATCCACTCATTTACTGATGGACACTTGTGTGCTTCCATATCTTGGTGATTGTAAATAATGCTGTCAATGTTTCACTAATTAGTGTGATCTTAGCTGTGGGCTTGTCATATATAGCCCTTATTATGTTCAGGTACATTACCATATTTTCCTATGTATAATGTGCACTTTTTTGCCCAAATTTCTGAGAGAAAAATAAGGGTGCACATTATACATGGGTAGTACCTGAAATACTTTGTATCTGTTCTTGTGTTTTGTAATTGTTTGTTACATAAAATTTCTTGTACCATAATATATTAAAAAATAAATGCCAAAGTTCCTTTATAATACAAAAAACAAGTATCTAAATATAAACAAACAAATAAATAAATAAAGCAATTAAAATGAAAGATTTTCTTCCTGAAAGTTCAGGCCAAAAATGTGGGTGTGCCTTATACATGATACATTTATACTTATTTTGTTGAGATAATAATGAAAAGATTATGTATATTTTTGAGTAATTTTTCTGCATCCATTGAGATAATTATATAATTTCTATTTTCTAATATATTTATGTGTTATAACTCTTTTTACTATGCTGTGTAATTTGGTTTGCTATTATTTTGTTGAGAATTTTGACATCTATATTCATCATGGGTTTTGATCTGCAGAAATGGGTCTCTTTGGCAGGTGTCCTTAATTGGGTTTGATATCAGGGTAATGATGACCTTGTAAAATGAGTTTGGAAGTATTTCCTCATCTTCTACTTTTGGAAGAGTTTGAGAAGAATTAGCTTTAATTCTTAAAATGTTTGGTACAATTCACCAGAAAAGCCATCCGGTTCTGGGATTTTATTTGTTGAAAGATTTTTGATTACAGATTCAATTTTCTTATTTGTTATTGGTCTTCAAATATCCTGTTTCTTCATGTTTCAGTCTGGGTACATTACACATTTCTAGGAATTTCTCAATTTTTTTAGGTTATCCAATTCGTTGGCCTATAATTGTTCATAGTTGCCTTATAAGATCCTTTGCATTTCTCTGACATGTCATAATGCCTTCTTTTTCATTTATATGTTCACATTTTTGTCCTCTGTTTTTCCTCAGTAAGTCTAGCTAAAGGTTTATCAATTTTATCTTTTCAAAAAGCCAACTCAGTTTTGTTGAAACTGTTTTTTTCTAGTCTCTATTTCATTTGTGTTTGTTTGATGTTTAAAATCTCCTTCCGTCTGCTTTGTGCTACTTTTTTCAACATTTTCTACTTTGTTGAGACGAAGTTAGTTTTTAGAATATCTTCTGCTCTTAATATAGCATTTGTTACTGTAAACTTCCATTTAGAACTGCTGAGGTCAAATCCCATATGTTTTTTTTATGTTGTGTTTCCATTTTTGTTCGAAGGTTGTTTTTGATTTTTATTTTGATTTCTTCTTTAACCCATTGGTTCTTTAGGAGTGTTCTCTTTGAATTTCACATATTTGTGAATTTTCCAATTTTCTTTCTGTAGTTGATTTCTAATTTCATACCATTGCAGTCAGTAAAGATATGTGGTATGGTTTCAATCTTCTTAAATTTGCTAAGAATTGTTTTATGACATATTACATGATTTATCCTAGGAAATTTTCCATGTGCACTTAGAAGAATGTGTATTCTGCAGCTGTTGGATGGAGTGTTCTGTATATGTCTGTTAGGTTAATTTGTTATAAGTATAGTTCAAATATAATGAATCCTTAATGATTCTCTTTCTAAATGATCTATTCATCATTGGAAGTGGGATATTGAGTTCCCTAGTATTATTGTGTTGTTTTCTTCTCCCTTCAAATCTATTAATATTTACTTAACACATTTAGGTGTTCTGACGTTTAATACATGTATATATACAGTTGTTATATCCTTTTGGTGAATGACCCTTTTATCATTATATAATAACCTTTCCTTCTCTTGTTACAATGTTTGACTTAAAGTCAAATGTTTTTTTTCTGATACAAGTATAGCTACCCCTGCTTCTTTTTGCATGGAATGTTTTCCAATCCCTTTACTTTGAGCCTATGCATATTTAAATTTAAAGTGAGTTTATTGTATGCAGCATATAGTTATGTCTTTTAAAAAATTGAATCTATCTGGCCACTGTATGCCTTTTGATTGGAGTACTTAATCCATTTACATTTGGAATAATTTTTGATAGGTAAGAATTTACTAATGGTGTTTCATTCATTGTTTTCTAGATATTTTATAATTCCTTGTTTCTTTTCCTTCCAGTAATTTCTTTTGTGAATGGATTATATTACATAGTGGTATGCCTTGCTTCCATCTCTTTTGGGTATCTACTGTAGGCTTTTGCTCTGTGGTTACCATAAGACTTACATAAAACATATTGTAGTTATAAGAGTCTATTTTACACCGATAACAACTTCACTGATTGCACACAAAGTTTACCTATTTACTCTCCTCACTTTTATGTTTTTGATGTCTTCATGTACCTCTTTTTATATTGTGTGTTCATTAACAAATTATTGTAGCTATAGCTATCTTTAATAAAGGACTTTCAGCCTTGAATTTTCTTCCTTCAGTCTTTATACTAGTGTTACGTGTTTAATATTCCACAATATTACAGAATTAGAGTATTATGAAGTTGACTATATACTTAAATTTATCAGTTTGTTATAAATTTTTATGTTTTTATGTTACTAATAACATAAATGTATCCTTTAATTTTAGCTTGAAGATTTCTTTTTAGTATTTCTTGTAAATCAGGACTAAAGGTGATGAACTGTACCAACTTTTTTTCGCTTGAGATTCTCTCTCACCTGCAGGTCTGGACAACTTTGTGAGATTAGAGTATTCTTGGTTGATATTTTTTTTCCTCTCAGCACTTAGAGTATATTACTTGACTTTTTCCTGGGCTGTAAAGTTTATGCTGAGAATTTATTTCACAGCCTTATGGGGATTCCCTTATTAGTTACAAGCTTCTTTTGTTGTTGTATTTAAGATACTTTTTGTCCTTTATTTCTGACAGTTTTATGATAATGTGTCTTGGAGTAGATCTGTTAAGAGCTCCAAGCTACTCCAAATATATCCAACAATTGAAAAGTTCTTAGCCATTATATCTTTTTTTAAAGGAAATATATTTTAATTGCATTTTATCCATTCCCATTTAACTCTTTTATGCTCCCCAGCCCTGGCAATCACCATACTGTTGTCCATGTGCATGACTGCTTTTTCCTTTGTGCTCGGTCCCTCTGCCCACCATACTTCCCTCCACCATTAGCTGTCATCCTGCTCACTCTCTACGAGTCTGTCTCTATTTTGTTTGTTAGTTTAGTCTGTTCATTAGATTCCACATATGAGTAAAAACATATAGTATCTGTCTTTTTCTGACTGGTGTATTTCACTTAGCTTAAAGTTCTCTAGGTCCATCCATGCTGTCACAAAGGGTGAAATTTTCTTCTTTTTATGTCCAAGTAGCATTCCATTGTGTAAATGTCCCATAGTTGTTTTATCCAGTCATCTACTTATGGACACTTGGGCTGCTTCCATATCTTGGTGATGGTAAATAACTGCAATGAAAATATGGTTGCTTATGTTCTTCCAAATTAGAGTTGTATATATTCCCAGAAATGGGATCACTGGATCAAAAAGCAGATCCATTTTTAATTTTTTGATGTATCACCATACCACTTTCCATGGTGGCTATGCCAATCTGCATTCTCACCAACAGTGCACTAGGGTTCCCTTTTCTCCACATCTTCATCAGCATTTATTATTTGTTGATTTAATGATAGCCATTCTTACAGGTGTGAGGTGATATCTTATTATGGTTTTAATTTGCATTTCTCTGAGATTAGTGACGTTGAACATCTTTTCATATGTCTATTGGCCATTTGTATGTCCTCTTTGGAGAAATGTCTATTCAGGTCCTTTGCCCATTTTTTAATTGGATAGTTTGTTTTTATGGTGTTGAGTTTTATAAGTTCTTTATAAATTTTGGATATTAACGCATTATCAGATATATTGACAAATATGTTCTTCCATTCTTTGGATTGTCTGTTTATTTTGTTCATGGTCTCCTTTACTGTGCAAAAACTTTTTGGTTTGATGTAGTCCCAATTTATTTATTTGCTTTGTTTTGTTTTTTTCCTTTGCCTGGGGAGATATATCAGATATAATTGCTATGAGCAATATCCAAGATTTGGCTGCCTACATTTTCTTTTATGGTTTTGAATTTAATATTTAGGTCTTTAACCCATTTTGAATTTATTCTCATGTATGACATAAGAAGGTGGTCTAATTTCATTTTTTTGCACATATCTGTCCAATTTTTCCAACACCATGTATTGAATAAACTATCTTTAGCCCATTGTATATGCTTGCTTCCTGTTGAATATTAATTGATTATAAAGGTGTGGGTTTATTTCTGGGTTCTCTTTTCTGTTCCATTGATCTATGTGTCTGTTTTTATGCCAGTATAAGGCTGTTATGATTAGTATGGCCTTGTAGTATAGTTTGATATTAGGTATCATGATTTCTCCAACTTTGTTCTTTCTCATGATCACTGTTGTTATATGGGGCATTTCTTCATTCCATATATTTTTGAAACATTTGTTCTAGTAGTCTATGAAATATGACATTGGAATCAATAGAAATTACATAGAATCTATAGATTGATTTGGATAGCATGGGCATTTTAATGATGTTAAGTCTTTCTTTCCATGAACGTAGTATGTGCTTCCCCTTATTTATATCTTCTTCAATTTCTTTCTTCAGTATCTTATAATTTCCAAGGACAGGTCTTTTACATTCTTGCTTAGGTTTTATTCCTAGGCACTTTATTCTTTTCAAGCAATTGTTAATGTTATTTTCTTAATTTCTTTTTCTGTTAATTCATTATTGGCTTATAAAAATACAACTGATTTCTGAATATTAATTTTGTATCCTACTACTTAACCGAATACATTTATCTGTTCTAGTAGTTTCTTGGTGAAATCTTTGGGATTTTCTATGTGCAGTATCATGTCATCTGCAAATAAAGAGAGTTTTGTTTCTTCCTTTCCAATGTGAATGCCTTTTATTTCTCCACCTTGTCTGAATCCTATGGCTTGGACTTCCAGTACTATTTTGAATAAGAGAGGTGAAAGCAGACATTCCTGTCTCATTCCCAGTCTTAAGGGGACTGGTTGTAGTTTACACCAATTGAGTATGAGGCTGGTAGTGGGTTTGTCATATATGGCCTTCTTTATGTCTATATATTTTCCCTCTGTTCCTACTGTTCAGAGAGTTTCTATCATAAATGAGTGCTGGATTTTATCAAAAGCTTTTTCTGCATCTATTGATATGATCATGTGGATTTTATCTTTCACTTTATTTTATATGGCAAATCATGTTTATTGATTTGTGAATGTTGTACCAACCTTGCATTCCTGGAATAAATCCCACTTGATCATGGTGTATGATTTTGTTGATATATTGCTGTAATCAGTTTGTTAATATATTATTGAGGATTTTAGCATCTATGATCATTATGGATATTGGCTGTAATTTTCCTTTTCTTATAGTCTCTCTAGCTGGTTTTCGAATTAGGATAATGCTGACATTATAAAATGAGCTTGGGAGCCTTCCCTCCTGTTGATTTTTTTGAAATAGTTTGAGGAGGAAAAGTGTTATCTTTTCTCAGAATGTTTGGTAAAATTCTTTTGTGAAGCCATTTGGTCCAGGGCTTTTGTTGGGAATTTTTTGGTTACTGCTTCAATTTCAATAGGTGTAATCTTTCTATTTAGATTTTATGATTCTTCCTAACTTAGTTTTGGAGGATTGTATGTTTCTAGAAATTTATCCATTTTGTCCAGCTTGTCCAATAGATGTCCATACTATTTTCTTACAATCTTTTGTATGTCTTTGGTGTCAGTTGTTATTTCTCCTCTTTCATTTCTGATTTTATTTGTTAGAGTCCCCTTTCTCTCTCTCTCTCTCTTTTTTTCATGATGAGTCTGGTTAAAGTTTTCTCAATCTTATTCCTCTTTCCCAAGAACCCGATCTTGGATTCATTGATCTTTTGTATCTTTCTTTTAGATTCTATTTCATTTTTTTTTTTTTTTTTTTTTTTTTTTTTTTTTTTTTTTTTTTTTTTTTTTATTTTTTTCTTCTTTTTTCTTATTTTGTTTTTTTTTTTTTTTTTTTTTTTTTTTTTTTTCTTTTTTTTTTAAATTTTTTTTTTTTTTTTTTTTTTTTGAGATAGCCCTGTAATGCTATGCATTTCTCTCTTAGGATTGCCTCCTTGTGTCCCACAGATTTTGTGTTGTGTTCTCGTTTTCATTTGTTTCAAGGTGTCTTTTGACTTCTTACCTGATCATTGTTCACCCATTCATTGTTTAGTAACATGTTATTTAGCTTTCATGTCTTTGTGTACTTTTCAGTGTTCTTGTGATTGTTTGCTAGTTTCAAAGCATTATAGTCAGAGAAAATTATTGACATAATTTCAGTCTTCTTAAATTTATTGATATTTATTTTGTGTCCTAATATGTGGTCTATCCTAGAAAACGTTTCATGTGCACTTGGAAAATATACATATTCTGCCTTTTTAGGATGAAATGCTCTGAAGATATCAATTAAATCCATTTGATCTAGTGTGTCATTTAAGGCCACTGTCTCCTTGGTGATTTCTGTCTGAAAGATCTATCCATTGAAGTCAATGAGGTGTTAAAATCCCTGATTCTGACTATATTTCTGTCAATCTCTCCTTTTATGCTCATAAAGATTTGCTTTACATATTTAGGTGTTCTGGTGTTGGGTGCATACATGTTTACTAGGGCTATGGACTCTTGTTGGACTGTTTCTTTCATCTTTTTGTAGTGTTCTTTGTCTCTTACTGTAGCCTTGGTTTCAAAGTCTATTTTGTCAAATAAAAGTATTGCTACCCTACCTTTTTATCCCTTTCCATTTGTAAAAACTATCATTTTACATCCCTTTAATTTTTGTCTGGGTGTATCTTTTGATCTGAGGGTGGTTTCTTGGATACAGCCTACACATGGGTCTTGTGTTCTGATCATTTGGCTACCCTATGTATTTACCTAGAAAGGCTATTGTTTAAAATTGAAGTAGAAATAAGGAACTTCCCAATTAAGAAAATCCTAAAGGAGTTTGTTAATACCAAACAAATGCTACAACAAATGTAAAAGAGCTTACTTGAAAAAGTAGAAGAAGAAAAAGAAATACAAAGGAAAGTAGTTAAAAATAAAATGGGAATAAATACATATCTATTAATAATCACCTTAAATGTGAATGGCTTAGACTCAGCCATTATATCTTTACGTATGCTCTCTGTCCCTTTTTCCTTCTCTTCTCTCATTCTAGCACTGCAATAATTAGAAAAATATTTTATTTTAATGATCCTCTAGATCATGTAAGCTTTCTTTAGTCTTTTTTATTTTTTCTCTCTGTTTTCTGACTGGATAATTTCAAATTTCCTGTCCTATAATTCACAGATGCTTTTGTATAGTTGATCCATTCTGCTGTAAATGCTCTTTTGCATTTTTATTTTCAAACCTTGTATTCTTTAGCTCCATAACTTCTGCATTTTTTAATTATTTCTATCTCTTTGTTAAACTTCTCATTTATTTCATGCATTATTTTTCTGAGTTCATTGAATGGTCTTTCTGTTGTTGCTCATTCAGATCCCTTAAAACACGCATTTTGAATTCTTTATCAGATTAACTGAAGATCTGCATGTTTTGGGGGCCAGTTACTGAAAGATTTTTGTGAATTTTTGTTAATGTCATGTTTTATTAATTTCTTATGTTCCTTGAAGTCTTGCATTGCTGCCTTCACATTTGAAGTAACATTCATCTCTTGTAGTCTTTACTGAATGATTTTAGAAAAGAAATACCTTCTGATAGACCTGCTAGGGATTCTGAAGCATTCAGACCTTCTATGGATATACCTGCCCCATGCTTCTTGCTCCCTCTTGTGGTAGAATTCTTAAGAGTATGTCCCTTTTCTTGATCCTGTAGTGCATTAGGCTTGGTGCTGACAGTCTGTCTTTTGCTTTCCAAATGGCAGAGGCAGAGGTAAAGCTTAAGTTTGTGATCTCTCCCTGACCCACATATTCTATCTTTCGGCCTATGATCACTAACTGTCTGTCAAGACTTGCTCTCACTGCTGTTGGAAACTTGCACAGGGAGCTGACCACAGGGTGAACACATATATGGCTGAGGTATCTAGCCAATGAAGATGGCCATTGGCTAGATGGGGCAATTTGTGGATGAAGAATCCCTATTGGCTTGTAGGCAAGCTTCTCTTTGGTGTCCACAATATGGGTTAGTAGGATCTCCATTTCTTTAATTCCCTCCAAGAGTCCAAACTATCACACTCCTAGTCTCTTTCTGCTCCCCCAGTCGTACAGATCATGACTCAATACTCTGGATGAGGCAAAAGTAAATGGGCCTCTTTGGTAGTGACCTGCACAGCTGGGAAGTCATTCACACACTTACCTTCTCCCCCCTGCGCCACCCCCCACAAGAGAAATCAAGGGCTGAGAGGTTCTCTCTCGGCACTGAAATGTACTACCTCAGAAGAGTGATGATGGAGAAAAAGCCAAACTATTTCTCTTACTAAATCCAATGTGTTTAAACAGGTAATTGTTTTTTCTCAACAGTGTTCTGAAACTTCTCTGCTGGAAAGCTGTGCTTCCACAAAGAAAGCTCTTTCATCTGTGGGTGATGGTATAACATAGCATTCTCCAGGAGTTCCGGGACCATAGCTGACAGGAGCTGGAGCCAGTTTACAGGCTGATGCAGGGTCCACAGCTGGGACCAAGGTGTGTATGTCTAGTACCTGACACACAGATGGGTGAGACTTCTCTCAGGTTCCACATGGTGCTATATCCCATAGTTGCCACAGAGGTACTTTTGTCTGTGATAGATGCCAAATTGTTGTTTTGGAGAGGGAAATAAGAGGGGTGTTTTATTCAGACATGTTGGCATCACGCCAGGTAGATATTTAATGCTGTATTTCAAGAAGAGTTATAAAAAGATTATTTGAGGGTAATCAAAACTTCACTATGAACTGAACCATTATTTCATTAGTTAGCAGTTAATCACGATAGACACCTGTGAGTCGCTGTTCCTCATAGATTATTCTTGTTTCCTTGCAGCTATATCCTGAATTGACTCTGGGAAATCTGCCTGTCCAGTCCACCATTTGATTTATGTGGGATGGCATTCATCTTCAAACCTTGCTGAGGGCTCTCGAGACTTAATCCAAACATATAAGCAAGTGATTGCTTCAGGGATAGGTAAAGATGGTAGATTATATTATTTTGGCAAGTATTCACACACTCACATCCACATACAAGTGAACTTCCCCATCCCAGCGATATTCATCTTGGTCACATGACATGTTTTGGCTAATGCCAATGGAATGCGAAGCATGACGATATATGCTACAGTCAAGCAATCACTGTACTTTTTTAAATACATGAAATTTTAATGTGATGGTATCTGAAACATACAAAGGCCTAAAGACATGGTTAATTCTCTATGTATCTTCATTATTTATAAAAGTTGAGTGTTGAGTCAAAAATCCAACTCTAAAAACAAGGTCTTAAAAATCACACATCTACATATATATTAAGACAAGTAAATTGCCTCATGATGTATCACCATCATCCATGGCAGCATAGATGGCTTGCTTATGCCTCTTAATTTTCTTTCTGTGTGTAGGTTCATGATCATCACTCGGCCTCTTCAATGGTACTTCAGTTAAGTCCTTCCCATCTGCAGACTCCACTGCCTAACCAGGGTTCCCGTCTTTCCCCACAGGCTTCCTTTTCTATGGTTGGGTGTGCTTGAGTTCTCAAAATTTACAATGACTTTTTCTCTGATGCTCAAAATCTCTGTCTAGATTTTTAATTCTTTATCTCTTTCCACATTTGTATGATTTCTAATTTTTTGTTTTTTTCAATTCTCACCTGAGTATATTTATTGATTTTAAGGAGAGAGGAAGTGGGGGTATGGGGAGGGAAAGAGAGAGAGAGGTCAGTGTGAGAGGGAAGCATTGGTTGGTTGCCTTCTGCACAGACCCTGACTGGAGACTGAACCTGCAATCTAGGTACGTGCCCTGACTGGAAGATGAAACTGTAATCTTTGGTGCACAGAACAATGCTTCGGGCAACCAAGACACACTGGGCGGGGCATAAGTTTTAATTCTTAAAATAATTTTTTTATTCTATAAAACTCACAGTAACTTTTTAAAAAATTCTTATAGTCATTTTTGAGGATTAGAGAAAAGGTTATTGTAAATTTTGACAAGTCAAATGCATCTAACTACAGAAGGGAGAGCTTGTGTGGAGGTCATTTGCAATGTACCTACACAACCAAACATTTACTAGTGATCCTATAGCACAATATGTTAAAAGTATAGCATTAAGGAATAAAATTACATGCAAAGCAAAAAAAAAATTAACTAGAGTATGCTCAGCATTTCTCCATGTATCAATGTATCAATCATGGCACTTACTTTGATATTCTTCAGAGAGTAATGGCCACTGTTTTACTTCTGCTTTGTGGGTATCAAACACAAATCCTCTTCTGGCAAATTCTAACATGCAGCGTTAGAGAGAAAGAGATTCTGAAAAATAGTTCTCAGCTTAACAAAGACAGATAGTACAAGACACTGCAATGGGTACGTGGCCTATTGGGACTACTTTTCCAGTCTGGATGAGAATGAAGAGTACGTGGAGTGGAACTTGAAGCATGGACAGAGTTTCAACTAACCAGCTCTTCTATAGCATAAGCAAAAAATAAGTGTTTGAGGTAGAAAGCCACAGAGATGTTGAAGTTGTTTGTTGTTAAAGCACACTTGACTAATAGTGAACTGAAATTGGAAGTGAGAGGCTAACTAAACCAAAAGCTAACATATATATATAATTTTTGTTGTTGTTGGATAGGAAGGAAACAGAAATTTGGAGAGTGATCTGTGTTTTTAATGTTTGAGATATTTAAGAAAATTCACAGTGGATTACTGGGAAGACAAATAATGACATAATAAAATTGAGGCTTTGAGTTAACCCATTTTGAAAGGGAATGTTCCTAGTGTGAGCTAATTGTTATTATTAATTGCATTTAATAAGGTTCTATGGAAAGACATGAACTCATAAAAGGATTAATGTTTTCTAAAGGACAACATGAAAAACAAAATAGAGAACTTCAGAGACTTACAGTTTGAGAAATAAAACTTATTTTCTAATATTTAAAACAAAATATTGATAGTTTATGTAAACCACAAAGTCTGATTAATATTGACATTAAGACAGTCTCAGAACAACAACAAAAAAAATCATGGGGAAGCTATCCTAACATTCACAAAATCTTTTGATTAATGTGACCTGTAGAAACATTTTTTGTGTTAAACAATATGGCTCAGTAAAAGATAATAAGAATTGCCTCATGGAAGCCTGAATAAAGTAACTAATTAAGTTGAGAGGGAGAGGCATATTTGAAAAAGAGTTGTAAGTATAGAGGAATATTAATAGAATCAGGCAGAGTGAATCAGTTAAAATTTTAAAAGGATTTTATTTATTGATTTTTAGTGAGAGGGGAAGGGAGGGAGAAAGGGAGAGAAATATCAGTGTGAGAGAGAAGGATCGACCAGACACTGAACCCTCAGCCCAGGTACATGCCCTGACCTGGGATCGAACTGATGACCTTTTGCTTTGTGGGACAACGCCCAACCAACTGAGCCACGCCAGGGCTGAGTCAATTATATTTTCAGAGAGCTGTATGGCCAACAGCAGCATCAGCCTGGATTCAAACCTGTCACTGAGTGTTAAACTTTAAAGTTTGGGATAAAAATGACAATTCATTAGGTAAGCAAAACAATTCTAAATGTGTATTAAATCTAATAACTGAGCTACAAAATACATTAATCCATACCAGATAAAACTCAAGGGATATAAAGAAAAATTTATAAATATAGTTGGAGAATTAATGAACACTTTCCATAATTGATTGAACAGTAAATGCAAAATTATTATTGGACTGGAAGATCTGAAGAATAAGTACTGTTAACTAACTGGACCCAGCTAACATTTAACAAACTCACACAACAATGGCATAATGTGCTTTTTTTTTTTGGTTTATAAGAAACATTTATCAGGTAAAACATATACGAGACAATTAAATCAATCTGAATAAATTTCCAAATATTTTAAAATTAAATACAATTTTAAGTAATCCATGTGTCAAAGCAGAAATCATCAGAAATATTAGTATATTAAATAATTTCAAACTTAATAGGAAAATATCTGTAGGGGGCAAATAATTCAGTGCTTAGATGGAATTTAGTATATTTTAATGTCTTTATCAGAAAATAAAAAGAACTAAAAATGGAAGATCTATGTGTTTACTTTGGAAGCTAGAGAAAAATAAACATGAGAAAAAATGAATAAATAAAGGTAACGGAAGTCAGTAAGATAGCAATCAAGTAAACCATAGAAAGCATTTATGAAGTAAGAACTGGTTGTTGGGAGGTATTAATAACATTAATAAACCCATAACAAAACAAATACAAAAGAGAGAGAACACAAATGAACAATGTCAAGGAACAAAGAGGGACCATCACTACAACTCCTCCAGGTATTTAAAGGAAAAGGGGGCATAATGAACTGCACTAAGCTGGCAACTCTGATATTAGATGAGATAGAATCAGTCTTCAAAGAATACTGATTATGAAAACTGCTGAAGAAATAGAATACTGAAATGTTCTCAAATTTACTGAAGGAACTGCAGTTTATTCAGTGGTCCCCATAGATTTTGGCACCAGAGACCAGTGGAAGATGTGGTGTGGGGTGGGTGGTTGGGGTCAGGGTCCACAGCTCAAGCTCAGGGGCAGGGGAGACGGGAGGCGGAGCTCAGGTGAGGGGCACTGATACCTAAGAGGCTGCTGACCAGCACTGGTCTGCGTCCTGGGGGTTGGGGACCCCTGTATTAAAAATCTTTCTACATAGAAAACTTTATTTCAGATGTCTTTACTAGTTAATTTTATTAAACATTTAAATAAGAAATATGTCAGTATTACCTAAACTATTTCAGAAAATAGAGAAATAGGGAACCATTTCCAAAACATTAATATGACCAATATACTCTTGAGACAAAAATAATAAAGGAATTAAACCACTATAGACGTTATTCTTCATGAGTATAGAATCAGAAATCCTTAGAAGATATTAGAAAATTAAATTCAATTACATAAAAATAATAAGATGGTCATTTTGTAAATTTGGTTCAACAAAAAAATTCAAATATTGGGTTTAGTTTACTACTTTAGCAACTTAGAGGAGAAAACCCATATGATTATTTTATATACATGATACTAAATGCAATCTCTCAAAGACATGAACTTTCATACTACAATTAAGAGGAAATTTTCAGTTGTATGGAGGACATCTAAAAATGTGCTTCTACTAGCATATATTTAACTGTGAAATAGTGGATATTTTGTACCAAACATTGAATAAACACAAGGATATCTACTATCACCACTTTCATTCCTCATTGTATTTAATGTCCTAATCACTGCACTAAAGCAAGGTAAAGAAGAGACAAAGTGTGGAGTAGATAAATTTAAACTCTGTCTCTATATAGATGATATTACCTATGCAGAACAGCACAAAGAGTTCGTCAAATACTACTAGAATTAAGAAGTCAAATTAGCAAGCCCACAGGATAGTCACCATTCAAAATATCTGTTTTTATAGACTGCAAATATGAAATGGAAAATCAAATAAAAAATATAGAAATATTTCCAGTAAAAATGCAAAGATATAAAATACATAAGTAAATTTATTTTTTAATTTTATTTTTATTTTAATTTTTGCTGTTACAGTTGTTCCCACTTTTTCTCTGTTTCCCCACCTCTACCCAGCCCTACCTTCTCCTCTCCCTAAGTCAGTCCCCATGTAATTGTGCATGTCCATGTGCTGTGCACAAATATTCTTTGGTTAATCCCTTCACCATCTTTCATCCCATGCCCAGCCCCCAACTCTTTTCTGGCAGCTGTCAGTCTGTGTTACGTATCTAAGCCTTTGTTATATTTTGTTTATTGGTTTATTATGTTCATTAGATTCCAAATATAAGTGAGACCATGTGATATTTTTCTTTCACTGACTGACTTAATTCACTTAGCATAATTTTCTCCAGGTCCATCTATGCTATTGCAAAATGTGAGTTTCTTCTTTTCTTTTGCTGTGTAGTATTCCATCATGTAAATGTACCATGGCTTTTTTATCCACTCATCTACTGATGGGCACTTAGGCTATTTTCAATCTTGGCTGTTGTAAACAGTGCTGCTCTAAACATAGGGGTGCACATATTTTTTGTATTGGTGTTTCGAGATCCTTGGATTATATTCCCAGAAGTGGAGTTGCTGGGTCAAAGGAGAGTTCCATTTTTAATTTTTTTAAGGATATTCCATGCTGTTTCCCACAGTGGCTGCACCAGTCTGCATTCCCACCAACAGTGCATCAGGGTTCCCTTTCCTCCACATCCTTGTCAACACTTGTTTGTTGATTTGATGGTAGCCATTCTGACAGGTGTAAAGTGATATCTCATTGACATTTTAATTTGTGTTTCTCTGATGATTAGTGATGTTGAGCATTTTTTCATATGTGTAGGGCTCCTCTGTATGTCCTCTTTGGAGAAGTGTCTATTCAGGTCTTTTGGCTATTTCTTAATTGGGTTGTTTGTCTTCCTGGCATTGAGTTGTATTAGTTCTCTGTATGTTTTTCAGATTAAACCCTTGTCAGATGTATCACTGATGAAAATATTCTCCCATACAGTGAGTGGGTTCCCTATTGGTCTTGCTGATGGTTTCATTAGCTGTACAGAAACTTTTTAATTTGATGTAGTTTCATTTGTTTATTTTCTGCTTTGTTTCTGGTGCCTTAGGAGATATAGAAGCAAAAACACTTCTACACTGAATATCTGAGATTTTACTAACTATGTTTTCTTCTAGGATTTTTATGCTTTTATGACTAACAGTTAATTCCATTTTGAGTTTATTTTTGTGTATGGTATAAGCTGGTGGTGTAGTTTCTTTCTTTCTTTTTTTTTTTACATGTACTGGTCCAGTTTTCCCAACAGCATTTACTGAAGAGACTGTGCCCCACTGTACGCTCGTGCCACAGTTGTCAAATACCAACTGCTCATACTGGCGTGGGGTTATTCTTGGGCTCTCTGTTCTGCTTCATTGATCCGTATGTCTGGTCCGGATTAACTTTCTTAAAATGGCCATTCTACCCAAAACAATCTGTGCATTCAATGCAATTACTACTAAAGTACCAATGGCACACATTAAAGAACTAGAACAAATATTCCAAAAATTTATATGGAATCAAAGAAGACCTGCAATGCCCTCAACAATCTTGTGAAAGAAGATCAAACCTTGAGGTATCAAAACTCATGATATCAAGCTGTACTATAAGACCACTGTAATACAATATATAGGTTTAGATTAAACAAAATATATGCAGAACTTGTGAACTGAAAACTACTAACCATTGCTAAGAGAAATGAAAGATATGTAAATAAATAAAGTGACATATCGAATTCATAGTTTGTAAAAAAAACACTATCATGATGGCCAGTCTCTTTAAATCCAGCTGAAGAAACAAGACAATAAAAGTAAAAAATCCAGCAGAACTTTTTTACCTTTTTGTATAAAATAAAACTTCCTGACTCTTGATTTGCTTTATAAAAAACCATAAATATTAACGCAAGAAAAGAGATATTCCAGAAATAGACCTACACATGTATTATTAATTGATTTTCTACAAAATTACTAGTTCTTTGGGAGAAATTATAATTTTCAACAAGTGGTGCTGACATATTGGATATGTGTATTAAAGAAATAAGCATCAACCTACTGCTTTATACAGAATACTTCCACTTTAACAGAACACAGTGTAAAAGCAAGTAAAACAAAAGCAAGTATAAAATATTTCTATAAAAAAACATAGCTCAGATTCTTTATGACCTTGGAGTAAGCAGATTTCTTAGGTCACGTAAAATGCAAAACATTTAAAAAATGACAAGTTGAATTTTGGCAACATTAACCACATTTATTCTTCAAAAAACATTTTACTTATATTTTAGCATTCTATTTATATTATTTATAATATATTTATGTTATATATATATTAAGAGACAAAACTTAAAACAGCACAGATTTTAACTAACAGAGGAATTGATAAACAAATTGTATTATATTCATAGAGAGCAGTGCTAGTCAATGCTATGGTGGTGAACAGCTGATGCAGCACGGAGGAATGTAGCGACACGGAGGGAATCTCTCAAACACGCTCAAGGCTAGAAGCCAGACACAAAGGGTACATACTGTACAATGAAGTTTGGCAAAATTTTTCTGTAGCGATTGTAAGTATTTTAGGTTTTTTGTGCCATATGGTCTCCATCACAACTTCTTAGCTCTGCCACTGTTGCATGAAATCAGCGATAGATAAGATTCAAATAACTGAGTGTAGCTGTGTTCTCATAAAGCTTTGTTTTTAAAAATAGCTGCGAAGCTGGATTTAGCCCAGGAGCCATAGTTTGATTGACTGCTGTACGATTTGACTTATCTTAAATTGTCAAACAGGTAAGACTAATCTGAAGTGATTAGTTTAGCACACAAAATAGTGGCAGTATAAGGTTCGGGTAAGGGAGTGCATTGATTACACAGGATCAGGAGAGTATATTCTGGTGTGAAGTAAATGCTTTATGTCTTGATTGGAGGGGGTGGTCACACAGAATATGTATTTGTCAAAAGTTATTAACTTATTTCATGTAGAAAAAAGAGCATGTGTGGGGGTGGGGGGAAGACAAGAAATATGCAATCTCAAGAAAATTGGCATTTCTGGAGCTCCAAATAGAAGACATAGAAAGACATAGAAAGATAGAAATCTTTCTAAGTTTAGAAAGATTTGGGACCTGGTTGTGCCTGGAGACTTTGACAGTGAATGTATATATTATATACCATATTAGTGTAGGTGAACCATATTATATATTAGTGTCCATTTTTAGTATATTAGGCTTAATTTCAAACTTCTGCTGGATATTAAATTAGCATTCAGTGTTAGTTTCTAGAAGACCCACGATAATTTATTGCAAATATCTCCACGTTTCCAAACAAGGAAAGAATAACTCAACAGGGCTTGCTAAGGAGGGGTGATCTAAACATGCCCTGTAATTCTCTGCCCCTCATCTACATTAAGTATATCAAAGGTAGGCATAGATGTGACCCAATTTGGGGGAAGAGTTTTGTTGGAAAGGGTTGCTAGGATACTGTTGACCCAACCCCATCCTGAAGAGGCTATTTTCTCCTCACTTAAACCTAGAGGGGTTTCAAGAAGACAGGTTGAAGAACTCTAGAACTTCACCTGTGTCTCCAGTAACTGTGGGCTGCCAAGAAGATAGTTCTCTATCCACACCTGAGAAAGCCCAGAGGCAAAAGATACTGTGGCTGGATACTCGCTCTGATGATTGAGCAGTGAGATATTGTAGCTTAGGGAATACTTTGTATACCCAGTTGTTCCAGGCCAAGGATGATCCTGTGTTTTTAGGTTAAAAAAAAATGAAAGATTTTGTGAAAGAGGAATGAAATGCCCCAAGACATAGTCTCCTTATAGAATTGCTGAACAGAAAGCACTTGCCCACAGGAGACAGAGCCTGGGCAGAGGCAACTGCTGGTGAGAATCCCCAGCAATAGAAGTGCTCTGAAGAACCAATTAAAGAAGAATAATTGTTTTGCACTGACAAGCCTAGAGGAAACCAATACCAAATTACATTTGTGCCAGTCAAGAGAGATTTTCCTATTCCTCTTTTTCTTCCCTTCAATTTTGAAGTAACTAGGCACAACCCATGGAGTCGGGGAGCAAAACTCAAAGCAGAACAGATTAAAAAAAGAGGAAACCCAGCACATCTCCTCCCCTCCCTTTCCCATCCCTCCCTTTCACTTCCTTTATTTCTTTGGAGGGATTGACTTTATTTTTATTTTTATAAAATGATTTTATTAGAAAAGTACAAGTTCTGAACAAAAATAAATAATCTCTATCTCATTTCTAGCCCAGCAAAACGTACACTGCATATAAAACTGGTCTAACATGCAATTTTCCTCATCCTCTTTTTAACTTTATTCTTATTGTTGACCCTCTTACAGATATCCCCATTGTGGCATCTGCCTGCAAGCAGGCCCGATGTAAAAATTCAAGACACTTGGAGATTTTAGACAATTTTTTTCTTGTTGCATATACGAATTTCTGAACCTCTTCCAAAAACTTTGAATGAAGGACAACATAAATTTGTAAGTGTTAGTGTGAGAAAACTTTATTGGTATAACTATTTTAATGGCAGCATGATTAAAAACAATGTTTCTTAGGCTTCTCCATTATTTGTGTAATAGCAGACCTGACTGAGTATTACAGAAATATAATCACTGACAGCCCACTTCTCCTTTTATGTATATAACAAACTTATGATTGAATGGAGTAAATGTGGTAAAACTCCGTATATAAAAATCATTTTGACTAACCCTGCCCCATGAGGAAAGAAGGAGTATCAGTTTAGTGACATCTGCATATTTTGAGATCTCCTCTCTGAGTTTTGATGACTACTTGGGGAAACCAATGTAGTGGTAATAATTAGCTGTTTTCCATCTTGTTTTTTTTTGGTGGGGGGGGGGAGGATAAGAGATCTTATCTCAAAATACTGCAGAAATGACTCTGAATTGACCACAGGAAGGATTTCCTTACCAATGAAATGATAATTCTCATGAAGGGGTTTCTGATGATCTCTGCTCCTTTTAGAGGAGCTTGAAAATACAGTATTTGGGGGCACGAGTTTTCCCTGGCTAATTTTGTTGGGACTCCCATAAGCCGAACAATTAGATCAGAGCAGGAGGATGAATGTTTTCTCATGTATACCTTCACAGTCTGGGGGTATTTGGTAATTGGCTCTTCTTTTCGATCACCACTTTACTAAAGCTTCGATAGTTACAGGATGGGAAATTTCAAAAATACATAAAGGCTGCCTCTTTCTAACCTAGTCTGGAATGATTTAAAATATTTCCTTTGATATGATTCCCAAATTCTATATAAAAGTAAAATAACAATATAGAAATAAAACATGGTGTGGCATGTCTAGAACTTTTATAACTAGCTTGACTTTGAAACTGAGTTGAAATGAGTAAGAGATCAAAGCTTTAATGACTTCAGTTTTTCTATTAATTTTTTTTCCTTTGGAAATGTTGGTGTTCTATGGGGAAAGTAAAATAATCTACACTTCAAAACAAAATCATATTTAGGCAAATATGTAGTATTGGTCTTCTTATAGTGGTGATTCATAGGTACTATGAGGTAGAATTTCATTTCTTTTCATTTTAACTTTTATTGCATTTGTCAAAATAGTTTAGAAACAGCTAGCCATGTGCTGTGAAAAAATAACAGAAGTGCAGCAATTCTGAATATAATAATTATAAAGCATATTACTAAATAAAAGTTTACTAAAGGATATTTTCAGCTGAATATGATGAACCTTTGGAGAAGTATGATGACATTATGGTAGAGTAAAAATTTATCAAATACCTTTCTTTCTTGGGGTTTAATTTTTTTCTCTTTTTTAACACAACAAATTGCATGTCTAGGAGGAGTTACTGGCAATGGGTAACCCCAAAGGAAGTGAAATAAAAATTCAAATTGGTTTGGCTTTGGAAAACATCTTGAGTTAGATTTTGATAAAACATTTATTTTCCTATATGTCTTTTCTGGGGGTAGCCTCTAATAAGATTGCATTAGTTGGGCATGTCCAAACTGATAATTATCCATGGAGTGATTAAATTATAGGCCTTGAATAGGCCTCTCTCAAGAAGCCACCCTCTCAGGTCTTCAGCTAAAATCAAGTACTTCTGTTACTTTGGTTGCTTTGTTACTTCTGTCACAGCTTTTGGCTACACCTGCTACTGTCGAACTTGAGCATGCATCAGAATCACCTGGACAGCTTGTTAAAACACAGAACTGGAACTGTACTCCAGGAGTAACTACCTTAGTGGATGAGGGATAGAGCCCAATGACTGGGTAGCCAGCAGTCCCCAGGTGAGGCTGATAGAGTAGCTTGAGTGTCAATAGCTTATATACCTCATTTCACTACCTGTATCTGTTCTCTCCTCCCTTCAAACCTGAGGGTACCGGCTTCTGAACTGGTAGCATAAAATTTCATGTTTCCATTTCCAGGACCGATGGAAACCTAAGCAGGAGGCATAAGCAATATAATCCAGTCCTCAGGAAATCAACACCAGTCCACCGCTCTTCTAAATTTGGCTGAAATTGTGCTCCAGTTCTGAGGGTAACTTTACAATTTTTAATTCCTTTCAAATGTAGCAATTTTCTTCCTTTACACTCTTCTTAGTGTCTTCTGTTTTCTTCCAAGTAATAATCTGCTAGTACATCGCCTGTCATTATTCTTTTTCTAAAAGGTTTTACAGATTTTACCCAGATGAATTTTACTTTTTTTCATTTTTATTTTTTAAAGATTTTATTTATTTATTATTTCTAGAGAAAGGGGAAGGAAGGGAGAAAGAGAGGGAGAGAAACAGCAATGTGTGCTTGCCTCTTGTGTGTCCCTAAATGGGGACCCGGCCCGCAACCCAGGCTTGTGCCCTGACTGGGAATTGAAGGAATGACCCTTTGGTTCACAGGCCGGTGCTCAATCCACTGAGCCACACCAGCCAGGGCCCCAGATGAATTTTACAAAACACTGATTTGCCTGCACTACTTCCTGAGGGATGAAATAACATATATTAATCTTTTAAAGATTTTAATATATCATTAATGTTGTCATCATGCTTAACATCCTACAGTTGTCCCCAATGCCTTGAAATATGCCCTGCTATTGACCTATAAGATAGGAAGCTCATATTTTTTTCTCCAGAGTGTATTCCATCCTTGTATATTGACATCTTGTTGTGCGGATTCTCTCAACCACCCTTGCATCCATACAAATGAATTTAGATTATTGACTTGTTCTCAATAGAACTACCGTTTGGAGATCTGGGTGAAAAACAAACGTCCGTAGCCTGAATATAAAATTTAAGTCTCACTCCATTTTGCCTTTTACCTTTTAGATTCTCCCCTTCTATTCTCTCGAGAGCCTGGGCTTGTGTTCTGCACTGGACACACTTCTAAATCAGTACACTACATTTCTGCTGCATGAAGTTCATGTCTGAATTTCATTCCTTAATTTGCCTAGGTTCCACCCTTCCTTTAAGGTACTGACCAATCTTCTACCCTGTAGGCCCTGTGGAGTTTTACCTGAGCTTCCCAAACTCCTGAAATGTCTCCCTCTACAGCTGTGGTTTGGTATTTTTCTGCAACCATTCTGAACTTAGCACCTCTCTTTCTTTGCATCCAGCAGAGTGAAACTTTGTATCCTACACAAGTGATAGCTTCTGTGATTTCTCTTGTTGTTGATGTGCCTTTTAAATAGTTTTGGTAATAATTTTAAAAAATTTAAAAAAAATAAAGCAATTATAACTCAGCATCCTGTTGAAACACAGAATTAGAACCAAAAGTTTGGACTTTTGCATTTAAAGTTAGTTAGTTCTCAGTTGGTGCTGTAGTAATTTTGAAATGATAAAAGACCAAAAGAATAGCCTGTGCTAATATTATTCTACTGTCTTAGGAGAATGGATTTATATTAATGTGGTTTGACTACCTTGATATGCATATATCAAGCTGGTTATCGGTTAAACTGGCATGATATCTCACCATAACCTTCCTTGTGATTTTCTCAGACTAATATTACAGGAGTTACAGCTTATAGATATATTGTTTGCAAATTCTTGAAATACAATGAAGAGTTTTATTTGAGGTGATCTGATGTTTTTGTTTTTTTCTTTTTTACCCATCATTTCTGATTGAGGAACTGATAATTATTTTATCTAAATATGTCATTTTTAGTGTCTATATTCTTAAGTATTGATATATCTTTAGAATGCTAAAAATGAATACATTTAGTTAATTTAAACATATGAGTAAATTTGAAGATCTCAATGAATGTGCTTTTCCTTTTGAATGTCACTGCTTCTTTTTTCCAATTTAAGGTTGACCCTTTTTATTTTTCATTAGTGTTTTCACTATAACATTTCTCTACTGGTTTTGTTAATTGTAAGAATTAGGTGGTTGCATAAACGTGGATTATTGTTTTACTACCTTTACCTCAGTGAAATATAATGAGAAACGAGAGGAGAAGTAAATTAGAGGAAAGTGGGCAATGCTGTTAACAGAGTGTATCTTGGGAGGCATCCATACTGGCAAATGGTTTAACAAGTTTGACGTGACTACTCAAATTAGTTGATCAAAGAAAGAAGCAAATTATATCAAGGGTTGGTTTGAGTAGTTTTTCTTGGTAGTAAAACCCAACTTTAAAATAGCTCAAAATAGCTCATAGCACACTCAGGGACATGTGAAACTCATGGCAGCATGACTGCATTTACAGATTTCATTTTGTATGTCAAGTGAAGAATGAAAATCAATAGTTTTGTTCTCTCTCTGTCCTCTCTCACTTCCTGTCTTCTTTTCTGTCCCTTCCTCCTCTTTCTAAGTAATTCCCTAATTCCTCCTTGAGCTGTTCTGGTGTTTTCTATGTTGCTCCCGTATTTCCTTTATGTATGCATTTCTTTTCTATACTTATGAAACAAAGTGTAGGAAAGGGGAAAACTAGAGGCAAACTCTGGAAGAGTTTAGAGAAGGGGAAAACAAAGGGTTGCATGGCTATGAGACCCCCGTTTAGAAAATGAATCCTTATTTATTTAGTAATAGAAGGATGAATTTCAAAAATACAGTATTTTAAGTTACTTTCTCATTCTAAAGTTCATATATATTGCAAAAGGTGTTCTGAATGTTAAAAAACTTAGTGCTGAAAACAAATTTATTCCAGCAAAGAGAATAATTGATGAATATAAAAAGAGTGGTTTGTGAAGACAACTTGAATTTTTTATTTTTCAGGAAGGCTTCAATTCTTAATTTGAAAATTCAAGTACTTTTTGATCTTATCAAATAAATGCACTCCAGTGATGTCAGTGCATCTAATATATTGCTATGATTTATTCATAATTGCTATGTACATTTATATTCTATAAGGATAAACACACAATAAATATTCATAAAACACTGATTTTTCCAAATGCATTTCATTACCAGGGATGGAAAAATATTAATCTATCCCTATAGAAAATGTTTCCCAAGGGGTAGCTCTAATAACTTATTAACAAAACAATAAATTGACTCTTTGACCTGGCATAAGGTTTGGCTGACTAGCTTAAACATGGGAATGGGTTTTCTGAACTTTCATATCTACAAGTTACCCATGTAAATCTCATTGTTTGCTGGGCCCACAAGTCCTTACTTCTTACCTTGGTCCTTTATTCCTCTTTATTAGTCTGTTCAGGCTTACATTAAAAAAATACCATATACTGGACGGCTTAAACAACAGGTACTTATGGTCTCAAACTTTTGAAGGTTATCAGTCCAAGACTTGACTTACCAGTTTTGGCTCATCTAGCTTCTGGCTAAGGCTCTCTTGCTGGGTTGTACTGTAAAACACCAGCTTCTCTCTGTGTCCTCACATGACCCTCCCTCAGAACATGCAGGTGGGGACAGAGACAGAATGAGAGCTCTAGTGTCTCTTCTTGTGAGGACATTTATCCACTGGGTCAGGGCCTCGCTCATAATTCTTGCTTTGACCTTAATTTCTTCCTTAGAGGCACCGTCCCTAAATTCAGTCTCAGCATGAATTGCAGAGGAGAGGGGCACACACTTTGTAACGTTCTTTTATTTACCTTTACTCAGATAATAGGTCTCCCTCTCCTGCTCGTGGGCACCTAAGTTCCCTTTGCAGCTCTATGTCCTGTGATTCTTTCTTCTGAATTTTCCAGTGTTGAATGGCTCCAGGCTGCAACTCCCTCCAAATGTATAGCAGCTGCATTACCCTTACTATTCCTGGAAGCCTAGTCTCACTTTCTTACTGAATCTCTTTTCTTTTTCCACTTCCAATATTATTGTGGCTGGAGAGAGAGCTTATCTTTGGGCATATCAGGAAGAATAAAGAACACTTTCTTCCCTTAAGATGTCCAGGTATTAATCCTAAAAAAACTGAATAATCTATGGTTTTAAGGAATTCAATTGAAGATGAAATTAAGACTGTCAGCTGATTTTTGAATTAAATAGATTAGCTTGAATTATCTTGCTAGGACCACTGCAAACAAGAGATCACTTTGAAGTAGACAAGGGAGGCAGAAGAGAAGGTTAGAGTGAGACATGTGGAGACATTCTCTTGCCAGCTGTGGAGATGGCAGACGGGGCCACAGAAGTGTAGGTGACCTCCAGAAGCTAGCAAAGGCAAGGGAATGGAGTATCCTTTAATATCTCTAGAAGGAGCACAGACTTGTCTAGATCTTGGTTTTAGCCCAGTGAGACCTGTTTCAGAGTTGGAACCCCTAGATCTGTAAGATAATTGAGTTGTTTTATATTTTATGCCAATATATTTGTGGTACTTTTTTTTTTTTTTTTTTTTTTTTTAACAGAAGCAATAGGAAATGAGTACTGTGGGAAATGTAGCAAGCCATAGATATGGTTGTTATATGATTGGGTCCCTGGATTACTATTATGAACCCGGACATCAGGAGTTAGCTTGTTAATATCTAACATCACATAGAACTTTTCAGAAATGCCTCTTTCTGGAGAGCCATATCCAATCATAGAAGTTAACCAAGTGTTAAACTTCCTTTTCATAGTTTTGACTATTCCTGGTGACCAGCAGAATTTATGTATACATCTACCTTCAGCTTCTCAGAAGCTCCTTGCTGTTTTGTATAACCCAAGACATACATATAGTAATTATTACCTTAGTTGAGGATGTGTGAATCTGGGACCATTCTTGTGAGAATAACATGAGGTCCTCCACTCAAGACTATCTGAAGTATCTTTGGTGCTAGGGCAGTGGACTCAGCATATTTAATGAGCATTTCAAATGCTTTTAATATATACTACCGTTTGAGATCAATTGCTCTAACTTATCACAATGTGTATGAGAATAGTTTTTACAGACTTCTTAGAAGCTAAAATATTATGTTCAATAATAAAGTAATTCTACATGGATATATATCTAGAAACAAAAAGTATTTTTTTCTAACTTCCAATAGTGACCACGTGTTTCTGAGAAACTTTCCATCAAGCTTATATTTTATACAATATCTTACACATTCCCTGCCCAATGGCAGTTTCTCTTTCAGCCGTTTTCAGGACAACAAACAGTTTCTATGTTTGCCTTGAGGTTCACTTGTCCTTTCATTGTTTCCTTGTGTTATCATGTCATTCCTGTACTTCATCCTTTCTCCTTAGGAGTATAGGCTCTGACATAGTATGTGAGTCTCAGTGGTTTCCTTTTCAATATGTTTTTATGGTTGAAAAATCCAATTCATTAGTCCAGGAGATTGCAAACTATGGCCTAGTACCTGATTTTGTAAATAAAGTTTTATTGAAACACAGAACATGCATTCATGTATTGCTTCTGGCTGTTTTATTGCCATAATAACAGAATGAAGTAGTTGTGACAGGGGCCTTCTGGCCCATAGAGCCTACAATATCTACTATCTGGACCTTTACAGAAAATGTTTGTCAAACCCTGGTTTAGGCCAATATTAATTTCTCTTTTCAGAATTTACTTGTCTAATTTTTTTTGGCAGACAAACTGATATGTTTTGTCTGTTTGGATACATGGATGGCTGTATTTGTGTTGAAAATCCTAGGATTGCGTATAGTTCAGTAAAATAAATTTTGAATCAGAACACAGAATTCTGGGCTCTGCCATTTACTGACTGTGTGACATTCAAATTCTCTGAATGTCAGTTTTCCCATCTATGGTTTATATACATTAATGCATGTAAACTGTTTAGCACATTCCCTTGGCATATGGTTTACCCTTGTAACTTTGATAAATTATCATTTGTAAGTAAAGCCCTGGAATATTGGATGGTGGGCCTCAGTTTAACAAAAGATCACAAGAGAATGGAAAGAAAGAGTTTCTTACAAGTCTTGAAGGAGATACATGGCATGACTTGGGGGCCATGTGGTTGAAGTCAAGGCAGGGAGGGTGCAAGCAGAATGGAGGCAGGACCTGGTGAACATGGCTTTAGTGGGGTCTGTGGGTGGAGGGCTTTGGAGTTCCTGGGCTAAGGTTGAATTGGTCAGTTCAAACCAGAGGAGTGGGATCTTGATAATCTTGGGGACCTTATCTAAGGTACACACAAGAGGAAGACCCTTGGAGATGGTGGACACTTTATCACAAGGGTCCTTGGGGGAGTCACAGGAACTCATACTTATTTGCAGCCTCACAGGCAGCTCTCCAGGAGGGGCTAGTGTCCAGTCCAGGCTCTTGCAGGCTGCTTGGCCACACAGAACAGAACTGAGGCAGCAATGTTACAGAGTAGTTTAGCGAACCCCTCAACATTTACTTTCATTATATTTAATATTTTATTGCCAAGTTAAAATAAAGTGCATAATAAATGTGTCAAGATTATTTTAAATGATACTTTTCATTATATTTACTTTGGTATTAATATATATTATATATATTTTCTGCATTACAGAGATGCTAATAGCTTAGGCCCTGAAGGCAGTTCTACTAGATGCTGCAAACTTATACAATTTAGTGACTCTTCTGACTCTTATTTTACTAATTTATAGGATAGAGATCTTTTACAATGAACATAGCATGGTTTTATTCTGTTTATCTTATATAAAGAATAGTTAGTGCTTAGCACAGTGTTGAATAATCAGTAGTTATAAGTGATCAGTAATTATTGGCTATTATAACCATAAGGATATTTTATTAAACAAACATTTATTGAAAGTTTATTGGCTCCCTGGCTGGTGTAGCTCAGTGGATTGAGTGCAGGCTGCGAACCAAAGCATCACAGGTTTGATTCCCAGTCAGGGCACATACCTGGGTTGCAGGCCATGGCCCCCAGCAACCGCACATTGATGTTTCTCTCTTTCTCCCTCCCTTCCCTATCTAAAAAATAAAAATCTTTTAAAAAAAAGTTTATTGGCAAGACAGAACTATTGTCCAAAGAACTATACATCTTGGGAATATCAAAATGAACAGATGTAGTCTTTGTCTTTAATGAGCTCACAATCTAGTGGGTAGGTGGATGTGTGGGGTGTGTGTGGGGGGGATGGTGTGCAGATGGGTGAAGGTATGTGTATATCTGTGTGTAAAAAGTTGCAATAGGTTGTGACAAATGCTATACATAGTAAAGTCACCTGACAATTGAGGTCCCATGGATGGAAATGTTAGTTCTGTTTTGGAAATAAGTTGGGGAGGTTTCCAGAATACGTGAACTTACTTGGAATCTTGAAGTGTAAGTAAAGAACAATTGAAGTTGGAGCCATAGTATGTGCAAAGCACAGAAAGAGAACAATACACTAAAGTTAAGGAAATTCAAGGCCTTTAGGTGGGCTGCAGCGTGACAATTAGTGCAAGCTGGGAAGTGAGGCTGGAGATATGAGGTGAGGCCAGCTCATGGAAAATCTCTTAAGGCACACAAGAGTTTATATATTTTATCCTGTAGGAGATGAGGTATAATGAAAAGTATTTAAAAACTTCTATTAAGTTTTATACTGAAGTGTTTTAAAAGGAGTTTCTGAATTATGTTAGAATTTCTCATGATGATGATTATAACAACTGCCACAACGGCTACAGTTGTTGGCAGTCCACATATTCAATCTCAAACTTTATGGCACACATTCAAAATAAGCATTATTTTTCTCTTGAAACTAAGGCTCAAATAAGTTAAAGGTCCAAAGTAACACATATAAGTGAGAGAGTAATGATAAATGCTCAGATTGTTTTGTTGACTTCCTATTTTTGTCACTCTGCATTGCACTCTTCCTAAGAATAATAGTCTGTCTACACTTACTAGAATAGAAAATATTGGGTTGGCCAAAAAGTTTTTTTTTTTTTTTTCTTACAATGGCTCTAGTAGCACTTAGTTGTCTTTAGCATCTTTTGAAACAATTTTGTTAGATTTTATCATGACAGCTATCATATCAGTGTGCATTTAAAAATGATCAAAATTCGTGAATTTTTGTGTAGTCATTTTAATATTGAAGATGGAAGAAAATCTGGAATATTTTCAGCATATTATGCTTTATCATTTCAAGAAAGATAAAATATGACAGAAATGTCCCCCCAAAAAGATGATTTGTGTAGTATATGGAGAAAGTGCTATGACTGATCAAACATATAAAAAGTGGTTTGTGAAATTTCCTGCTGGAGATTTCTCATTGGATGATGTTCCATGGTTGGGTAGACCAGTTGAAGTTGATAGTAATCAAATTGAGAGAGACATTAATTGAGAAAAGTCAATGTTATACAATGAGGGAAATAGCCAACATACTCAACTCAAAATATCCAAATTAATAAAGCTGTTGGTGGAAATAAAAATGTCTTTTATTTTATGGAAAAAAAAAAAAAACTAAATAGACTTTTTGGCCAACCCCATACTTTCTTCCTGGCAGAATCAGTACAGTGACCAAAGATACGGGGCAAAGAGGGTGGGCATGGAGCCACATGAAGAAGCATTCCGGTGTTGAGGAGCCCGGTGGAGACGTGAGATGGCAGGCCTAGAAAAAGGGACGTGGGGCCAGGTGCAGCTGCTACAGAGGTGGCAAGAAGAGGAGATGGGTTATGTGCTGGGGGATGTATAACATCAGACATAATTAAATTGTGCAAGTAAATAAATATAAGTAAACTTTTTAAGACCCAGAGAAGGTATAATTGTGGATATTGGGAATACTTGAAAGAAGCTTTAAATATTAGATGATAAAATGTGGCATCAGTGTGAACTCATAGTATATACATATTGCATTGGCCAAAAAGTTCATTTAGTTTTTTCTTTAAGATGGCTCTAATAGTGCATATTTGTCTTTAATTTCATTCAAAACAATTTTGTTAGATTGGATTGTGATAGCTGTCATACCAGCATATGTTTAAAAAAAAGTTGGTGAATTTTTATGTAGCCATTTTAGTATTGAAGATGGAAAAAGAGAAGCAATGTTCTCAGCATTTTACATTTTATTTCAAGAAGTATAAAAATGCAACTGAAAAGCAAAATAGATTTGTGCAGTGTACAGAGAAGGTGCAGTGACTGATTGAATGTGTCAAAAGTAGCTTGTGAAGTTCCTTGGTACTATTGACATTTTGGCCAAATAATTCTTGCTGTGGCACTGTCTTCTGCATTGGAAGATGTTTAGCAGCACCCCTGGCCTCTACCCACAAGAAGTCAATAGCAGGAGTCAGCCAACATACTCAAAATATCCAAATCCATAGTTATTGGTGACAATGAAAAAAATGTGCTTTTTATTTTGTGGAATGAAAACCATACAGACTTTTTGGCCAACCCAATATATTACATATGTAAAATTATAGAGAGGTAATACATAGGTTTCCTAGTTCTGAAGAGACCTAGAAGTAATGATGCCTCAGGAGCAATGAGTGCCCAGAACTTGCTTTCTAAATATCATTCTCCATTAAAGGAAATGGCTGGGTGGAAACAAGTAAGGTCCTAGATATGCCTTACATTTTGTGCAAAAAGTCAGTCCTCAAATGTCCCAAAAGGACAAAATAGTCCATTTGCAGGGACTCCCAATGGACAAATAGAGGGTGGCTTGTGTATCAAAATGTATATAGTAGTGGGTTAGCTCTTAATTAATAAATTAAAAACTATTAATTAATGCTAATATACATTAATAAGTAATCAGGTAAGTAAATGGAAAGCAATTCCTCAGAGCAGAGTGCCAATAAATGTTGGAAATAGAGAATCATTATTTGACAACCATCAGACGAAGATGATTTACTTGGACATTGTCCACAAATGCTAAGATTGGTGGGTTTGAGAAGCAGGATATCACTGTAATGTTGGACTACCTCCTCACCAAATATAATCAATTGCCCACAGAAAACTTGGGAGTTTCAAGTGGAGGAAGCTCTTAGATACCGTGATGCCCAGGTCATCCAAGTTCACATAGCGGGTGTTGAGACACGTTGACGTTGTCTGCTTCCTAATGAATGTGATGCACCACAGAACGCACGGCATCATTTGTTGGTTTTCCTGCCAAAAATGCATGATCTGAACCTGGTTGTGAGGAATCTTTGGATAGACCCAGTGAAAAAATACCATTCTACAGATTAGAAGGCCTGTTTTCTTCAAAACTATAAGAACATGAAAGAGACAGACTCAATAATTGCTCCAGATTGAAGGAATCTAATGCAGGATAACAAAATGTGAGCATATCCCTAGGATACTGGACTAGAAAGAAAAATGAGAATGAGACATTTTGAGGTGTTTTGATTACACATTTCTGGGCCAGATGGGACCCCATAAGCTAGTGAGAGAAAGCAATAGCCATTGTATTATATCTAATGATATTTTAGGTCAGACATTTTCACCCTGCTTATGTGAACAATTCTTCTGTGCAATGTGGTGTGGAACACTGGCAGGCGGGATGGAATGGAGGGCCCAGTTTGTCCTCAATTATGTTTCTAGAGCCTTGGCAGGGATGGCTGGAAGGCTGAGCTTAGCTGTGACTGTGAAAGGGACTGCTTACCTGTGACCACTCCAGCACAGTGGTCTCATGGAATCAGGCTTCTTATATGGCAGTTCAGAGTTCTGTGCATTATATTGGTAAGAAGTCATTAATGTCACCCAGATTCAAGAAGGGGGACATTAAATATCACATCTCAAAGGGAGCATGGGCAAAGCTATTATTGTCATCTTTGATCAACCACAGTGGAACTGTAAGCAAATTTGCAGTGGAGTCTGAGAAGCTGGTGGTAATATATCAATGTTGAATACGTGATTTGGAGGGTTATATGGTAGTTATGTAGACATATGTTCTAGTTTTACAGTAGTACACACTGGAGTTTTTGTAGTATTTATGGATAATGGGGGGTCATATATGCAGCTTGCTCTCAAAAGGCTCTGAAATGGACTAAGATACAGGCATATACATATACACACAAGTACAAACACACCTGAGGGTGTGTGTATGTGCATATGTATATACACATTGTGTGTGCGTACATTTATCAGTATATGCATATGTCTGTGGAGAGGGTGAGGGGGTTGTGATAGGGCAAGTGTGGTAAAATGGTAACAATTGGGTATTCTGGTTGAAGGAAATCTGGGAGTTCTAGCTATTTTCTATGTATATAAAATTTCAAAATATAAAAAATTTAAATTTATTTTTTAAATGTTTTATTGTTTATGTTATTACAGTTGTCCCAATTTCCCCCCTTTTGCTCCCCTCCACCCAGCCTGCCTCCCACTTCAATAGTCAATCCCTACACTGTTGTCCATATCCATGAGTGATGCATACATGTTCTTTGATCAATCCCTTCACCTTCTTTCAATCAGCCCTGGCTTCCTCCGTCCCCTCTTGGAGCTGTCAGTCTGTTCCATGATTCTATACCTCTGGTTTTATTTTGCTCATTAGTTAATTTTGTTCATTAGATTCCTCTTATACATGAGATCATATTTTATTTTTCACTGACTGACTTATTTTACTAAGTATACTGTATTTTTCAGACTATAAGATGCATGTTCCCCCCACTCAAATTTGGGAGGAATAATGGTTATTAATGCTGCTATTGAGTTCTGTTTACATTTACATTGGTAAAATATTATGTTTTTTATGTTATTAAATATTTTACCACATTTTTTGCTTCAAAATTTTTTTTCCTATTTTCCTCCTCTAAAACCTAGGTGCATCTAATGGTCCAGAAATATGGTAATAGTCTCCAGTTCTATTCATGCTGTTGCAAAAAGTAGAAGTTCCTTCTTTCTTTCTGCTGTGTAGTATTACATTGTGTAAGTGTACCACAGATTTTTATCCACCCATCTACTGATGGGCACTTAGACTATTTCCAGCACTTGGCTATTATAAATAGTGCTGCTATGAACATAGGGGTACATAAATTCTTTTGAATTGGTGTTTCAGGATTCTTCTGATATATTCCCAGCAATGGAATTGCTGGGTCAACAGGCAGTTTCATTTCTAGATTATTTTCTTTCTTTCTTTATTTTTAGAGAGGGAAGAAAGGGAGAGAGAGAAACATCAATGTGTGGTTGCTGGGGGCTGTGGCCTGCAACCCAGGCATGTGCCCTGACTGGGAATCGAACCTGCAATGCTTTGGTTCACAGCCCGCACTCAATTCACTGAGCTACGCCAGCCAGGGCCTCTAGATTATTTTTTTGCGGACTTTCCATATAATTTTCTACAGTGGCTGTACCAGTCTGCCTTCCCACCAAAAGTGCACTAGGGTTCCCTTTTCTCCACATCCTCACCAGCACTTTTTTGTTGATTTATTAATGATGGCCATTCTCACTGGTGTGAGGTGATATCTCTTTGTGGTTTTAATTTGCATCTCTGTGATGGCTAGTGGTGTCGAGCATCCTTTCATATGTCTCTGGGCCCTCTGTATGTCCTCTGGAGAAATGTCTGTTCAGGTCCTTTGTTCATCTTTTGGTTGGATTTTTTTTTTGTCTTCTTGGTGTTGAGTCATATAAATTCTTTATAAGTTTTGGAGATTAAATCCTTGTCTGATGTATCATTTGCAAGTATGAGCAGTTGATTCCTATTTCATTCTGATGATGGTTTCTTTACCTGTGCAGAAGTACTTTAATTTGAGGTAATCACACTTGTTTGCTTTTTCCTTTGTTTCCCTTGCCCTAGGGAATATATCAGCAAAAACATTGGTACATAAGAGATCTGAAATTTTGATTCCTATGTTTTCTTTCCTCTAGAATTTTGATGGTATCACAACTTATATTTAAATCTTTTATTCATTTTGATTTTATTCTGGTGTATGGTGTAAGATGGTGGTCTAGGTTCATTTTTTTGCATGTACTATTCCAGTTCTCCCAAAACCATTTATTGCAGATACTATCTTTATTCCATTGTATGCTCTTTACTCCTTTGTCAAATATTAATTGACCATATAATAAACAAATTCAGCAAAGTAGTAAAATACAAAGTCAGTATTCAGAAATTGATGGCACTTTCATAAACCAATAATGAACTATGAGAAAGAGAAACTAAGAAAACAATCCCATTTACTATAGCAAAAAGAAAATAAAGTGCTCAGGAATAAATTTAACCAAGGAGGTAAAACACCTATACTGAGAAAACTTTAGGACACTGAGGAAATAGACTGAGAAAGATATAAATAAATGGAAGCATATACTGTATTCATGGATAGGAAGAGTTAACATCATTAAAATATCCATACTACCCACAGCAATCTATTGATTCAGCACAACTGCTATCAAGATACCAATGGCATATTTCAGAGAACCAGAACAAATATTCCAAAAATTTATATGGAACCAAATATTCTCAATAGCCTCAGCAATCTTGAGAAAAAGAAAAAAACTTAGAGGGATCACAATACCTTATATAAAACTATACTACATGTCCACTGTAATCAAAACAGCCTGGCAGCTTGGTACTGGCAGAAGAACAGGCATATGGATCAATGGAACAGAAGAGAGAGGCCAGAAATAAACCTACGTCTTTATGGTCAAAACATTTAAATTTAAAGCAAAGGGAAAAATGATGCAAGTTTTATGTAAGACATCTGCAGTTGACATAAAAAGGATGAGTTGAAGATAAATAAGGCATTAGTTGCCAAGTAGGCATTAAATTGAGAGAGACGGGCTGCTTGAAACACTGTCATAAGCACAGACCTTCCATGAGCTGCTCACTTATGTAGAGTGGCGGGCAGGCAGGCAAGGCTCCCAGTAACGCTACAGCTCTCACGTGCTGCTGTGTCCTTTAATGCTCACCCCAGAGAACAGTCAGTTAAATTCAATTTTACAAAACATCGGAGCTATTTAGACAGAGCCGTATTTACTTGGATCCATAATGGATTCGGTAGTTCAGAACTAAATCTGTGGCTCTTCTTTATTTGCTGGAATATGGTATGGTTTCTACATACCATATCCCAAATGAATAAATAGACTAAGTGTAAATAACATGGTTTATTTTGTGCACAGTGCACATTTATACAAGAGAAGACATTCTTCCCTAAGAAGAATCTATCTTATCGGGAAGGAAACAAAGTATATTTTAGGCTTAAAACAACCATATCTCTTGCTTCAAATGAAGTATAGAATGAGTGTTTTGTGGACTCTATATGAACTATTGAAATGTGAAAAGAAATAAGTACAAAGCAATTAGTTTTAGAGCAAGGAACCTGAGGCCAGTGTTACAAAGAAGTTCAACCATATGAATAAATAAAACCATTCTTAAGTGAATGATACATGCTGCATAAATGTTACCTCACAATACTTTGATACTGTAAAAAAGTAAGTAACCCAATCATTTTCAATATCTTTGCTCAGGATACAGTGCTGTCATCTCTCTCCATGGGAGGTGCTGACATTTTGCTGAAACTTTGTAGAAGAAAGCTCCTGCTGTGGACATGAAATGCTATTATATAAAAAATGAGAAATCAGTCCTGGCTGGTGTGGCTCAGTGGATTGAGCAGCAGCCTGCAAATCAAAGGATCATGGGTTCAATTGCCAGTCAGGGCACGTGCCTAGGTTGCAGGCCAGGTCCTCAGTAGGGGGTTGTGAGAGGCAACCACACACTGGTGTTTCTCTCCCTCCTTTTCTCCTTCCCTTCCCCTCTCTCTAAAAATAAGTAAATAAAATCTTTTAAAAATGAAAAATCAGAAGTCAGATATGCTATAAGGGAAGTTCTTATAAGCTTTAATAATCTGTAGTCATTTTAACTCAGACTAAGTTCTTATGACTACAGATATGTTATTTTATTTTATAGGTTAAAAAATAGAATTGTGGCAGGAATTACTTATTTTCCACAAGTCAGGGAAGTAATAGAAAACAATAAAAAATGGTGACTTTTCCCCCTAAATTTGAATTATAATGTGAATCATCTCAGGTGCTTCACAAAGCTCCTCACCTGTATCCAAGGGCAGTGGTACACCTGCCCAGTTATATTGCATGTCTCTCTGGTGTGCACCCACATGCACACTTCTGTCTGCAATGCAGGAAATGTAAGTGCACATGCAGAGCAGAGGGGAATGAGCTGAAGATGAGCTGAATTGGAAGGCCTTATCAGTTCAGCTCTTTGAATTATTTTATTTTGCATATATATGTGTATGTCTATCTATGTTTTGATTATAATCATAAGATTTCTGATGTTGATACTTAAGATAAAAAGTCCTTACAGTCTTCTGTATTTTAAGTGCTTACCGTGTAACTACTACGAACTTGAGGCTATTAGATAATCACGTCTGCACTAGTTGTCCATTGCTGTATGCCGTTACCCCAAAAACCTAGCAGCTTAAAAAAACAGATACTTACTATGTCATAGTTTTGGGGTTCAGGATTCTATGTATAGCTTAGCTGTGTACTTCTGACTCAGAGTCTGTCACACAGCTGCCATCGAGGGCTGGGCTGAGCTGCAGACATCCCACTGGGAGAGGCTCCGAGCTCAGTCACATGGCTGCTGGCTGGTCTCAGGTCTGGCAGCTTGTTGGTGAGAGACTTCGATTGTTTGCCATGAAGGCCTCTGCACAGGGCTACTCATGATAGGGCAGCTCATTTCACCCAGAGGGAGGTGTCTGTATGTGTGAGAGAGGAAGAGAGACCCAGAGAGACTGACATCACAGTCTTTCCAAATCTAATCTTGGAACTGACATTAATCATGTCTGCAATGTTACTTGTTAGAAGCAAGTCACTAGGTCCAGTGTTCACTCAAAGGGATAACAGGACACAACAGCTTAGATGCCAGGAGGGAAGGATCGTGGGGAGCCCTCTCAGAAGCTTACCACTGTGATGTTACATGTTTTCCTTGGTCGCTCCTGTACCATGAACATCTCCCTGTGCTATCTCCTACTAGGGTCTAGGCTATTGCCAAGTTAAGCTATTGCCCCCTTCTTTCTGTTTCTCTTCTGGCACCTCTTTTTTCAGCTTTGTCCCATTCTAAAAATTTATGGTTTAAATTGGTGGTCATCAGAGTGAAAATTCCATAGCGGTACACAGGCGATTTCTAGACATTTAACTTCTTATGTTTTATTTCCTGAAATCACTCTAAGAAATTACTGAGCTTACAAGGGCACTTTTATTTTACAAAACAAAGATGTTTCCCAATCCTCTTACTATCCCTTTAATAGTTAATCAGGTATCTTGAAAACTGAGTACTTCCCAGTTTTTCCTTCCTTGTGTCTATTTCTTTTCCAGGAGCAAGGCATGATTTTTTCAAATTGGATATTTTGGTCTTTCTAAATATTCAGAATTCAGACATGTGATAGTATAAAGACAACTTTTCAATAATCTGTCTCCTTATCTTCACCTCCATTCCCATCCCCATTATAAAAAAACATTTTTTTGGATGGCAGAGTCCTTGAGAGAAAAAAATTACTAACTGCTAAAAGTGGCATTTTCAGGTACATAAACATAAGCAGTTCTTCACAGCTATTCTAGATCCTCATCTCTGGAATGTGTAATTATTTGGAAATTTAAACAGCCACAAAATAACCAAAGCAGAATAGATTACTGATGCTAATTAAAACAAAACAAAACAAAACTGAAGTGTTCTCTGGGGCTATAAAAACAATCCAGATATGTTAGATAAATCCCAAAGATAAAACTTGTGTGTTATTCCTTCAAGACTTACTATGCATTATTTTTTCCAAAAGGCAGCGCAAATTGCTTTCATCAAATCATATCGTAAAATGTTTTAATCACAGCCACACTTTATCTTCTACAAAATGCTTAATTTTTGTGTGTGTTTTTTTAACAAATGTCTTTTAACCCCCCAAATTAGCTGCTCACTCAATATTTTTAGCATATTATGCTTTTTTTCTGTGGTTAAAAACATTAAAAAAAAACTAGAACATCCAGACACACAGAACACCTATCTGACAGGAGCAGAAGATGCATTCTTAAATGAATATTGAACTTTCTCTAGGACAGATCATATATTAGGTCACAAAGCCTAACCTAAAGATCCATGGACAAATTAATGAATAAAAAAATGTGTAATATGCATGTAATAAAATATCATTCAGCCTTAAAAAGGAAGGAATTCTGAAACATGCTACAACAATGATGAACCTTGAGGACATTATGTTAAGTGAAATAAGTCACAGAAAGACAAATACTGCATGATTCAAATACAAAAGTCATTCACAGAATCAAAGTATTTTCCACTCAATTTTACCGTGAACCTAAAACTGCTGTAAAATTCAGTTTGTTAATTTAAAAGAAAACTGAATCAGGTCATAGACACCTACAGAGTTCCCATATATCCCCTGCCCTCATATCTACTTAACCTCCCGCACTATCAACATCCCACAACACAGTGGTACCCTGAGTCACTTTTTACCACCTGGGAATCTGTGGCACAGCTGGATTTTTGATCAGTTTCATCGGACCCCTACACCCGTGTTCATTCCACTATAATGTAATACATGGCCACTGGTGTAAACAGTTGGCAGCAGTAGAGAGGGGACTCACCCACACACGGTCCTGCTACAGTGGACCTCTCAGATCTCAAGTCCTGTTTCAAAATTCATCTAGGGTATAACTTTTTCTCTAAGGCCCAACCTATTTTCCTAGTAAAATTAGTCATTCACTCTGTGATAACTTTGAATTTTTGGTATATTTCTATTGATATACTTGCCTCATTCTAGTTAAATCATTTCTTTATTGCTGGGTGGTCTCCAGGGAAGAAATGGTGTCTTATTTCTTTCTGTATCAGTATTATAACACATAGCATAATGTCTGGCACATTAAAAGTATTAATACTTAATAACTAGCATTTAATACTCTATGGGTCAGACACTTAAATAAGTATTTAATTCACTGTGGCTTATAGTCCTCAAAGCAACATATATAAACCCTAAGTCTTATGTTAGAGATGAGAAAACAGAAATGAGATAACTCAATTGATTTGCACAATGTCACATGCATAGCTAAGCTGGTATAGCCCATAAACACTATAAATGTTGTACATAGAGCCCAGACTAATAAAGTATATAAAATGTGAAAAAATGGCATCAAAATATGAAACACTTTGAAATTAAAATAAATGTTTACCTAAATGATTTTTAAACTTAACAGCCCTATTAAAAGTGTTATATTTAGTATTCAAAAATTTCATTTCATTCAAAAAGAATTTCTAGTTAGATTTCTCATTTCACACAATGATTACAGAAAAATAATACCTAATTAAAAAATGAAATGTTATTTATAACCAAGGGATCAAAAATAAGTTTATTTTAAAATTTCAAAATTTTACAGCCTACATATTTAATATGGCATGTAATCAGTTTTAAATATATTTTATATGATATTAAGGTGTATGTCACAAATGTAAGAAAGTTCAGTGCCTATTGAGCACTAAAATACAGCAAGGAAGCAACTGATAGGTTGGCATTTACATTTTCACTGTTCTACTGTGTCTTCTGTGGTGACTGCTATTTGGTAATAATTATTTTGGTTATCAAAATCAATATTAATTTATTACCAAAATATATTTTCTTATATAAATATATACTAAGAACATGTAAATTTACTAGAATTGTTCCATTTTGAGCAAAGCATTTTTGGTGTTTGAACTGTAAATATACATATAAGGCTTGATTATAATTCAAATAAAGGACATGTGGACAAAAACTAGGGGGGTAGAAATGGTAGGAAGGTGGGAAGGGATGGGTGGGTGGGTTGGGATGGGAGTAAAGGACAGAAAACTGTACTTGAACAATGATTAAAATAAAATTTTAAAAATAAAATAATTCAACTACTCTTTATGAGATAATTATCTTACATTAACTTTTACTTTTGTGTTTTTAACACAACTTTCTATTTAACCTTCTATTTATTAATTGCTGTGATTAAATGCCTTTCTATAAATTGAACCTAACAAATATAGCTTTTAATGGCTATTAACTTTTACTTGAATTGCCTAGCAATACAATTTTTATTATAGTACTAAGTTCCTTTAGATAGCTTTAATGAGATATAGTTAATATGCTGCAGAATTCACCCATACAAAGTATAAAAATAGATAATTTTTAATGAGTTCAGAGTGTTGCAACTATCACCACAATAAAGTTTTAGGAAAATTAAACCCAATATACATTATTAGTGACTCCACTCCTACTGTCTTATGACCTTCTGGCGTCAAAGAGCTTCCGTGTTCTAGATATTTCTCATAAATGAAATAATACAGTGACTGTGAATGCCATTTTTCACTTAGTCTAATATATTCAAGGTTCATTCATGTTGTAGTATATATCACTCCATTCTTTTTATTGCTGAATAATATTCCATTACATAAATATACCACATTTTGTTTATCTTCTCAACAGTCAGTGAAAATGTAGCTTACTTCCATTTTGAAGCTATTATGACTAATGTTGCTATGAACAGTTGTATAAGTTTTCGGTAAAGTGGGTTGGCACTTCTCTTAAATACACATCAAGGACTGGAATTACTGAATCATGTCGCAATTCTGTATCTAAATTTTTGAGGACACTTCCTCAAAAGGCGGCTGCACCATTTTACATTTTCAACAGCAGTGTATGCCAGTTCCAGTTTCTCCACATCTTCACCAACACCTGCCATTGTCTTTTCTGTTTCAGTTACCCCAGTGGGTATGAAGAGGTATCTCATTGTTATTTTGATTTTCATTTTCCTAGTGACTAATGATTTTGACTAACTTTTTTTTCTGTAATTATTGGCCATTACACATCTACTTTAGAGAAATGTCTATTGAAATCCTTGGCCCTTTTAAAACTTGGGTTACTTGTCTTTTTAAAATTTGTTTTTATTGTTGAGAGAATTTTTATATATTCTAGATATATTTTCTTATTACATCTGACTTGTAAATATTTTCCCTATTCCATGTGTTGTCTTTTTATTCTTTTGGTAGTTCCCCTTTACACAAATTAAATTTTAATCATGTTTAATTTGTCTGTTTTTTCTTTCATGGCTTATGTATTCATGTTATCAATATATAAGAAGCCATTGCCTAACCAGAGATTAAAACTTATACCTGTTTTCTAAGAGTTTTATAATTTTACCTCTTATATTTACATCTATTATTTATTTTGAGTTAATATTTGTGTATGGTATCAGGTAGGTTTCCAAAATCATTCTTTAGCATGGATTTGTACATTTGTCCCAGAATCATTTATTTAAAAACTCTTTCCTCACATGTTGTCTTAGGGCACTTATCAGAACCTCACTGTCATTGTTACTGTCAATTTTTAGCATGTTTAGAAATAAGAAAAAGTGAGCAATCTCCAAATCAAACCTTTCCTTGATTTTTATTTAAATTTTAGATCAGTTTGTTTAATTCTGCATAAAGCCAGATGAGATTTTGATGTGAATTTTGTTTTATCTGTAGACCAATTTGGATGGTGTTGCCACCTCAACAGTGTTGTATCATTGGATGTTTTTACGTTTATTTAGAACTTCTTTAGTTTTTTTTGCAACAATGTTTTATAGTTTTCAGTGTACAAGTATAAAAATTCTTTTGTTAAATTTGTTCTTAGAAATTTTATTTTTTCTTGCTGCTTTTATAAGTAGTCTATTTTTCTTAACTTTTAGAGTGTTCATTACAGTTTTATATAAAAGTTCAATTGATTTTTGTTCATTGATGGATTGGTATTTGACAAGTTTATCATAACAACAAATAGGAAAAAGAAGAGCTGTGGTTGGTTTTTTAAGGTGCATTACTTTAATTATAAGATGTTAAAACAACTTTGCATTCCAGAGATCAATCTCACTCTTTATGGTGAATAATCCTTTGTCAATATTGCTAGATTCAGTTTGCTAATATTTTTCTGGTGTTTTTGCATTTATATTTTTTAAGGGATATATATATATATATATATATATATATATCCCTTAAAAATATATATATATATAGTTCTTTTTCCTTGTAATGGCATTTGTCTATTGTTGGTATCAAGAAAATATTGGTCTTATATATTTTTATACATTTTCATTTTTAAAAATATTTTATTTTTAGAGAGAGGAGAAAGGTGGGATACAGAGAGGGAAACATCAATGTGTGGTTACTTCTCCAGTGCCCCCTACTGGGGACCTGGTCCACAACCCAGTCATTTGCCCTGACTGAGAATCTAATGGGGACCCTTTTTTGGTTTGTAGGCTGGCACTCAATCCACTGAGTCACCCTACCTAGGGCAAAACAATGGTCTTAGAAAATGAGTGTTTAGATATATTCCCTTAGCTTCTCTCTTTCTCTCTCTCTCTCTCTTTTTTTTTTTTTTTTTGGAAGAACTTGTGAAGGATAGGTAATAGTTGTTATTAATTCTTACATAATTGGAATAATTCACCTGTGAAGCCATCTGAGCCTGGGCTTCATTTATTGATGTTTAAAAATTTTAAATCAATATCTGCTTAGTCTAAGGCTCTTCATGTTATCAATTTCTTTTTGAGTCAATTTTGGTAGTTAGTGTCATTCTAGTAATTTATCCATTTTATATTTTTATAAGATATCATTTCATTTTTGATTTAGTATTCTGAAACTTATTTTCATTATTTGGTTAAAGTTTCATCAAATTTGTTGATCTTTTGAAAGAACCAACTTTTCTCTGTTTTTTTTTTTTCTGTCTTTCATCTCCCTTTTGATCTTTATTATTTTGTTCCTTCTTGATTTGGGTCTGACTTGTTCTTTTTTTCTAATTTCTTAAGTTGGAAGATTAGTTTACTCTTTTGAATATTTAAATCTTCACTTGTAGCTATAAATTTACCTCTGAGAAGTAGTTTAGCCATCCATAAAATTTGGCCTGCTGTGTTTTCATTTTTGTCTGAAAGTCTCAGGGTCTGGCAGAAGCAAGGCCTACTTAAGTATGGTTGGTGGTGTAATAATATGGGTATAATAATTAATAGTTTTAACTAGAACATTTCACCTAAAATGTCATATGGTATGGTAGAGTGAGATACTGTTATGTTTCATGATTACATGATTATGATTTTGTAATAAAGAGGGGTGTTATTTGTGCCAGAACCTGTATGTTAATTTTTATATTACATGCCATATTATTTCCTTAATACATTATTTATTTTAAATTGTATTGCCAGATTTTTTCTGTTTTTGATTTGTCATTAAATTGCATTATGGTTGCAGGATATAATTTGTATGATTTTAATTCTTTTGAATTCATTGAGGTTTGTTTTATTGCCTAGCATATGATCTATCCTGGAGAATGTTCCATGTGTTCTTAAAGAATTTCTATTTTGATATTGTTGGGTGGAGCAGTCTACAGGTATCTGTTAGAGTTAGTTAATTTATAATGTTGAGGTTTTTATATATTACTTGATCATCTTTCCTTTTTGTCTTGGGGAAGATAATTATCATCATAACTTAATCTACTTCAGATTATTACTAACTTATTTTTAATAATATACAAGGTGTGGACAAAGTAGGTTTATCAGTGTTGGTATGGAAAACAATACAATTATTAATAAGTAATAATACAAGAATAAACTGTTTCATGTACTGATGACTATAAACACAGTATAAAACTTTGCTCTAATTCCCCTTCCCTCATTGTACTATTTTTCTATGATTTGCAACATTATTAGTTAGGAATTTAGCACAAGTTTTTTAAATACTGGTTTATGCATTTTTGTAATAAAAGGAAAATGGTGTGATTACAAATAAATTTTTACTTGTTCTTAATAATATTTATGTAGTTACTTATATTGACACATTTTTGGTATGGTTTGAAATGCAATCAAATGTTCTTTAGTATTAGGCTGAATGCATCTCTTTAGTATTTCTTATAGGACCCATTTGCTAGCAAGGAATTATTTGTTTTTGTTTAGCTAGGAGTATCTTAATTTCTGCTTCATTTTTGAAAAACAGTTTATCTGAGTAGAATTCTTGGCTGACAGCCTTTTTCTTTAAAAAAAAATGAAGATGTTATCCCACTGTATTTTTGGTTCAGTGGTTTCTGATGAGTAGTCAACTGTTACTCTTACCGAGAATGCCTTGTGTGATAAATATTCTCTTGCTACTTTCAATATTCTCTTGATCTTTAATTTTTGCCAGTTTGCCTAAGATGTGCCTGATATAGATCTTTTTCATTATATTTTATTGTACTTATTGAAAGGGTAGACTAATATTTCTCACCAAGTTTTTGAAGCCTTTGGCTATCATTTATTCAAATATATATATATTTTTTACCTTTTTTATCTTCTCCTTCCAAGACTCACATATAGGTGTATGTTAGTAAGCTTAATGGCACCCCACAGGTCAATGAAGTTTTGTACATTTTTCATTATTCTTTTATTCTTCTCCTCAGACTGAAAAATCTGTATTAACATTTTCACATTCAAAGATTCTTTTTCTGTCTGTTCAAATCTTTGTTGAGCCTCTTCAGGAAACTTCTTATTTTAATTATTGTACATTTAACCCCAGAATTTCTATTTAGTATTTTAAAAATAACTTATATTAGCATTTATTAATATTGATATTCTCTATTTTCATGAGATATCATGGTTCTGCTTTAATTCTTTAGATGTGGTTACCTTAATTTTTAAAAAAATATAATGAAACCTGATAGTAGTGTTTGTCTACTAATTCCAGCATCTGGGCTCTCCTCTGGAACATTTTCTGTGGGCTGCTGTCACCAAGCCTACATACATGTGGTGTGTTTTGCTTTTTGTTTACATGTCTCATGATTTTTGGTTGAAAACTGGGCATTTTAGAAATGTATCAACTTTGGTTGAAATTTCTCTACTTTCTAGGATTTTTTTCCTGCTTATTATTAAGCAATCTTCCCAGACTAATTCTGTAATTTTGCCATTCCCTGTGATATGTAGACACTGGATTTTCTACTGGCTTTTTAAGTTCTTGTTTTTATTTTTAAGCACACTTTCTAGATGTCACACTTGGGTAGTATAATTTAGTAGTATTCTGTCAGTGACAAGTCAGATTTCTACTTATGCATTGCCTGTGTGTTTTCCACCCTTTGCCAAGGGGATCAAGGTAAGGTTTAATTCAAACTTCACATATTTTACAAGATAGCCCTAGCTTTCCACAATGGTTGGGCAGACTTCAGTATCTATTATACGTGAGCAATTGGTGTTGTCTCTTGTCCTAGGTCTTTCCTGGAAATTTTCAAAAACTCGAGAATATGTTCTGTTGGAGATTTTCGATGTTCCCTAGTTATGTCATGTAGTTCTCAAGTATTTACTAAAATTCCCAGCCAGTCTCCTGTTTTCCCCAGCAGAAACTTCAGCCTAAGGCAGCTAAGTAGTTGCTAGCAGTTCTGTATTGATTTGGTAACACTTTGGGGTTTGACTTTTCTGTCTCTCAACAAATGAATAAACAGTATGAATGGAATTTTCATTATTTTCTTGGAATTTTCTATATTACTATTGCTGCCTATAAGGACTGGTAATTAATGATTTACATGTTCATTTCACATTCATTAAGTTCATGGCATTCTAACTCTGTCATTGAAGCAACCAGACGTCTAGCTTGCCAGATACTCTTCTAGACACTTGATACATGAATAAGAATAAAATGTATTCAAGATCATCAAATATGTATCATGTTCAACACAGTGCTTGCCCCAGGATTCAGAAATTTATATACAATTTTTAGTGAATGCCATGTATTTTCATTGAAAATTTACATTATTTTTAAGTATTGAGCTACTCCCAATAAGCCTTCATTTATCTGGCTCAAAACCTGATAATCAGTAAAGGAGAGACAAGGAATGAGCAGAGTTGGCAGGAAATGTCAGGATGTTAAATTTCATTTATCACTTCTGATTCATGAATTACATTATTCATTATGTTTAAAAAGCTCTAGATTTCTATAGCCTTTCTCTAGACTATAAGCCTCAGCAGTGCAGAGGTCATGTCTGTCTCTGTCATCAGTGCCTGCCATATACTCTGGCAGAGTTGGTGCCCAATGCATAGTTGACCCTTGAACAACATGGGTTTGAGCTACACAGGCTATCTGTGGATTTTTTCCCAATAAATGTATAGTTAGCTTTTTGCATTCCTGGGTTTCACATCTGTGGATTCAACCAACTGCAAATTGAAAACAGCATTTTTGATCTGCAATGGACAATCTGTGGATGCAGAGAGCTGACTGCATGCATTGTGCTATAACATTTATATTAGGATCTTATGAATCCCTGGATTTTGGTACCCATGAAAGGTCCCGGAACCATGCCACTGTAGGTACCTATGGATGACTGTATATTTTATTCTGTAAATGAATTCTGTCTTGAAGCTGTCTGTTGTCACCCAGGCATAGCATTTTTTTCTTGAATGGGAGCTTGTAAAACACAGAGTAAATCAGAATAATTTAGAAGACTAACAAACACTTCTTCGTCAGAATATGTGCTCCAACTCATTGTGAACACCTTTCTTTTCCATCCCATATTTTGCGGTAGTTATTTTTTTTTTTTGTATAAAAGACACTTTCAGAATTTAATGAGTTATATGTGTACCTTCTTCCCAGAGTGGGAGGAGGACTAAACTTCACTAATCATCCATCTGTCCACCCATCCACACACACAATCATTTTAATAAAGTTTTTTGGTGATAGAAGATGGGATTAGTTTAACAACTCATTAGACAGTATTAGTTCATTTAAGCCAGTTTTGCTATATTAATAGAACTTAGAAAGTCATTAAAACAAGCAAAGCTTATCTTTTATTCATATATAGGTTCAGTACTTATAAATTAGTACCAGCTTTAGTCCCTTGCCCTTTCATTTTGGGGTTCAGTGTGAAGGAGCAATCTCTTTCTACAACATGCTATTCATGTGAAAATGGAAAAAAATGCATATATTGGGCTGGCCAAAAAGGTCCTTTGTTTTTTTTCCATACCATGGCTCTAGTAGCTCTTAGTTGTCTTTAACTTCATTTGAAATAATTTTGTTAGATTGTATTGTGACAGCTGTCATATCAGTGTTCATCTAAAAAAATACCAAAATTGGTGAATTCTTGTAGCCATTTTAATATTAAAGATGGAAAAATATGCAACATCTTTGACATATTATGCTTTATTATTTCAAGAGAACCACAAATAATTGAAGCACAAAGGTTTGTGCAATGTATGGAGAAGGGTGCTATGACTGATCAAATGTATCCAAAGTGGTTTGTGAAGTTTCGTGCTGGAGATGTCTCACTAGACCATGCTCCACCATCAGGTAAACCAGTTGAAGCTGATAGTGATCAAACCCAGACATTACTTGAGAACAATCGAGGTTATACTACGCAGGAAAGAGACAGCATACTCAAAATATCCAAATCAATAGTTATTGGTGAAAATGAAAGATATATCTTTTGTTTTAGGAAAAAATCCACATGAAGTTTTGGGCCAACCCAATATTTGCAGATAGCATAGGTCATGTTCACTCACTTGTTTACCTAGCAAGTCATGTGGGCAATCTTTATGTTGTTAATAGACTGGAGAGGTACAATCTTGCCATAGAAAGGGATTGCAGTATGTACACAGTCAAACTGGCTTTGGCAGTCCTCCTAAAGGGAGGGGTGAAAATAAAGGTGACTACAAGGCCTGTTGTAGTCTCAGAGGAAAAACTAAACTATTTTACCATTTATACTGTTTGTGTTATTAGCTTGGGTTCTCTAGAGAAGCAGAGCCAACAGAGTGTGTTTGTGTGAGTGTTTGTTTTAGGACATTGGCTCATGTGTTCATGGAGACAGACATATCCAAAATCTGCTATTTAAGTCTGAAGGTCATCAGGCTGAAGCCCTGTTGCAGTTCAAGTTCAAAGGCCATCTGCTGGAAGAATGGCCCCCTTGCTTAGGGAGGTCAGTATTTTTTTTTTCACATTTTCAACTATTTGGTGAGTTCCATCTACATTATGAAGGGAAAACTTCTTTATTGAAGGTCCATCAGTTTAAATGATAATCTTATCTAAAAACTCCCTACAGAAACATCCAGGATAATATTTGAGCACATATTTGGGCACCAATGCTTAAACTAGTTGACACACATAAAAATTAACTATCTCACTATGTATATAGTTATTCTATCTTATATAATGTATTATATGATATATAATACATATATACTATATGATATATAAAATATTTTATATAATAAATATATTTTATATAATGATAATATATATAAGGATATAACATATATGTTTTTGTGTGTGTATATATATACATGAGGTACTTTTTCAAGACAGAGTTCATCTATATATAAAATATATAAACATATATTAAGTATGTAAATATTTCTATAGAAATATATTATAAATATATATTTATTATATACTTATATATTTAATATATAATATACATATACAATATATATAGACAAACTGTCTAGAAAAGTGCCACCATTGTTAATGAGAACGATGTGTATGACACTGATGTAGCCAGGCAGCCAAGGAGTGTAGACTGGAATGTGCGTGCATGAAAAATGATGACTTCACTGTACTTGTGTGGTGGTGGTAGACTCCCTTGAGTGAGCACAGGTACTGTGTGGGCATCATGTTCAAAATGAATAAGCATGTGGAGCAACACATCTGCTTTAAATTTTGCGTTAAACTTGAACATTCCTCTATGGAAACTATTCGGATGATTCAGAAAGCTTTTGGGTATGATGAAATGAATACAGCACAAATAACAGTGTAGCATAAATGCTTCAAAGATGGTCAAGAACTTGTGGAAAGTGATCCATGTCCTGGAAGGCCTGCAATAAACAGAACACTTGAGAATGCTTAACATGTATGGGCTGCAGTCAAAAAAGATCTCAGATATCTCAGATATTCTATGCAGCAATATTTTCAATGATATGCTCCCTAGAGCAAGGGATATAAAGGAAAGAATAAACAAATGGGACTTCATCAAAATAAAAAGCTGTTACATGGCTAAAGAAAACATCAGCAAAATGAAAAGGGAACCCACTGTGTGGGAAAATATGTTTGCCAATGACACCTCGGACAAGGGTTTGATCTCCAAAATACATAAAGAACTCACATGACTCCATTCCAGGAAGACAAACAACCCAATTAAAAATGGGCAAAGGACCTGAACAGGCACTTCTCCAAGGAGGACATACAGAGGGTACAGAGACATATGAAAGGATGCTCAGCATCACTGGCCATCAGAAAGATGCAAATTAAAACCACAGTGAGATTCCACTTCATGACTTGTGCTTCCAGAGCAGAAGGAATATCATGCTGCTGTTACTAATGACTTGATTCAAACTGCTACCAATGAACCATATTTCCTCAAGAAGTTCATAACAGGCAATGAATGGTGTGTCTACAGTTATGATCCAGAAACAAAGGCCCAGTTGTCCCAATGGGAGTTGCCTGGTTCTCCATGCCCAAAGAAGGTGCAGCAAAGTCACAGCAAGATCAAGACCATGTTGTTATTTTTAATTGGGAAGGTGTTGTCCATCATGACAATTGTGTGCCCCCCCCAGGCCAAACAATTAATAAGGAGTACCACCTCAATGTTCTTCATCACCTGAGAAACGTAATATGACAAAAATGTTTGCAGCTATGGACAACTGGTGACTGGAAACTTCATCATGACAATGTGCTCACTCAGGCATAAGGTCTCCTGCAGAGTTTTTGGTGAAACATCAAATCACCCAGCTGACTCAGAATCCTTATAGCCCAGATTAGGTGGCCCGTGACTTCTGGCTTTTCCCCAAACTAAAATCACCTTTGAAAGAGAAGAGATTTCAGAGAACTGATGAGTTTCAGGTAAATATGGTGGGCAACTGATGGTGATTGGGAGAACTGTGTGAGGTTCCAAGGTGGCAACATTGAAGGGGACTGAGGCGTCATTGTCCTATGTACAATGTTTCTTGTGTCTTCTTTAATAAATGCCTCTATTTTTCATATTACATAGCTGATGCTTTCTGGACAGCACTATATAATATATCATAGGCATAAGTCAGCCTTCTCAAAAGATCAATTGAATGTTTACAACAATTATGACATCTTCAGCACTAGAAGAAACTCAACATATATGAGATCAACCTTTGTTTCATTCAGGAAGATTCTCCAGGCTCTTCTTTCCTGTTGCACTCCTAGTCTCTAGAACAGTTCTTTGTGACAGAACATGCTCATAATTTGTTCAAAGGAAAAATTTTTAAAAAATTAGTTGGCATATAACAAGGAGTATAGAAGTAGCTATAAAAAATGGGTGATTTTAATTGTCAAAATAAAAGGTAAACTATAGTTTAAGGAAAGTCAAAAAAGAATTAAATTAGGGAAAGTTGGTGAGATCAGTAATATTTGAGATACCCTAAGATGCCATTTAGATACAAGTTGAATGAAGTAGAGAAGAGAAGGGAGTAATTATTAACTGTTGTGCACTTTAAAAAGCAGATACAAGGGCATTCATTATAGTATTATCACTAAACATTTGAAATGACTATATGTCCACTGATAATAGATAAACTATGATATATCTATCTTATGGATTATGACCAAAAGGTTGAAAGAAGTAGTGTTGTAGATCTCTTTGCTACCATAAATGTCTGCTGTGTTAAAACCTGCACAACAATACTGTGAATTTTCTATGGGTGGCATACACAGATGTAAGTGCACAGACATGCATAACAAGGACGTATATATAAGGAGTGGATTTGACAGTGATATGAAGGGACTTTTGCTTTTTCTGTAACGCTTCAATGTTTTATGAGATAATTGTTTCATGCACTGTGTAATTAAAAGAATAATTGTGCAGAAAGAAAACTGGTAACTGGAACAGTAAAAAATATGTTAATCTAGTAGGGGCCTTGTAAAACACAAAAAGAAACTAGGAATTTAATGCTCCCTGGCAGTTATTAGAGAGTCTCCATTGTTACTTTTTATTGAGTGTTGTTAAAAAAGAAAGGCCGTGTGAAAGGACAACCATGGAATCAAAATTAAAGAAATAAACACAAATTTCAAAGAGCAGAAAGAGTTGAAAGGAAAGAAATGGCAAATTATTGGCATATACAAATGTGCATTTTTGAATTCTAATTGGGCATAGTAATTGGCAAGTTCATTTAGTTTTCGTGGTGTTTGGGAAAGAGGAATAATGTTTTAGAATATGCATGCTAAGGAAAAAATTACTACAGATGCCCTTTCTTTTGCACATGTAATTGAAAAAATCACATAGGAAAAGATTTAATTATGAGAGTAAAAACAAACATTTGTTCTATTGTCTGCCAGGTTTTGACCTAGAAAGAGCTGTTATGATTCATGAAAGAATTTCAACTCTTTCTTGGAAACATGTTAAATACAATGGCTTAAATATGTGGAGCATTGTTCTTTAACACAACCGAGAGCAGTAATAGCATGTTCAAAGCCACTATATAAGAAAACATGGAGTAAAATCCTCTTTATAGAAAAGAGCTGAGCATTTTTAGATGAGATATAAGCAAATAAAATCATATCATAGTTCTGTCTCTTTTTTCTTCTAATAGAGTGTTAATACTCATGTAACAAGCGTGAGACTACAGTCATAAGGAGTAATGTAACAGAATCACAAAATCTCAGCATTTATGTACAGCGTTAACATACATTCCTACTCCTTTGCTCTCCCTTTGCTTCTCACTCCATCTTCTTGGACACTGAGTTTATCTGCACTGGATGTTTGAATAGTGCTCGTCTCCGGGAATTTATTCTCAGTAGCAATAGTTCTATCTTTGAAATCTGTCTTTGAGTAATCTGTTATCATGAATATTTTATTTAGTCTTCTCATTCTTTGGTTTTTACGGAGGAAACTGTAGGGTGATTTTACTTTTCTTTCTTGAAATATTTTTATAAGGTTTGTGTTAATAACATGGTAAGTAATGATTCATAAATATAATTTTAAGTCCCTAATGACACTTTAAATGTAAATAATTCTTTAGGACTTTTTTATCCAGTGTAAAGTTATGGGACCAATAAACTGGTAGAATCTGTGATAAAGGGTAAGAATGCTGAAAGCATGAATAAATATCACCTTCTGGTGGGAAATAACCTTGTTTCTGTAAAAAGAAATCATTCTTGACTATTGTAGATCTTTGAGTAGGTAACTAAAGTAATGGATTAGTGAGGGCTGGGGAATATATGTTATTTAGACTTCAGTTAGATTTTGGCAAAGTTCCTCATCAAAAGCTGTTTTTTAAGAATGTGAATTACTGTGAAATTGAGTTGGGGACAGGGAGCAATTGTTTAGTCATGGATAGGGAATTAGCTTAGTGACAGAACAAAGAAGAACAGGCACTTTCCTTCAAGAATGAGAATGAATAGTAGAGTCTCAGATGCTGCTGGTCCTAGATTTACTTAACCTAATCTGCAAAAAGGGCAATACCACAAAACTACCCAACTCCAAATGTTCTGGAGTTCCTCTACATAACAAAATGGCATTTTTATAGGTGTACTACTACAGAAAGAGCTCCCAAGACAGGGATTGTCTAGAGAAGTTTGGCTTTACACATGTGCAAGCTTAAAGAAAAATAATCTAAACTCTGTATATATTTACAAGAGAACAGACCACAAAGTAGCTTTGTGATTTAACAATGGGATTTGAACTCTTCTATGCAAAAACAAAGCTATCATTCTGTAGTCAGTGGGGTCAGCATGACTGTGAGCATTATCATAATAGAAATAAAATAGAGGAGGTATCTACATGAATATCTAATAAATCCCATTTCCTCCTAAAATACTATGGGGGTTCATTTTCTTTATCTGAAGGATGTAATCAGAGATTAAAACTAACAATTTACATGATCAAGGAAAGGGATGAGGGAAGATAAATGAGGATAAATTCATAGAAATAAACAACAGTCAGAAATGTTATGTATGAGTATAAACATTACTGGGCATGTGAATTGAAGCTTGAAAAAAATGTTTAGGAACAAATAAAAGGAAATCGTGTATTTATATATTGATCAGTAAGTTTATGAAACTCACTATTGTAAGTAGAACAGGTAGGAATAGTTGGAGACTGCTCTGCGTGGCATGGGCCCAGCTCCCACTTGGAGATGCACAGGACCCATGCCCATGGATAGGTTCTCCTGTGGGGAATCAGGCCTGCAATGTGCTTAGGCTGCTATGAGTCTTGCTTTTGCTAAAAAAACTCCCTGGCCCTGAATTGAGGATAGTTACTGCAAAGCAACTTCCTAAAAACCATGCTAAACCTTCCAAGGATGAGTGTAACCGTTCCAACTACTTTTGCCTTTTCATTTGCAAATATCCCTCTTCTGTGATGTGATGAGAAGCATTGGCTCCTTTGTTTCCTGTACAAGGTAACCACCTAAAGTGAGCCTGTGAATAGTAAATGAGGACCATCCTGTAATGTGACCAGAAAGAGAAATAAAGGCCTGTCATGGCAGGGGCCACAGCTTTTTGCTCCCCTTGAGAGTGAAGTCACCTGCCCTTTTCAGCCACAGGACTCAGTAGTCCCTGTGAATGTCTCTCCCCCATCCACAATGTCACAGACCTCATGAGCTGGGGTCCACATCAAATAGTATATTTGAAAACTATTTTATCTAGCCTGCTTGTGGGACAGAAAGTTAGGGATATTGTAGATATGATCATTCATGTTACCAAAAAAAGAAGAAAAAAAGAAAACTCATGCCCTTTGCTAAATTTGTTTGAATGCAGTTATTAGACACAAAGAGACAAATATTTTAAAAAAATTACATTACATGAAAGCTAAGAGAGAAGGGGCAAAGGGACTGTTTGTTAAAATAGTGAATTTTACAATGGACTCTATGTGAAAATGTTATGAAATTTCCACATATGCTATAACCTGCATGTAATACTAGACTCTTAGGGTAAGGAGGTATTTTCCCCCATGTTGAATTGGGAAAAATTAATGGTATGATTTTAAAGTTCCTGCTAATTGTTGTTATAGAAGAGTCTAGCAAGGCTCACATTTGCTAATACAGTATAAATTAGAAGGTCTTTCTGAAATGGTGTACTGGGTTAATAGTGTCCCTGTTACAGCGCAGAACCAAACAAGGGGGGCCCTGGGACGGTGATGCTCTTACTGAAAGAGACTCAGGTCCGTCTTGTCCGCTGCCATAAAGGAAAGATATATCTCAATGCCAGAGATTTGTGAAAAGGAAAGGAAAACGTTTATTTTGTGCTATACAAAACTTAAGGCAGTGACCTAATGTCTTTATCAAAAATCTGAAAGTCCCTTAAAACACCCACTAATGAACACAGTTCTTTCCTCCCCCTTGCCCAGTATGGGGTACCGTATCTCAGGAAAGGAAATAGAAGTCCAGTCTCAAGCAGTGTCTGGTTCTTCCCAGTAATCTGTGCTTGGCTGGTAGGCCTCTCTCGGTTCTCAGCACCATCAGCTGTGTCGCCGGAATCTCTGCTAAAACTGGGTGACGGTTCCCCCTACTACTGCTGTGGGGGAACCCACTCTGGCAAAGGTGCGTGGTCCTCTCTCCACTGCTCTAGCCATGTGGTCCTTTCTCCACCAGTCCAGCCACATGGTCCTCTTTCCACTGCAGGACCACGGGAGTCCCCACTCAGCCAAATCCGCGTGGTTCCCCCTCCTATGGCTGCTGCGCCTGGGTTTAAATCCCCGCGCCAATCTTCCTCTGCAGCCCCACTTCCGACTCCTCCCACACTTGGCCACACCTGCCCTCAATCTGCTATCCTTTCCAGCTTTTCTGGTCGCCATCGTGGGTCTGGGCAGGTGTGGCACCATGTTATGGAGCCAATCATCTCCAAGCTCTCACGCAGGCGCTGTAACTTGGGGGACCTGCCCCCCTCCAGTTACATCTTGGTGGGGAAGTTACTTCCATCCCCCTGGCTCAGAGCATGCCCATAGCTACTTAACATATCTATGTCGCCAGTCAAAGGTTATAGATATGTTAAATGACCACACCCCAGAGGTTGGCTGCAGAGCTGTTACTATGCAAAACAGCTCTCAATGGGCCTGCTCCATTTGTCCCTTTCCTCCACCCACACCTGGGGGTAGGGGTAGGATATCCTAGCATTTTCTGAACACCTTGAGTTCTGGACCCCATCCCAAATGTCCATTTGGGGTCCCCCCCCTTGGCCGCACCCTGTAACATCCCTTCTCATTCATATTTTCCCCCAGAATTTTAGAATGTGACCTTATTTAGAAATAGAGTTATTACAGAAATAATTAGTTAAGGTGAGGTCACATTGGAATAGGGTAGGCACTTTATCCAATATGACTAGTTTCCTTATGAGAAAGAGCAGAGACAGAGACAAATAAACAGAGGGAAGAACACCATGTGGCAGTGGAGGTGGAGGTCAGTGACGAGTCTACCAACTATAGAACACCAAGGATTGACAACAACTACCTGAATCTAGAATGAGGCAAGGAAGGGTCCTCTCCTAGAACCCACAGAGAGAGCATAGCCTTGCTGACAACTTGATTTCAGACTTTTAGGCTCCAGAACTTTGGGAGACTACATTCCTGTTGTTTTAAGCCACCCAGTTTGGGACAATTTGTTATAATAGCAGCCGTGGGAAACTAATACAGGTGGGTTGTGGCGGAGTCTAACTTCCCTCTCCATAATAGTGTATGATATTGCCATTGTTGCCTGTTTAATACAGACTTTGCCAATTCAGCCTCTCAAAAATGAAGATAAATGCTTTTTTAAAAGTGATATATGGTGTGTATGTGAGAGAGAGAAGGAGACAGGTGAGAGAGAGAGACAAATAAAGTTCTGTAGAGAGACTAGTTCTGGATTGCCAAAACTCATCCTTCGGCTTTTTGTTGCTCTAGACCAAATAATGGACTTTTGGAAAAGTTGTACATGTTATGACACAGCCTGGTGAGATAAGAGGACTGAATACCAAATTAAATAGTATGAAAATAAAGGGTGTTTTTACTTAAAGGGTAGCAGCTATTGGCACTAGGTAGGTGTGAAGACATAACAAAAATAGAAGCCACTGGATAAAGAGAAGTGAACGAGGCTAAAGACATGGGATGTAGTTGCAGGACAATCCCGCTGTGAAGGCTTTAATGTTATTGAGTGCTTTTCCTTTGGACCAAGGCAACTACAGTGTCAAGACTACAATTTACCATTGTCGTGACTGTGAAGCAATTTTGTGGAAGTAGAGGAAAGTGTGTTTGCAGGATCTAACCCTTCAGAAGTACAAGTGACATTACTGATGTCACAGTTCCAACTGTGGCCAGTCAACAAATGAAGACCCTAGGTGTAGATGTGAATTGTTTTCTATATATACTAGTGGTGGGTGGCACTTTTAAAAGGAAGGGGAGAGCTGATATTTGAGATAAAAATGAATCATTTTTATACAAATATACATATTCTTCCAAGGTTTACTTCTTTTCCCCAAATATTATCGAATGCCTACTATATGTCAGCATTGTTCTAGTCTCAGGAGTTGTAATGTGGACACCATAGACAAGATAACTTTCTTTAGCAACTAAATTAAAGCACTATTGAAATAGCTCATTAAAGTTTGCCAAAGTGAATATTTTAAGTGTCTTTTTAAGAGTATTCTTTAGGAGGGATACCAAAAAAGGTTATGAATATAATTGTTTCACATCTCAATCAGAACTTTCTTGATCAGCATAAGACGAAACATTGTGTTAGATGTGGAAGACAGAAAATAAATTTCATTAAGAATTTATTGACTAGTGCAAGACCAATGTATATACACAAATAAATATATGGCAATGGTTTATATACCATGATAGAAACATATACTGGGTTTAATGGGGCACAAAAGCAGGAATGTTGACTCTGCAGACTGGAGTAGAATTTCACAAAGTGTTTCATAGAAGGGATGGCACATGAACTAAAAAATGAACAAAGAGGAAAGGAAGCAAAGAAAAGAAGTTGGTGAAGTATCGAAGAAGAATAAAACACAATAGCACATGCATAATGTCTTCATTTGACATCTACATTACTGACCTTCCACCTTTGTTCTGACAACAAATTCTCCAGATTATAGCCAGAGCAAATTTTTCCAAATGTAATCTAATCATCTGGATGGCTTCTGGTAGCGTTAGGATGCCCCAGTTCTTCATAATGCCCTGTGAAGTTAAGTGAAGTGTACACTTCATGATATTTCTGTATCTATGTTGTAGTTCTTTGATTATTCTCAAGCCTGAGTAAAGTCTTTACTCAGCCTTTGTGTAAAGAAATGCTAATGCGTGAAATGTAGGTATGCAGTCACATAAAATGAAAATTCCAAGTAAATTTTTCCCCTGAATCACCTCAATAGTAGAGCAGAGAGATTTAAATTTTTGAGGTTTAATTGTCAGATAATTACTCCAGTTCCTCATTTAATTCTGGAAACTTTTATACACAGCACCAGCTTGACTTTTTTTTTAAATTAGTTATCAGTTTTACCAGTTGGTGGATTTCTTTTCCCTAAATTAGAGTGTCCTCTATCTGTTCCTCCATTATTATCTTTCACAGCTGGCATTACATTTTTTTCTTGGCCAAATACTATTTATTTCATACTATTTTATGTGGCTTTTGTTTTAAGGTTTTTAAGGCAGCTGACATGATTATCACATATTTCTTGATAGGTTTTGTTAGACAAATACATGTTTTATTTTCTTAGGGACATTTTCTGGTATGTTTTGCTCTTACAAGATCAGTAACCTTTCTGTACATTTTTGCATACATTTAGATTTTTTCTGTTTAAGTTTAGTCCATGATTGGAAACTTTTGACCTCTGACTCTATTACCATTGTGGAAAGAATTGTTCAAATCCCTCAACTACCATGGTGGACAATCCACAAAAAAGAAAACATATACAAGCTGTAAGAAAAATAAATTCCCAATCAACATTTTTACCACAGTTACTATAAAGTCTGAGAGGCTATATTTATGTGAACTCTACTAAAAATATTTCACGTAAAAGTATGTCTTTATGGGACACTTTTTGGGTGGGTTGATTTGATTAAAATTCAAAATTGGAAGAGAACTCATTTTATATTTCAAAATCAGTGTTTAAGTATGTGTATAGTTAGGTAAATGTAAGTCAGAGAAAACACCGTATTCTAAATGTTTTCATATATAGAGGCATGTTTGTGTTCTTGTTGCTTTTTGCAGAGAAAATGTAGGCTGCAGGAATGTAAGCACAACTCCTTTGAAATGACTGCAAGTTTCCTTTATGTATCTCAGGATAGAATATCCCATTAAATTTGCATTATTTATAAACCAATGTTGAAATTATATTAAATGATTTTGATATAAACCAAACTATTCTCATATCTCCCTTTGGTATGATACACATTTATTTTATCCTCCCTCGTTACTCCACTTTGTTTTTTAGTGTGTGTTTTGTATTATTATTATTATTATTATTATTATTATTTATTATTATTTAATTTATTTTACAGAAAGTGCCAATACTTGATTTTAGGCTTCAAATTACTGAAAAGAAAGCTGAATTTTATTTTATGCCAGAAACTAGCAGAGCAAGGTTGGATTTTATAATTCTGAAAGGAAAGCAATTTGTCCTTGATGCCTTATTTTTTCTCTGCTATTCATGTTCCCTTTTAGTTAATATGCTATAACTTAAAAATATTTAGCTTTCTTACATTGATATGTTTTTAAACATACATGTGATAAACATTGTTTTATCTATAATATAGAGGAGAGTCACAAATCTTTGCATGGAATTTAGAATTCAAGTCTATTTCTTCTATATTAGTTCTTTATGCTGTATAACAAATTGCCACAAAAGTGGTGGCTTAAGATAACACACATTTATTAACTCAGTTTCTATGGGTTAGGAACCCAGGCATAGCTTAGCTAATTCTTATCTGAGCTTCTACTAAGAATCTTCCAAGCTCCTTCATATTGTTAGCAAAACATATTTTCTTGTAACAATGGGACTTGAATTAGCTTGCTTCTTCAAAACCAATGACAGAGTGAGAGGAGGTGCCTGAGACTCTAGAGCTAGTTGACTAGCAAGACAATCTTATGTAATGTAGTCACAGAAGTCACATTTTATCCCCTTTCCCATACAATGTAACATAATCATGGAAGCCATACCCCATTTTCCTCTGGATAGAAGCAAGCCATGGTCAAAGTAATGAATACCAGGGATGGAACCATTGGGTCCGCTTTCATGTTGGTCCACCACACCACATCAATTATATTGGCTATGTTAATAAAAATATTTTGCCTTGATGCATTGACATCTTTCCTACTTTTCTATTCAATTTGCATTATTGGGGCAATTATATGATACTTACCATTAATTTTTAAGCAGAGAAAGAAATAGTAAATAATATCAGATCTTACACTTCTATCATAGATTAATTTCATCTTGAATGAGGCTAGAAAGAAAAAGTACTTCCTTATTTTGCTGTTTCAATGTCTTTTTTAGAGATAACTTTATTATAAATGTAACTGCATGTTCATGGTAAAATATTCAAATAGTATAGGTGAGTCTAAAATAATAAGTATGCCATTAAATGAGAAATCTGAAAGTAGCTACTATTCAGTATTTTAACAATTTTCTAAACATATACAGTCTATAAAAACATATGTACACATTGATTTAAAACACTTTTTAAAATAGCACTCTGATATACTTTTGTTTCTAGAATTTTCTTATATCTTGGATGTCTGTCATAGAAATAGCTATGGCTGTATCATATTCTCTCTAATAGCTGTTAGTATTCCTTTGTGCCATAATTATCAAATAAAATTCTCTACAGAGATAACTTATCATTTGTGTGCTGAAAAATTGTCTTTTATTAGTTATATTTCTTTTGGTTTTAAAATGTTATAAAACCTCATTGAAATTGCCTTAAAAATAAAAGGAGTATAAGGGGGGAAAGTTAATAAGTACCTATCAATAATAACCTTAAATGTAAATTGATTAAAAGCTTCAATCAAAAGACATCAGGTAGCTGAATGTATAAGAAAACATGACCTACAAAAGACCTGCCTCAGAACAAAAGGCCTACCCAGACTGAAAGTGACGGGCTAGAAAAAAATATTCCAGGCAAATGAACAGGAAAAAAAAATGGAGTAGCAATACTTATACCAGACAAAATGACTTCAAAACAAAGACCATAAAAAGAGACACAGAAGGGCACTTCATAATACTCGGTGGAAGAATCTATCAAGAAGACATAAATATTAACATATGTGCACCCAACATAAGGGCACCCAAATCTGTAAGGGAAATCTTAAAGGACTTAAAAATATAGACAGCAACACACTTAAACTAGGGGATTTTAACATTTCACTATCAACAATGCATAGGTCTTCAAAACAAAATAATCAACAGGGATATTGTGGCATTGAATGATGCACTAGATCAAATGGACTTACCTGATTTTTTTTATGTATATATATATATAATGTATTTATATTATTATTATATTATATTTATATATAAATAATATAGTTTATATAAAATTTATATCATTAATTTATATCATTATTATATTATATATATAAATAATATATAAATATATATAAAATTTATATATATATAAAACCTTTCATATATATATGAAATCTTTCATCCCCAAGAAGCAAAATACACATTCTTTTCAAATGCACATGGAACATTTTCAAAAATACACCATATGGTAGGACTCAAAACAAGCCTCAAAAAATTCAAGATATTTGAAATAACAAGCTTTTTCTTGGACCACAAGGACTTGAAGTAGAAATGAACCTCAAGGAAAGAACTCAAAAACACTAAAATTCATGGAGACTGGAGAGTATGCTATTAAACAATGAATGGGTTAATAATGAGATCAAGGAAGGAATCAAAAAGTTCTGGAAATAAATGAAAATGAATACACAACATTCCAACATCAATGGGATGCAGCAAAGGCAGTTCTGAGAGGGAAGTTTATAGCAATACAGGCTTACAGACAGAAGTATTTCAAATAAGCATCCTAAACCTACATCCACAAGAACTGGTGGAAAAAGAACAAACAAAGCCCAGAGTAAGTAGAAAGAAAGAAATTACCAATATCAGAGCAGAATTAAATGGCATAGAGACTAAAAGCACCATTCTAAGGATCAATAAATCCAGCAGCTGCTTCTTTGAAAAGATAAACAAATTGGACAAGCCTTTAAGCAGACTCATCAAGAAAAAAAGAGAGAGGACCCAAATAAACACAATCAGAAATGAAAGAGGAGAAATTACAACTGACAATACAGAAATACAAAGGATTATAAGAAATTACAATGAAAAACTATATGCCAAGAAATTTGAAAATGTAGGAGAAATGGAAAAATTTCTAGAGACATATGATCTTCCAAAACCAAATCAAGAAGAAAGCCTGAACGGACGAATAACAAATAGTGAAATCAAGCAGTAATCAAAAAATACCTGGCACACAAAAGCCTTGGACTGGACAGTTCCACAGGAGAATTTTACTAAACATTTAAGAAAGGAAAAACCCCTACTCTTCACAAATTATTCCAAAAAATCCAAGAAGAGAGAAGACTCCCAAACTCTTTTTATGAAGCCAGCATCATCCTAATCCCAAAACCAAACAAAGGCACAACAAAGAAAGAAAACTACAAGCCAATATCGCTGATGAACATAGATGCTAAAATCCTTAACAAAATATTATCACCACATCCAGTAAAACATTAAAAAATTATACACCATGATTAAGTGGGATTCATCCCAGGGATGCAAGGATGGTACAATATTCAGAAGTCAATAAATATAACACATTATATAAACCAAAGGAAAGTAAAAAACCAAATCATCATATCAATAGATGTGGAAAAAGCATTTGATAAGGTACTGCAACCATTTATGATAAAAACACTCAGCAAAGTGGGAACAGAGGGAGCATTCCTCAACATAATAAAGACCATATATGAGAGACCTACAGCCAACATCATGCTCAATGGGCAAAAACTAAAAGCTTTCCTACTAAGATCAGGAACAAGACAGGGTGTCTGCTTTCACCACTCCTATTCAACATAGTATTAGAAGTTCTAGCCATTACAGTCAGACAAGAAAAAGAAATAAAAGGCATCCAAGTTGGAAAGGAGGATGCAAAACTATCATTATTTACAGATAACATGATAGTGTACAGAGAAAACCCTATAGACCCAACCAAAAAACTACTCAACCTAATAAGTGAGTTTTGCAAAACAGCGGGATACAAAGTCAATGTGTAGAAATCAAAGGCATTTTTGTATATCAACAATGAAATATCAGAAGCAGAAATTTGAAAAAATCCCATTGGTTATAGCAACAAGAAAAAGAAATTACCTAGGAATAAACCTAACCAAGGTGGTAAAAGACCTGTATCCAGAAAACTACAGAACACTGAAGAAAAATATTGAGGAAGAAACAAATGGAAACATATAACATGTTCATGGATTGGAAGAATTAACATTATCAAAATGTCCATACTACCCAAATCAATTGATAGATTCAACACAATCCCTATTAAAGTGCCAATGGCATATTTCACAGGCATAGAACAAACACTTAAAAAATTTATGTAGAAGCATAAATGACCCCAAAGAGCAGCAGCAATTTTGAGAAAGAAGAACAAAGTAGGAGGGATCAGAATACCTGATATCAATCTGTATTACAAGAACCCTATAATCAAAACAGCCTGATACTAGCATAAGAACAGACACATGGACCAATGGAACAGAACAGAAAGACCAGAAATAAACACATTCTTTATGGGCAATATTTAACAAAGCATAAAATGGGGTAAAAATAGACTCTTCAACAAATGATGTTGGGAGAACTGGAAGCTACATGCAAAAAAAGAAAACTCAACCCACCAACTTACACCATACACAAAAATAAATTCAAAGTGAATAAAAGACTTAAATATAAGTTGTGACACCATAAAAGTCCTAGAGGGGAACATAGGGAGGGAAATTTCAGATATTCCATGCAGCAATATTTTCACTGATATGTCCCCTAGAGCAAGTGATCATAAAGGAAAAATAGACAAATGGGACTTCATCAAAATAAAAAGCTTCTGCACGGCTAAAGAAAACATCAGCAAAATAAAAAGGGAACCGACTGTATGGGGAAATATATTTGCCAATGATACCTCAGACAAGAGTTTGATCTCCACAATATATAAAGAGCTCACATGACTCTACACTAGGAAGACAAATAATTCAATTAAAAAATGGACAAAGGACCTGAACAGACACTTCTCCAAGGAGGAGATACAGAGGGCCCAGAGACATATGAAAAGATGCTCAGCATCACTAGCCAGTCAGGGAGATGCAAATTAAAACCACAATGAGATAGCACTTCACACAGGTCATCATAAACAAATTAACAAACAATCAGTGCTGGGGAGGTTGTATAGAAAAGGGAACCCTAGTGCACTGTTGGTAGGAATGTAGAATGTGACAGCCACTGTGGAAACAATATGGAATTTCCTCAAAAAAATAAAAATGGAACTGCCTTTTGACCTGGCAATTCCACTGCTGGGATTATACACTAAGAATCTTGAAACATCAATTCAAAAGAACCTAAGCACCCCAATGTTCACAAAAGCATTATTTACAATAGCCAAGTTCTGGAAACAGTTTAAGTGCCCATCAGTAAATGATAGGATAAAAAACTATGGTACATTTACACAATGGAATACTACACAGCAGAAAGAAAGAAGGAACTTCTACCCATCACCACAGCATGGATGAAACTGGATAGTATTATGCTAAGTGAAATAAGCAAGGGAGGTAAAGACAAACACCATGTGATTTTACCTATAAGTGGAACCTAATCAACAAAACAAATAAGTGAACAAAATATAATCAGAGGCACTGAAATAGAGAACAATCTGACAGTAACCACAGGGCAATGGGGGGGAGGATAATGGGGGAAAGGAGGAGAAAGGTCAAGTCAAGGGACATTTATAAAGGACACATGGAAAAAGACAACTGAGGGGTGGAAGACTGAAAGTGAAAGGTGAGGGATGGGTAGGGCAGGGGAGAGTAATGGGGGGAAAATGGGGACAGGTATAATTGAACAATAAAAACAATAATAAAGGGTATGAGTATTGAAGAGCAGATACTGGCATATGAAGTGAATCTATAGCAATATCACTGGTTTATTTTACTCAAAGATCATTTTATATATGCAAATTAGCCATTTGTTGCAATCATACACTAATTTTAATAAGATTCCTGGCATATACTGAGGGCAAATATATTTTAGGAAATTGTCTTTCGTGATGGCTTTAAGCTGCATATGCTATCTAATTTGATAGTCATTAGCCACATGCAGCTGTTTCAATTCAAGTTAATTAAAGTTCAAATAAATCTGTTCTTCACTTGCACTAGCCACATTTCAAGTGCTCAATAGCCTCATGTGGCTGGTGGCTACTAAATTGGACAGTGCAGATATAGAACATTTCCATTGCTGCACAAACTTCTATTGGACATTACTGCTTTAGAACTTACTTTCTGAGAATATATCTAAATCATTCAAAACTAAGTTTGATAAGTTACATGATAAAACATGTTTATAATCTAAAATTAGGACAAGTAAATGAGACTTTTTTGGTGTGGTTTGTAAATTAATACCAAATATCATCAGGCACTAAATTGTTTTGAGCAGTTTGTTGGAATAAATGTATTTCCTTCCAAAAAATGGAATGAAATGAAACTTATTTACCATACAAGTAAAAAAGCATTCTGAGTACAACTAAATGACTTTGAGTGTAATTGACTCCATAGCTTCAGTTAATGAAACTGGTGTCTCCATATTTCCACTTGCCTCTCATCTGGGCCGATTATCTCATTAGGCTGTCTCTCCTTTCAAGACAGCAGAATGGCTTCCACTAGCTCCGTGCTTAAAATCTTGTTCCAGCAAACCAGATAAGAGGGTCCCTCTCTTCTGCTTCCTAAAGCAAAGGTGATAGGAATAATTCCCTTCAGGTCTGATTGTTTCATAAGCCTTTCTCTTGAACCATTCTAGCACCATAGAAGGTGATATTATGATTGGTCAAGTTTGCTCACAGGCTATTCTTGGAGCTTGGGGTATCAGCCCTACTGAAAGAACATGAATTAAGAGTGGGAAATGGCAGATGGAACAGAAGAAAAACTGCTTATTATTCCCTTGTGGATACAAGCTTGTGTACTTTGTTTTCTATTTGATAGGTAAATTAAGAAGCACAAATGCTGTGTCAAAATATACATGCATTTTGACTTTTCCTGGGTATTCTCTAATTTTGCTCCATAATGAGTACCTCAATTTATACTTCAGTCATTAATGCAAACCTAGGTCTATTCTGAGTGAGGTTCATCAAACTTAATAATATTTTCCAATAGAATGTATGAGAAATGAAATCCCACTGTTTCAATGGGTATTTCTTTAATAATGATTATAGGTGAGCAATTTTCTTCTATATTTGTCATATGTGTTTTCTTTATGGTGACTTCCCTTCATATATGATTTTCTAATTGTGACAAAGCAAACAACATAATGAAAGGAATAAAGATAGTCCTTGCCAGTGAGTCTCAGTTAGCTGGAGTGTCAGTAACAGAAGTGTTGTGGTTTCATTTCTGATCAGGGAGCGTACTTAGGCTGTGGGTTCTTTCTCAAGTTTGGGTGCCTGTGATCTCCTGTCTGGGCATGGATGGGAGACAGCCAATCAAAGTTTCTCTCTGTCCTTTCATCTCTCCCCCTTCCTTTCTCTCTAAAAGCATTATAAATAAATAAGTAAATAAATAAATACACACACATATACACACAAATACACATGCATATGCATATATACACATACATATACATATATACACACACATATATATTCTCAGCTGAAGATTAAATAATCTTTTTACAAAGTGCTAAAATGAACTTAAATATGTCTCAATTTCAGTTAACTTGGACATAATTGTATCCATACTGGATGAGGCTTATTGCTTGGTAACCAGAAAAGGCAAAGAGGGGCTATAGAGAAAGAAGCAAGTTGTTTCCAGGGTCACTTTATTTTTAAAAACATGACATTTAACTCCTACTATATATTACTGTCTCAAATAAGGAGAACTGAAGAGTAGCATGGAGAGATACAGTGTTCCAGTCTGAACAGACATGACGAGTCACTTAAGAGGCTCCTGGGTGGGTTTTTCAGGGCATGGCAAGGGGTGAGGACGGCCAGTGTTCTCAGGCAGCCCCGAGGAAGAAGACAGGTCACACATGGACAGAAAGCTAAGGGTTCATTTCTTTTGAAGACTGGGAACCCTGAGACCTATCTCCGGAAAGGAGATGGTCAAAGACAAACTTCAAAGTAAATATAGAAGAAAACAAAGACTAAAATTTCCTGTGATCTGAAGCCTAAAACACTGTTTTGCAGAGCTCAAATATGCAGAGGTCAAGAGAAAGTGTTGCGATTTCAACAGAAACAACAACAGTAACATGGAACTTCTGTCTGATAAGTTTTGCAGGCCTTTAAACTTTTATATTGGTGTCTCTGAAGAGATCAGAAGTGGTCTGAAAGCCTGCAATGAAAGCCCCCTGGTGCTTTGGAAAATGCAGAACACTCATATTAAAAGATGAGGGTTGTTTTTTTTTTTGTTTGTTTGTTTTTTGGAGGCAAAAGTAAAAAAAATAAAGAAAAAATGATGTGCAAATAAAACTGGTGACATAGCTAAAATGTTTTGTTCAGTAAGACTTAATTTGTGATTAAAAACAAGAGTATAGTATATAATAAATTCTGACTCTTTAAAACAGTACTAATTGTTAGCGAATGATCAAAATATTTGGTTAAAACCATGAACAACATACTTTTTTTCTGTAATTAGAGGGGAAAGAAACAACCAGATGTATCTTCAACTAGGAGTTTTAAAATCCATTCAAAAATAATTTTTTAATTCAATAACTAATTGCACACCTGCGTGTTGAAAGTTGGATTTGTCATCGAGTCTCCAGTGGTATATATTTAAAAAGCCATATAAATATACTCTGCTTGCTAGAGTTCTTAGTCCTCTAGGAGACACTGAGCATAAGCCAAAACAAAGCCAAGCAAACTAATAAAAGATTAATTATAAGTGGTGAAGCAATATGAAGAAAATTACAATTTGTTGAGCATTGACAGAACAGTGCCAGAACTAAGTCTATGTATTTACTCATTAACTAATTTCATAAGCTATGGAGTAGGTACTATTGATATTTGTGCTTTAAAAATGAAGAAACAGGCACAAAAAGGTCAAATGAGTTGTCCAGAGTTCTAGGGTAGGAAGAGGTAAGGTGGGCTTGGAGCCTGCACTCTCAATGGTTGAGCTTATATGACCAGAGACCATTGGTAGAGAATGACAATGTAGGCAAGGCAGTTAGTGTTAGAGAAAAGTCTTATTGATGAGGTGATATTTAAACTGAGACTTAAAGGATGTGACAGAGCCAACCATGTTCAGAACCTAGAGAACAGTAACACCCAGGAAGCATGAAACACATGTACTGTGTCCCTAAGTTGGGGCAAAAACTGGCATGGTAAAGGAATGGAGATCATTCACAGTAATTAAAAGAATATATTAACAATTGAGACATAACCAAGAGTCATACTTTGCAAGGACCTGTAGGCCAACATTGGGAGGTTTGGGGGAGTGTTAAAGGCTTTCACAGAGAGGCCTGCCCTTGTCTGGTTCCTGTTTAACTGGCTGTGTGTAACAATAGCACGGAGGAAGATCCTAGCAACAGCAGAGACAACAGGGAGGAAGCTATCTTGGTAGCCCTGGGAAGGGTTTCCAAAAAGATGGTGTGAGATGAGATGAAGAAAAGTAAACATATTCCAGATACATTTTTGAGGCAGAAATCATGGGATATGCTGACAAACTAAATCTGGGTGGCAAGGAGGAAGAAGGAATTAGGATTGCTTTGTTTTCTAGTATTATCACCTGTATGATATCCTTTTCAGCAGTTTCAGTATGTGATTCCTACCCCCCACTCTGGGCAGTATACTTAAAAAAGATGGGGATAGAACAATTTGTGCAAGACAGGAAATGAGTTCGGTTGGAACTTATCTGAGAGCCACATGAAAGAGTCAATAAAAATATGCCATACAGGAAATTGGATATTAGTGCCCGGAATCCAAGAAATCTGAGTAGGAGATACAGTTTTGGAGTTGTCAGCATAAAAGTAATATTTAAAATTATGGGAACAAGTACAATGTTCAGGTAAAGGGCTCAATACAGAGCACAGAGAAATAGCAATGGGAGATGGTAGAGAAGGAATAACCAGTTAAAAATTTTTTTTGAAGAAAAAACATCATGGAAAATAATAGAAAAGGGTATTTCAGGGATTAGTGACTGGTTATTAGGGTTAAATATTTAAAAGATATCACATAAACTCAGCACAAAATAATTCGCATGCCTTATTGACATATGAGCATCAATTATTTTACATTAACCCTTTTAGGTCATAAATTACAAACCAACAAGAAGGAAATAAGGGCATGCCCTTGAGTTTATATGCTTTGATTTGTTTAATAGCCAGTTGATTATTCTCTGATATATTTCATTTCTCTCTCCTGTAATGTTTGTGTCTCAAAACAGAATTAACAAAGAAACAAACAAAAACACAAAAACTGTGAAACATTTGTGATCAATGGAAGCAAATGCTATCAAAATATGTGTCACTGAATGAGTCCAAGAGAGTAAATATTTGGAACCCTTTTGAGAAGTGGCCAAGGAGTTGGCTTAGAAACTTAGGATTCACATTCAAGAATGACACTGATGGAATCAAGCAAAGAGGGGCCAGCACTTTCTGAGCTAATTGTTTAGAGCTAGATTTTTACTCCAGCTGCTATAAATCGGAAGGCAGATGATGTGAGAATTTGTAATTTGTAATTTAAAACTTCATGAACCATGAAACTTTCTGGAGACTTTGGTCAGTCAGTTGACTTACTAGAAATGATGAGACCACCATAATCCATAAACTTTCTGTTTTCCTACCACCATGGCAATGAAAGAGAGGAGAAAAACATGCAAATTGCTCATTTATGGTTTTTTTATTTTGCTTTTGTAAATTACTGCTAAGCTCTCTGAGTCAGATTTCTATAACATCTTTAATTATAATGAAGTCTTGGCTTAAAAAAAAGAAAAGTTGTTTAGTTAGAACTTCATAATTGGCAACAACACATTTAACCAAAGTGCCAGCTCTCAAATTTGTTGTATGCTGTTTTTATTTGGACCATGGGAACAGCATTGTGGAGACTTGCAGAATTTGATATTGGGATCCTAAATGCTAAGATGGAGATTTATAAAATAATTCCAAACAAAACTGAGCATTATGTATAATTTGTAAAATTGTAAAATATAAGCAGAATTCTGAATATAGTTTGATAATATGATACATTGTGATATAAGCAATCTCACACAATTGGAGCAGCAATGGATCACACAGGCTCTGCTTTCTTTTCACGGAGAGACGATGTGATTCGTGATGCAAAATCAGCTGTTTGTGAAGCATCCGCTATTATGCTGAGAGCTTTCAAGTCTCTAATGGGAATCTGTAAGAGGCATTCTTTTGAAAAAGTGTGAATTGACTAGTATTCAATACATGGCATATGCAACTTTAAAACATTTTCAATTTTGATTTTTTTCATAGCAGTCTCAAAAATATTCATTACACACTTGTATTACAGACAATGTTCTCATGATGACTATAGGAAATAACTGACTTTCTTCATTTTTCAATAAATTACTGTACATTAAAAATTAAGGACATAATTTCTGAGAAGAAATGATTCTGATGAGAAGTCCTGTTATTTCAATAGTTTCTGTAGTAAAATTTTTTTTAAAAACTGCCTTAGATTTCTTGTTCAAAATTTGCCCTCCAAAGAAGGTTTACCAAAACAAATGTTCTTTTCTTGTTCAATCTTTTGAAATTAAAATTCTGTAAATTGTTTATAATTCATTTAGTGGAATGATTTTCCTCATTTCAAGTCACACTATCTGTTTTCTGAAACTTTAATCCTGCTCAAGAAGAGTCATATTAATGTCCTGATGACTTGATCTTTGCTACAGATGATTAAGGCACAGTTCAAGATTCAAAGTAACCTGTGGTGTTTTTCTGCTCTTCCTGCTTCCCTTCAACATTGTCTCCCTCCTTCCCTCATTCCCTGCTTCCTTCCTTCCTTCATGTTTTAAACAGACCACAGAACCCATACCTGACATCAGAATCCACTTATGAGGAGTTGCTATAGGTGTTTGTAATCATATATTGATAATAAAGGCAGATTAGATTTTTTAAAGGAAGTATTAAGACAATTTGTTGGAATTGGCTTATGTTTATTCTTGTTAGAAAGAAGGTCATGATTTTGTTTTCTTTCTCTAAATGATAAATTTGACTTTTGGTATTTCTTTAATACACCTGTTCAAGTGCTCCCATAAGTTGCTGACATTGGGGACATTTACAAGAGGTGACATCTCTGGTCTCCTGTTGACAGAGGTGGAGAACCCCAGGCAGATCGCCTTACTGTTTTGGGGAAAGGCTTATGTTTCAAAGCTAACAGTTGTTCATGAAGTAATTTTGTTTTAAGATAAATCCAAATACAATCAAGAATAACAGTATTTGAAGTTTATGCCTAATGAGGGTTTCTTATCTTTTTTTGAAAACCCTTTTTTAAATCTTTATTATTTTGAAAAACTGTGCATATTAAACACATTTTAAGAGTTAGTATTTATTTTCTTCTGTTTGTCTTTCATATGAAAGTTTGTTGTGGTTCTCAGAGTTTGTGGGTAGGTGGTAACTCTTGAATATGCTTAATTTCTTCATTTCATACTGAAATTTTAGTCTATTTTTTTAATTGTTACACTGTCTTAATTATGCAGTAGTATTTCCTGAATTTATTTATTCATTTTTTGCATCAAGGTGATTTCATATAATGAGTATAAAACTGTCTTGTAATTTACTTGGCCTTTAGAATTATCATAAAAATTAAATGATAACAGATATTATGTATATAATCTATGTGTACATTTAAGACCTAACATTATGAATTGTGGCAGATACCATAATTTTATCTCAAAGAAAATTGATAGCTTTTAAAATATGCCTTTTAAAATATGCCATTTTATGCCATATCCTTATATGGAAAAAAAACAAAAAAAATGACTCCTAGTTGTTTATAATACAAAATCAATATTTAAAACCCATTTAAAGTGTGGCTGATCTTGAAAAGTAATAAATGCGGAGCATAGCAAATTACTTTATCTTGAATATTAGAAATCTTCTGAAATATATGGATTTAATAGCTTTTAACTCATTTCCTTTAATCTGAAATGATTGACATAAAGTATAATTATGTAATATTAAAAACTACAAAATTTAAAGACACAAACAGATGTTAATTCTCAGAGATTCATCGCTTAATAATTTGCATGAATGTGTATTTTGGTAAAATGTAGTCATACCATTAGATATCCTTCTAATTCTTAATAGATTTGTAGATGGCTACCTCAATAAAATAAAATTTATTGTAGAAATATATATATTTCTCTAAAATGGTGATGATTTTTAACTAATTTGGATGGAAGCCAAAATAAGTAGAAAAAAATCCTGCAAATAACAGTGTAGATATTAAATAATGTACTGGTTCTTTTAAAAGGCTCAACCAAAATACTATTTGTTCATTTGATTAATCAAATCTGAAAGAATTGAGAAACCTTATGAATAAGAAGAAAAACATAACTCTCAACAGAGAAAAGATGAAAAGGACTTGAAGAGGGTACTACAGGCTAATCTATTTTGTAAACAAAAGGAATGATTTTCCAGCCTATCCAAAAATGCCGAAGTTGACCAAGGAGTTGTAGGGAACTGCAGTAAATAAATTGATGTAAAAGGCAATGGTAAAATGATTCAAAGTCAACCAATAAAACGACTAAGTAGGTTCACTGCTGAGTTTAGCAAACTAAGTTATCCATATACACACCCATGTTTATTTTTTGTTTTCATCATTTGTTTTATATTAATAAATTCCTTGGAGAGTGTTTATGTGCCAGGAAAAGGGAGAAAAGAAAATATAAACAACTTAACACATAAGAGATCAAGGTAATTTCAGATGGTGATAAAACAAGTGCCAAATAATGAAAGGGTAACACAACATTCAAAAGTGACACGGCATTTAATGGAATACGTTTATTAAAAATTTATGCATATGAAATGTATGTGAACAAGTGAAAGAGGAAAGAAGGAAGACAAGGAGGAAGTAAGAAAGGAGAAAAGAAAACACAACTGCAGCAACACCTCCTTCCCCAGGATATACGGTCCACATAAGATTTCCTTGTTTGTGGTGGAAAGAGAATAGTAAATCTTACTTTGTAAAGTGACCTCTTGGTGTAAAAAGTCTGATATCTACTTATATACTTTAACTGGTCACCTCTTCGTGGTGAGCAGAGAGCCCCTCCCTTCTGAAAAAGTAGTGGGTGATCTAAGTCCTTTCCCTCTTCTAACAGCCCCTGACTCCCGCTTCTGTCTCCTGCTTTGCCGCACACAGGTGGGCAGTAGGGAGAACTATGACTGGGGAATGCTGTCTTTACTCTTAACCTCCGTAGCTCCAGGGACATGGGCCTTATCTCACTTTATGGTTTTAATCCTTTAAAAATTTTGATCTCTTTGAATCTTCACTGACAGTCATGGACAATCTGAGGAAACAGTTACATCGCTGTAACTAAAACAATGTCTCAAAAAAATTAACCATTAGAATGTCTTAAATTGTAGCAGAGTTATATAACTATTGAAAGGCCAGCAAAGTCTCTTGTAAATAAAGACAAGGAAATTTATAAAGATATTGCTGACATTGGGAATGTCTGCAGGAGAAAACAGCCTAAAAATTGTGAACTATGTGAATGAATATCTTGCTAACGTATTTTGAGCATTCAAGAATTCTTCATGTTATTTTACAGAATATATTGATGATGAAATAAACATAAGACAACTAAGTGAATTAAAAAGAAAGCAACAAAATTACAAAATATTTTTATTTAATATTATTAGAAATTTATGAGATGAGTGGTGGTTTGATTCTATCTCCTGAGAGCCAATGGTGTTTATAAAAGAATTTAAACACAAACTTTTCTCACCATTTTGTGCATTTTTTTTCTTCACAACTGACCATTCAATTGAGATTAGTCCAACTGGCAATTGAGGGCAAAGTTTCGGATAACTTACAGATTTCAATGTTTTCTCAATAATAGTAGTACTTTATTTCTCCATTTCTGTGAAGTTTGATATAATAATTTTATATATTAATAATATAGTCTCATGTCATAATAACTAATCCCTTTTAAATGCTAATTATATGCCAGGCATTGATCTAAGAACTTGATCTGAATTAACTCATTAATTCTTGCACAAATGTATGAGTTACTGACCATTCAACAGGGGAGGCTGAAGCACAAAGAAGTGAAATAATTTGCTAGTAAACTACAGAGTTGGAATTAATACTCAGAGCCCAGCCTTAATCATATACTGACTCTTATCAAAATGATGCTGAAATTACATAAATTATTTAAATATGCATACGTTTCTCTGAAAAATGGTCACAGTGTTTATAGTCACATGTTGATTGATAGACAGAATCATCATTGAACAATTTTAGATGCTTATTGTCTGATTTATAAGAGTCAGACTTCTGGTTTCTTTCCCAAGATATTTAAGGCATTAGAATGTATAATGTTAAAAAGTGCGAGTGTGAACAGGAGTCATGATTCAAGGGTACAAAAAAGTCAAGGATTGCTTATAGATCATATTCTAAGACTCTGTTAGGATAAGGAAAAGTTCCAAATGTTCTTAAGCCAACAGATCAAGTGTAGATTTCTGTTCACTAAATATTTGAACATTTCCTTTTTTAACAAGACTTTTAAGTTGGGTTACTGAATAAAATAAGACTTTTACACATACCAACTACTTCTTTTTTTCTTCTAAGGTTTTAAATATCTCTCCTGTCACCAACAAATCATTTCACAGAGGAATTCTAGTGTACACCAGAAAGTATAAATGATTATTATTGTCATTTTACATTAGTAGAGTGCCTTTTTTCAGTGTGTGTGTGTGTGTGTGTGTGTGTGTGTGTGTGTGTGTGACATGGACAGCACAATGAATGGAGTTAGGGCCTGAAGGAAAAATAAGTTAACTATGTCTTTCAAAAAAGTCTTCATAGTTTATGAGGCAAGGAGAAGTAAAAGATTAAAGAGCAGAACTCCTGTTAACAACAGAAATACCATTTAAAGAAAAACCTCGAGGTACTCTTGTGACACGACAGCTATGGGGGTAGTTGTTTGGAGTTTCCTGTGACAATGCTGAGAGACAGAGGCTGAAGTGCTGGCGAGAAGAGCAACGCGGGGGTCAGAGAGGCTGCCCTGCTGTTGAAGGCTCAGAGGGTAGCGTGAGTGCCCTTACCCCCAGGGGAGAATGGCCTGTGTCATTTGGAACAGGAATGACTTTTTAGTTTCAAGTAGCTACAATATAACTTCTTCTTCTCCCCTGCAAATAATCAATCTATTATAATTACATATATTTGTTGAGGAGAGGGATTTTGTAATATATTTGGAAAAAAATAAAGGAAATGGGCTTTTTTCCCTCCTTGGGGAGGGAATAAAGTGAAAGCAGTAAGAGGAGGGATATCAGTGAGATTCAAGTTAGCATGAGCAATAAATTAGGGCAAGCAGACTTGCAGAAAGAGTAACTCTAATGATTCTCAGAAAAGATAATGAGAAAAAAGTAATGAGACCATTTGAGATGGTCTTATTACTGATGTGACAGGGGCATCTTTTTATGAAAGAATATGTGTTCTATTCACACTTTAAGGTGAAGAGTGGTTTTATAGGACTGGTAGACTTGGAAGCTAGTCATTATAACTTCTTTAAGTGCAATTTTATATTTGATGAAAATGGTGATGTTCAGTTTGAACTGATCACTTGTATGTTTAATAGTTTTAAAACCTGATTGCAACTTTTAAGTGTCTATGTGCAAAATTAAACTTGAAAAGTGTTAGGTAAATGATCTGGCCTCTCTCCCTCCTCTGAGCTCACCTAGCACCTTTCTCTTCATTGGTCATTTTTTGCCCAAGCTGGTTGCCACAGTACTCTAGACTGGTTCCCAACCCTATGGTAGTATTCTCCTATTGTACCTTCTACCTAGAAAACTACAATCCTTCCTCTCTAGAGAGATTTCCCTGGCCATCTGATCTAAAGTAGAGAGAACTCTGTCTACTCAGCCATTTGGGATCTATCACAAGAGCCTGTTTTATTTATTATCATCTGAAATTACCTTGATTTTCCATGTGTTAACTTGTTTATTGCTTGTCTCCCATGATTAGTGTGTAGGTGCCTTCATGGCACAGAACCCTGAACTACACTGTTTAGGGCTGCATCTCTAGCACCTGAAATTATGAATGCAAAATAAATATTTGTGATATAAATAAATAAATTAGAGAAGGTATATATTAAGGAGGATAATTATACATTTTAAAATATGGGCATAGAAAGTAACAATGTAAAAGCAAACATAAATTGTACATATGATTATTACATCATGTTTATACTATGACTTCAAAATTTCTTCAGAACTAAGAGATCATGTTTGTTTGTTATGTTTTCTAATTAGAGAATCCTGGAGTAGTAATATTTACTACCTGTCTGTGGTAGGCAGAAGGAGCCCCTGAACATGTCCATGCTCTGATTACTAGAACCTGACTATATTATGTTTCATGTCAGAAGGGATTGTGCCAATGTAATTAAGTTTATGGACTTTAGGGATATTATTCTGGATTTCCTGGGTGGGCCCAATTTAATTACATGAGTCTTATAAGCAGATAATTTTCTCTGGCTTGAGTCAGAGATGTAGTGGAAGAGAAGGCAGGAAAGATGGAAAGTGGAGGGAAAAGGCAGAGAAATCCTGAGTAAGAAGGATTCAGTGCATCACTGTTGGTTTTGAGACATAGGTGGCCAGCTGCAAAGGCTAGAGAGAGACCCCTAGGATATAAAGACAAGCCATAACTAGTAGTTAACTAGCAGTTAACAGGGGACTTTTTTTCTTACAAGTGCAAAGAACTGAATTCTGCCAACAACCTAAATGAGCTTTGAAGTGCCTCCAAGAATCGCCTCTGGAAAGGAACATGGCTTTGCCAATTTTTCGCTTTGGTTCTCATAAGACCTGGAACAGAGGAACCAGCTGAGCCACCCAACCATGGGTGTATGGATTTTGTTACCCATGGAAACTGCGAGATACTACACAGATGTTGTTTAGGCTGCTAAGTTTGTGATAATTTGTTATGGCAACAGAAAACTAATGTCTAATATTCAATGATATAATCATAAGAATAACAACATGGAACTCTTACTATGTGTTAGGAACTTGGCTTAGGATTTTATGAACATTTCATTTAATTTTTATAATAATCCATGAGGCAGTATACTTGACCCACTTGAGAAGTCTACTTATCCCAAACTTCTTGTCTTTGAGAACTATCCCTCTTCATTTATACATAGGAGTGGGCCTTTGGCAATGATGTTAATATTTTGTAATTCCATTGCTCTGGCTTAAAGTGGGCCAAAGGTGAACATTTGGCTTAAGATGGGTCACATAGATTCTGTCCTCTTGGTTTTGAAATTACAATCAAGAGATTTACTTTCTTGAACATGGGATGTGTAAAATCAGAAATTGTGGAGTTTCATTTACATGGAAAGGAAAGATACAATAATGAAGATGTACAGAGAAAAATAGTTACCAGAAATTATTGGGCCAGAAGTGTGTGTGTGTGTGTGTGTGTGTGTGTGTGTGAGAGAGAGAGAGAGAGAGAGAGAGAGAGAGAGAGAGAGAGAGAGAGATTTTAAAAAGTACTTTATAGGGTTTATATGGCTTTTCTGTTTGCCTACTGAGGCCCAGCTGTATTATTCCACCACCATGTCATCATGGTAAATTTCTCTATTTAACTGAGACTAGCTTGAGCAGAGTCTCGCTACTCCCAACTAAGAGAATGTTTATTAAGGCAGATGGTATTATTATATTTTCATTTGGAAAGATGTTGTATTCATTAGGGTAGAATAAGCTGATGTAACAAATAGGCTGGCAAGTTCAAAAACAATGCACTCAAGTAAAAGTAAAAAAGATGCCCTTAGTCAGCAGGAAACTCATCTCCTTGTGGTGGTTCAAGGAGCCAGGCTTCTTTCAGTTTATTATTTCACTGTCTCTTAGGATCTTTGTTTTCCTCTGAATCCAATTTGTATTTAGAAAGAATAATGGAAGAGGAATACTGGCTTCTTAGAATTCATAGCCCCAAAGTAGCATCTATTGCTTTTCTGTTTAGGTTCCATTGGAAAGAACTGGTCAGATGGCTGCAATTAGCTGTAAGAAAGGTTGAAAGATGGTCTAAGCAAACTTAGTGTTATTAGAGTAGGGCTCTAACAAAAACAAGTAAGACTCAGTTAGTGAGCTACTAGCAGAAGAACTGACAATCAGTATGGCATTAGAAGTTTTCATACAACAACTGGATAAGGATGACTTGAGAACCCCACTGACAGAATGGAGCACCATAGTGTGGGTGGTAGAGTAGAGAGTAATACATTTGGGTGAACTCTACAAGGTTGTCAGAGCTTGTGCTGTTCCATTATCACAGCTGAATAATGATTTGGTAGTAAATTCCCTTATGCACTATTTAGAACAGGTATGGAGAAAGTAAATCCATTTGCAGAGATGAAAAGTCAAATAATGACATGATATATGCATAATTTTAGATCTCCCTCTCTGGTTTTTCAGTGGTTCCCTAAAAACTTTTTTCCCCTTTTATTCTCTAGTCAACAGCAGCAGCTGTTACTATTCAGAAGCAGAAATTAAGAAACAAAAATAAATGACATAAATGCTAAGGAGACTAAGATGAAAGCTTGTCTGCTTCCAGGGAATGAATGAATCTTAAGTTGGAAGTGCAACTTCACAGAGGAGGAAAAGTACTGGTTATGATGGCTAGTACCTTTGGACATGCCATCACTTAAAGGTCTAGGCATCAGGAGTCCTCTGACTAGAATGGGGGACTAGGCTGATTTGTATGACTCCACAGTGGCATGAAAAGAAATTCCTGACCTAACTACAGTCAGCTGGGAAGTCTTCTATGAGTCAGCATCCCCATAAGTTATGGGGTGGAGGCATCTACAATACACAGATATAGACATGTATCAGATAAAAGGTGTCAACATTCTCTCTCTTTGTCTATCTTTTTATTTTCTTCATTGGTGATTTACTCATCTGTCTACCTTCCAAAATATGAGTATCAATTGGATAGTCATATTTTTGGTGATAGGAATAATAACCAGCAGTGAATATAATCTTTTGTACATGGGAAACTTCTTTAAAATAATATTAGACTGAGTACTTAGAAAAGCTGTACCAAAGGAAATGAATTCTATGCAATTAACTATCTACTTTGTGTGCTAGCCTATTGACAGAGAGTTTGTTGGGAACTAGTCTGTTGTCCAATAAAAGTGATCAGCTTTCCTACCTGACATATCCTTTTAAAAAAGAAGAGCCTGATGCCAGGTATCCTGGAGTAGATGGAAAATACCTCCAGTAAGCCTAATGAATGCATCAGAGCATCAGGATACTTATTTCCTTCTTTACTGGAAGAAACCATGATCAAAAGCTAGGATTGTTTTCAGATGATTCTACCCTAGCATCAGGTCAAGGACCAGGTGTCTCGCTAAGAAACAGAAGTATCAACATCAGAAAACTCTGTACTTGAGCACTCTGGGACAGCCCAAAACAAATCAGTGACTGTGGAAGGATGTGTAAATGCCTTCAAGTGAGCATTTTGGTGGGCAGAGAACTGAAGGAAAGTTACAGCAAATTTCTTACTCACTTTCCAGAATGCTAGTGGGGAAATGCCTTTACAACCTGAAAATCTAAAAAATCTGGAAATGAGTTCAAATAATTTTTGGATAAGTTTCAGCCTCAAGCTTTTCCAAGTAAATCGCTCTAAGAATAATTAGAGTATGATTGCCCTCACTCTCCCACCAACATTTTTTAGTTATTAAAGCTGATCAAATAAGGAAAAGAAGCAGAAGCTGAAGGCAAGCTGAGAGGCTAAAAAATATTCTCAGCAGGGCACATGAAAGTGACACTGGACAAGATCCAAACCTACAAATTAGTGCCAATGAGAATACATCAAAACAGATATAGGTTTCAGTAGTAGTGTTACATGACTTCAGAGAGCCCAGAGGAGATACCCAAGGTATACTCCCTTGGTCAGTTATCAGGCACCCAGACAGTGAAGCAGTACATGGCAGGGAGAAAACTATTGTCCCAGATAGTAGTAGTATTTCTTTGAAAAACTTGGAAAATATCTCCAGATTTGAGCTAGCTTTATTTTGTTTTTCTATCTTTTCTTTATCTTCTCCCTCCATCTTTCTAAGGAGGATGTTATCCTCTTGGACATAGAGAGATTCAGTTGATATCTCCTCTCTTTCTCTTTCCCTCTCTCCATATTTCCCTCTCTCCTCCTCCTTTTTCTTCCTTCTAAGGTTCTGGATCCTATCTATATCTGGGTAATGGTATCATTTAATTGGAATTTCCTTAATGAATAAAAACAGCATTCAGTAGGTAAGTACCGCCACACTCTTATGCCCAGACTTAGGAAGAGTCAGAGGTGTAGACACTTGTGATTGCAATGAATTCCAAAATTATTTCTTTAACTGCTGGCTCAACAATGTCAGCAGTAGGAAGGCATCCAATAACTGTGCATTAGTGCAAACAAGGCAGAACAGATAGGCTAGTCATTATTCTCTCTCATCATGAATGGTACTTAGATTATTCCCTATATCAAAGTCTAAAAACTTATTGGGGAGCCTCCTCAATATGTTCAGACTAGAAGGAAAAAAATCAATGGAAGTAACTCCAGACCAGAATAAATAGCTTCTCTTTCCATGGGAAATATAAGATAGAGTTGAATGAATTGGGAAATTTTGGGAGAACTCTGGGGATATTGCATTGTCTAAAACTAAGAAGTTGAAGAGGCATATTGAAAATTTGAAGTTATATGTATGTATGCTACAAGATCTAGATTCTATATATTTCTCCCTTATTGACGGTGGTGCAGGAAAAAGCATCAGACAAAATAGGGTTTTGTTAAGGTGAATGAACGTATCATACCCTGAATTCAATATGCCTTGGACTATTTACTTCAAAATCAGTGTCCAATGCTGGACTTAAGGGATTTTTAGCAGATATCCAATGTCTAGTAAAGACAAGTAAGCCAAAACTCCTAGCACCACTATCAATAAAACTGCCTCATGCAAATTATTAATCTTCTCAATTTTAATAGTTTAATTAGGAGATATGGATTTCCTTAAAGTATTATTTTATTTAAATAACATGATGTTTTTAAAAATGTTAAAAAAAGAACAGCAAAGCTGTTATAGGTGATATCTTCTTAATGGTGTATAGGTTTAGGATATCTCTAGATAGATATTGGTTATTCTATACTTCTGTGCATTTGTTGAGTGTTAATCCTGAAGAATATGCTCCATAGTTGACTGAACTTGACCTACTACTTATAAACATTTTGGGAATCAGTGTTTGCAAATGGAACTTCGAAGATTACAACTTGAACATAAGTGATCCAATGACTTACCTCACAATTAAGAAAAGAAGGACCAGTTTCATCTCAGAAAGAAGGTACTACATTCAAGACCTGCCGGTCTTTTGGAAACTTGGGAATGGATGGAATAAGATGCTGACAGGCATTCAAAGTACTGGAAACTTTTGAATGCTCCAGTTTTAGCTTTTCTGGATCTTGCTAACTTGCTATTATTACAGATGATAGTTTTCAGAATGTAGAGAAGTTTATCTCTATATCAAAGTAAGGCCAGAAAATGGATTCCATTAGATTTTGCTAATTATAGCCAGTCTGAGATTGCAACTCAGTTCTTTACTTGCAAATTAGAATTCTTGACCCTAATGTGGGCCATTATAGACAGATTTTAGAAATCTATAAATTGGACTGCCTTTTAAGGAATGAACTAATAATAATTCTCTTAAATATAAAACTAGTGTCAATTCAGTTGCTAAGGTTCAGGGATGAATGACCATAAAGAAACTTTAATATCAATATATACTATAGGACATGTCTAAACAAACAAGATTCATATAGCATTTTATTCATTTTATTAGAGTTGAAAAGATATAAGATTGTGTGTATACTCATAATAAGCAATATACTTACACTCTTAATTCTCAGCAAAGAGAAGAGGTACTGATGATGGAAGAGACTTTGGTAGAAGCAGCCCACCCATAGATATCCACTGAACAGGGAATGGAAAGATAGGCCTTTTATTAGTAGAGCTAGAGAGGTGGGGAATGCTGCTTTAGCACTCAACTGTTAATGAATGAAGACTACAAACCATGAATAGCTGCACAGTGTCTGCCTACTCATCTTTTTACATTCCTGACTGACATAATTTGTGGACCACATCTTATCATTGGATCTGGACAAAGTAGGCTCCATTGCCACGTTATGTTTTGGTGAGAATGGAAAGCCTCAACACTACCTGCAAAACTGGATTGAACTCATGGAGTGGAGGAGTTCAGATGGAGGAGTTGGATCGAACTCAGGTGGAGGTAGGTGCTCTGTGAGTTAAGGAAGCAGTATATAAACAACTCCTGGTACATCCTCCTGATCACAAGTGATTGTTTTCAAACAAGTGAGCAATCCAATTCCAAAATACTTCCCCAACTTTGTTTTATATAACCTTTTCCAGTGTTGATTTTCTTAGTATTGGTCCTCTAGATATTAGAGTCCAAAGTAGAACTGAAGTATTCATAGGTGTTTGGGAAGTCAAGTCCAGAGTACTGACAGTAATGAAAAAAGGAATGTCAATGAAGAGAAGATGTTAAGCATTACCTCCAGGCTGCTATTTTATAAGGAGCTGGAAAAGGAGATAGTCGGCCACTCACTGTGCATATGTGCTTGGCAGTCAGAACTTCTTTAGAATGCAAGAAGAAACTACAACTAGAAGTTTTGGGGAGAGTAAATCCCTTCTCATTTCCTGTGGTCAACATTTTCTCTTTTCCCCTTCCAGAGAGAAAATCCCTGCCCATCCTGGTTAAATCAGAAAGCCAGATCCTATAACTCATGGAATGATGTTTCTTCCAAGTCCACCTTGGTATGAGAAGAAGAAGGAGGCAGATGAGGGCATCTGAGAGTGTAAATAGGGTCTGCGTCCTAATAAAGGGCCATAAACAAACTGAGTTGTTTGAGTGCCTCTAAATCCCAAGGACATTAGCCAACTTTGCATTCGTGGTCACAGGCTGTTTTTATCCAGGCCCTCAAATCTGTTAGTTGTAATGGCTACTGCCTAGAAAGAACCAGTTGTTTCTTGGAAAGAGCACACAAATTTAATGCTCATGGATCTACTTAAACCTAAGAACACAGAGTACAATGAAGATAAACAGTGTATTTACAGTTCTTATTTTCACTTTTCTAACATGAAAAGAACAGAAGGGCAGTACAGCGAAGTGAGTAAGGGCAAGAGATTGCCAATCATGGAAATTTAACTTTGCATATTGGTACAGTTATTTCCTTATTCTCTTGTGACTCTGTTTCTTTAGGTGTGTAATAAAGAAATTGTTTCTAGACAAGTGAGTTTCTGTGAGGATTAGCATAGCACCTAGCTCACGTAAATGTTAAAAATTTATAAACAAGAGTAATAAATGTTAACCACTTTGATCAAAGGGTTCTCATTTATTTTCAGTTTCAATTCTTCTTTAAAATTCTGACACTTAAAACATAGCTCAAACTTATAGTTGTCCCATCAGGAGCCAACTTGTGTTTTGCAGTAAGTCTTTATTATTGTATCTGCCAGTGTTTCAAATCTGCTTTGCATTGACTGCCTAGTTTTCTTTGAAAGAATTTCTTCCCTCCAATACATTTTATAAAATATTTTCTGCTCTTTACTTATTAACGAAAGAAATTATTTCTCTCTGCTGACTCTATTCTCTGTCATAGTGGGGCAAAGGCAGTCTCTTATTTTTGCTTTTTGTCAAGTAACAAATTTCTCTGGAAGCCCACAGTGGAACACAGGTCTCTCGTAGAGCCACATCAGTACACCTCCAAGGGTGCCACTTTAAATGTCCCCAAGGTATGGGAAAGTTACTGTTTAAGTATATCAAGCTAAGAACCATGTAAAACAAACACTTTCATCAATTAAAATCCTACTAAAAATCTCTATATGAAGAGTTTAAAAATAAAATACCTCAGCATCAAGGTAGAGAACCTAAGTGAATGAAACTGAAAATAACATTTCTCTTTCATATTTACAGTAAGAAAAAGAACAGTAGGACTGTGCTGGTAGATGGCAAATGATATTCAGTGAAAGGTGAGCATCCACAGTAGAATGGCCAGTGTGACTTCCTTAGTGGGAAAAGTGAAAATGTGTTTCCCTGGAGGAAGATTTTCCTAGTGTTTCTAGATATTCACATTTTTCAAAACAAGGCAAACAAACAACAACCAGATGTCTATATTTTCCTGTGAAGTCTATATTTTTATGTGAAATACTTAGTTGTGGAGATACTAACTATAATAGGGACATTAAAAATGCTGATCATCTATGACTGTGTGAACCAAGCATAATCATCTAGGGTCCATTCTGGCCAGCATTTGTATGTCTGTGATGATGACACAGGCTGCCATCTTATTGCTTATAGCTGGATGTTTCTCTTATATCAAATCTGACAGTTCGGCCTTTTATTTGAAGATATTTAGATCTTTTTAATGTGATTATATGGTTAGATTTTCATTTTATAACATTTTTCCTGGGCCTATGAAATCTAAAATTTTATCAGTTTAAAATTCAGTTTATATTAGAATCATAAATATGTTGTATATCATTATCTTCATAATAAAATTCAAAATCTAGTATCACACTGCTGCAGCACAAACAATTAGAAAGTTAAATTTGATCAGATATACTAGATCTGTATCTAAATTTCACAAGTTTTATGGTTGTAAGAGAAGATTCAGATGATTAGGTTGCCCAAACATACTTTAAAAAATTTTCAAGTACTTAATCAAGTATCAGGTTTTAGCCCTGGTCAGGTGGCTCAGTTGGATGGATCATTATCCTGTAAACTGAAAGTTCATGGGTGCATTTCTCGGTCAGGGCACACGCCTATGTATGGGTCTAGTTCCCAGTTGGAGTGCATCTGAGAGGCAACTGATTGATGTTTCTCTCCCTCTCTCCCGTCTTTCCCCTCTCTCTGAAATCAATAAGCATGTCCTCAGGTGAGAATAAAAAACTTAAAAAATGAAGTTTTAATTAAAATAAATATTGTATATGTTTAGGGAATACTTCATACTTTTATATGTATAGTTTTTAATATATAGTATACTTATATATATATATACACACACATACATACACAAAAGGTCTGTCCAGAAAGTATCCAGCCATGTAATGTGATGGAGACATTCATTGAAGAAGATACAAGAATCATTGTACATAGGAAAATGACACCTCAGTCCACTTCAGAGTAGGCACCTTTGGACCTCACAAAGTTCTCCTAGCATATCTTCCACTGTTCAAAACACTGCAAAATTCTTTGTTGGAATCATGATCAGCTGCCCTATTGTATTTTTCTGAATCTCATCTCTGGTCTCAAATCTCTTCCCTTTCAAAGGTGATTTTTGTTTTGGGAAAAGCCAGAAGTCACAGGGCACCAAATCTTGGCTGTGGCAGGGCTGAGTCACCAGGGTGATTTGAGTTTTCACTGGAACATGCTGCATGAGACATGATGCATTAGTGGGTATGATGTTGTGATGAAGCTGCCAATCACCAGTTGCCCATAACTGAAGCTTTCCGAATCATCCTAATATTTTCCACAGAGGGATGTTCAAGCTTGATGCAGATTCCTTGCCTTACTCTTTCAGTTAATTTGAATGTAAGGGCCACATGGTACAGTTGCTTACTCAATGGCATCTGCTGCCCCCATGGACAAGTAGAGTGAAGTCGTTGTTGACACATGCACAATCCAGCCCACTCTCCTTGGCTGCCAGGTTACACTGATGTTTTACAAACTGTTCTTGTTACATTAACAATGGCTAGACTTTTTCCTGATAGACCTGGCAGCCAAGGAGAGTGGACTTGCATGCACATTACATCAATGTTGCACAAACTGTTCTTGCTATATTAACAATGGCTAGATTTTTTCCAGACAGACCTCATCCACTCATCCATTAAGAGATGCTTTCATTGTTTCTATATCTTGACTATTGTGATAATGCTACAATGAACATAGGACTGCAGATACTTCTCTGAGGCATTGATTTCATTTCCTTTGGGTATACTCAAGAGACTGCTGGATCATATGGTAGTCCTACTTTTAGTTTGTTGAGAATTCCTATATTATTTCATAGTGTCAGTGATAATTTACATTCCCAGCAATGGTGTATCAGGGTTCCCTTTCCTCCGCCATCCTTCCCAACTCTTGTCTTTTTAAAAATTAATAGCCATTATGACTAATAGGCAATATCCATTGTGGTTTTGACTTGTGTTTCCATTGAGCATTCTTTTATCTACCTGTTGGCCATTTGTAAGTTTCTTTGGAGAAATGCCTATTCAGGTCCTTTTCCCATGAAAAAAAATTTTTTTTGCCTTTGAGTTGTGTTATTTATATATTTTAGCTTATTAGATATATCATTTGCACATATTTTCTCCCATTTGGTAGGTTACCTTCCCACTCTGTAGATTGTTCCTGTGAAGAAGCTTTTTTGTTTGATGTTTTCCCATTTGTTTGCTTATTTTTGCTTTTGTTTCACCTCCTTGGTTAAAATTATTTCAAAGTATATTATTTTTGATACTGTCATAAATGGGATGTTTTTAAAAAGTTCCTTTTTATAGAACATTGTATAGAGATATAAAAGTGATTTTTGTATGTTGACTTGTATCCTGCAACTTTTTGATTTGTTTATTTATTCTAATAGATTTTTTTGTGTGAAGGTTTTAGGATTTTCTACATATAGGATCATGTTATCTGCAAACAGAAATAATTTACTTCTCTTTTTCTGAGTTCGATACTTTTTACTTCTTTTTCTTGTTTAATTGCTTGTGAGGACTTCCAGCACTATATTGAATAGAAGCGGCCACAGATATGATTGCCTTGTACTGGATCTTAGAGGAAAAGCCCTATTTTTTCCCCATTGGTTATGATGTTAATTGTGAGTTTTTCATAAGTGGCCTTTATTGTGCTGAGTAAGTTTCCTACTCTCTCTTGTTTTGAGTTTTTGTCATGAATGGATGTTGAACTTTTGTCATTTATTTCTTGCCATCTATTGAGATAATTATGTCTTCTAATCCCTTATTCTGTTAATGTAGTATATGACATTCTTGGTTTTGCATATGTTAAACCAACCTTCCATCATAGGGATATATACAACTTGGTCATGGTATATAATATTTTCGATGTGTTGTTGAATTTTGTTTGCTAGTATTTTGCATCTGTGTTCATCAGAGATACTGGCCCATAATTTTCTTTTCTTGTTTCTTTTGCCTTGGTGACAGGATGATGTTGGCTCATACAATGAGTTTGAAATTATGCCCTCTTCTTCTCATTTCTCTCACTGTTTTTAAGCTTTTTTTGTCTTTAGTTTTTACAAATTTGGTTATGATTTGTCTTAGGGCAAATTTCATTTATCTCATTTGGGGTTTGCTCAGCTTCTTGAATCTGTATGCTTATATCTTTTTCTAAATTTGCGAAGTTTTGTCATTATTAATGTAAATGCTTTTTAAATCTTTCCTTCTTTTTCTCTTTGTGCTACTCTGGTAACACAAAAATTAGATCTCTTGTTATAGCCCCTCATGTCCCTGAAGTTGTGTGTATGTGTGTATTTCAGTCTATTTTCTGTTTATCTTAGATAATTTCTACTCTATCTTCAATATCATTGATTCTTCACTCTATCTTCTCAATTCTTTAATTTTTTATTTTTTATTTTTAGATAGGAGAAGGGAGGGAGAAAGAGAGGAAGGGAATCATCAATGGGTAATTGTCTCTCATACACTGGGGACTTACCTGGCTGGCAACCCAGGCATGTGCCCTAGACTGGGAATCAAACCGGCAACCGTTTGGTTTGTAGGCCGGTACTCAGTTCACTGAGCTACACCAGCCAGGGCATATCTTCTCAATTCTGTTGTCAATTTTGTTGTTAATCCATTTTTTGTTATTGTATTAATATTTTCAGTTCCACAGTTACTTTCTTCTTTTTCATATTTTCTATTTATTCTGGTTTTTGCTGATACTTTTATTGAGAATTTATATTTTTTTATTTTTTATTTTTTATAGGTTTGTATTTGCTTATTGAAACATTTGTATGATGGCTACATCTTCTAATTTTCCTTTTTTTTTTCCATTCAAGTGAAATTTTTCTGGTTGTTGGTATGACACTGATTTTCAATTGGAATTCGGATGTTTTTAATGTTATGAGTATCTGGATTTTGTTTAAACCTTCCAGTTTGGCTGGCTTTCTCTGGCCCAACTTCAGCAGGCAAGGAGTTCTCACCTCATTCCTGCGGGTGGGACTGGAAAGTGAAGGCCCCTCACACAGCCTCTGTCCACACAAAGGAGAAATGTCAGCTGTTACTGCTGGGTGAGAATGGGAGCCCTGGCTCAACACTGGACATCCACTAAAATTGACCTGGATGGAGAAACAGGAACTTTTTGTTACTGTTCCAGTGGTAGTTTTCATTGATACCACATGGAAGAAGGTTTGTTACCTCCTAAAAGGGATAAAAGTACCGGCTTCCTATTTTGGTTCCGCTGATACCACAGTGGCAGTGGCAGTGGCAGTGGCAGTATGGTGGTGGGGTAGGGGAGGCTGGGGTGATGCATTACATCCCGGCTCGGTTGGAAGTCTGGACTGTGCACTCAGCCTTCCCAGGAGTCAGTGTGCGCAGCGAGATATTTTTTAAAAGATTTTATTTATTTATCCTTAGAGAGTGGATAAGGGAGAGAGAAGGAGAGGGAGAGGAACATTGATGTGGGAGAGAAATGTGGATCAGTTCCCTCCTGATTGAAGACAGCTGGAACCGGCAACCCAGGCATGTGTCCCAATCGGGAATTGAGCTGGCGACGTTTCACTTTGCAGGATGACCCCCAACCAACTGAGCCACACCAGTCAGGGCGCAGCTATACTTTTATCTTTTTTCTTTTTCCTGTGGTGGTTGGCTGGAGTTATTGTTAAAGTTTTCCTGATTTGCTAGGCTGCCTCTTTCCCTGTCTTCTCATTAGAGTATGCAAACTTTGTTTGTGGCTCTGAGTGTGTTTCCACACCTAAGCATCTTTGTCACATGATGCCCAGTGTATTAAAAATCACTCTTTTCTATATTTTGCCTGGTTTTTATATGCTTTTAGGCAGGAGAGTAAATCTAGACCCTAATATTCCAAATTGTCCAAAGGAATAAATCTCAACTTATTTTTTCAAAAATAGTATCTTTCTGCACAGATATTCTTTCTGTGGGCGGGGGTTTCTTCGGCATGATGTCTGTGATCTTATCCGGCAAAAAGGAAGCTCAGGGAACTCACCACTGTGCCATTTCCTGGGTCCCTGGTTCCCTGGTTCCCTGGGCAGTCTGCCTTCTCTCTGCCTGTCAGAGTCTCTGTGTATTTGTTTTACATATAATGTTCAGAGTTTTAAATTTCTTTTGTACTTAGCTAAAGATCAGTGAAAAATACTTTTACTCCATCTTCCTAGAAGCAAATGTCCAGTTTTTTAAAGTACATTTACATCATTAACTATCATATATATTTACCAACATAATGTTTCTAATGCTCTTAAAGATATTGTCAAAGGTACAGACTGTGAATTTCTCCTTGTAGGGTACTGGTATTTTTTATATTCCTGAAAGTGCTATTGAGCTTTGTTTTGGGACATGGTTTAGTTACTTGGAAAACTGTTCGAACTTTTAGGTCTTGCTTCTAAGATTTATTAGGTAGAACCTGAGCAGTGTTTAGTCTATGACTAATTACATATTCCCCACAACTGAGCCAAGATCCGAGTGTTCTCCCCAATGGCGTATGAATCAGAGGTCATTCTGGCTGAGGGACAGGCACTATTCCTGTCCCTGTGTGTACTGTTTCCTCTAATCCTTTTGAGTGATTCTTTCCTGGCTTTGGGTAGCTTCTTTACACATATGGGCTGCTCAGTACTCTGCTGAGCATTTGAGGGGAAGCTTTGTAGGTCTCAGGGGTTCTTATTTTGTGCAACTCTCTCCTCACCAGTACTGGGCCCTGTAATTCCAGGCCACTTCAGTCTCCCTGATGGTCAGCTCATTTCCTCAGTTCACGAAGACTATTGGGTTCCATCCGGGTTTCCTTTCCTGTGGCCCAGACAGTCTCTGAAGGTAGTATGAGGATGCCATCCCCAGGTTCACCTTTTTGTTACTAGCCTCTTGGAGGTTATTGTCCTTTGTTTCTTCATATACATGTCTTTAAAAACACTGTTTCTTATAGTTTGCTTTTTTGTGTGTGTGGCTTTAGGCAGAAGGTTAAATATAGTCCATGATCTTTCAAATAGGTCAGAAGCATGAATCCTATCTTACTTTAAAAACATATCTTTCTATACAAATGTTCTTTCTTCTCATATTGTTTCTATACACTTTGTGGAGCGTGTCTATTTCTAATAAATTGTCTTGTATATTTTATACATAATACATATATATCAGCAGATATTGTTGAATCTCTTGTATATTTTATATATATATACATATAAGCAGATATTTATTGTAGAGCCTCAGTGTCATAGAATATTTATTGACTACTTAAATAAGTGATATTTAAATAACATCTCACAATGTTGGAATCCACTTTCTTATTTATTTATTGTTATTCTTGTCCCTATATTATTTGACTATTAATACAGTTTGAGACTTTATTATGCACAAAATATAAAATATGCAAAATTTTGAGCATGAGGAAGCAACTATGTTGATTGATCCTTAGGGCAGTTATGTATCTGTAATCCTTTATAAACCTTTGAGAATTCACCCTCATGTGACTTTTTCAAGTTTATTTTTAGTTTTAATGTGAAAAATACTGTGGCTGTATCATATAAACTTTTCTTATTCAATTACTAGGATTTAAGTTTGAGATTTATCCCTATCATATTTCTAAATAAGTATGTTTCTGTTTTAATTATTTCCCTTTCTCCTTTCTTCCTTTCCTCTTACTTTGCTTTCCCTCTCCTCTTACTTCTTACTTTTAGGGTCATTTCCAATGCTAATATTTTATAATTCTCAGAAATCTCAGAAACTTATAAAATTAATAGTTCATTTAGTATAATTCCTAAAAAATAACTTAAAATTGGTTAACTTCCAGAAAATTAATACTGGAAAAATAATTTTTCTCCTAAATTAAGTTAGTTTTAATTTGTAACACACATTAGAGTATGTATATTATAATTATTTCACAGTTTTAAAGCAGTTTTATGACACACTTGTACCACACCATCAATGAGATGAGTGGTTTACCAGTTCTTTGTTATAGGTGAGAATACCTGGGCCTGAGAAAGTGTAGGCAAGGTTGACTCCGCCTGACTCCAGAGCTCATCCTCCACTTCCTGATAAATAATACTACTTCTGTTATAGGCATACGGCTATGAAACCACATATACCTGGTCTTTCCTTGAAAGATAAACAAATGAAGAAGGGATGGACAGAATTAATGAACTAATTGAGAGAAAAGATAAGTAAGAAAGAAGGAAAATCACAGAAGTATGGACTTTTTTCTCCTGACTGAAGAGCATATTTGAAAGGAGATATATGTTTATGAGAGAGAGAGTCACAGGGGAAAGCTTTTCATTGGTTAATATTCTATATTATTATTCAAACTTGAGCACTTTTGATGGTGAAAGGAGAGATGATTAATATTTATTCTGGTACAGTAGGTATAAATTATAACTTTCAGTTACCTCAAGATGTAGAGTCACAATTGTTAACAAACGAGAAGTGTTTGGTTTAATGAATGAAAGAGGTAAATTTTGCTTACTATGAGGCTCTTATAATCTTTCAAAGGGGATTCCCGTTGGTAATAGATTTAGCTATAAATCAAGTTCCGAACTCAAGAGAGACTTCCTTCCTCCCTCCCTCCTCCCTCCCTCCCTCCCTCC